>BSAI01000119.1:10165342-10255235 GCA_036245035.1 Adrianichthys oophorus | reverse complement strand
ATATACACACACATATATATATATATACACACACATATATATATATACACACACACATATATATATATATATACACACACACACACACATATATATACACACACACACACACACACACATATATATATATATATATACACACACACACACACACACACACACACACACACACACACACACACATATATATATAAAGAGAGAGAGAGAGAAAGAGAGCAGGATTATCTAGTGCCCTTGACTTTTTAAAGCAATGCAGACACTACGGACGCTACATTTTTTTGAACAGCAAATATGAAGTGACCCATTACCCAAAGTAAAAGCCTAACACGTATCAACATCTTACGGAGACTATTTATCAATTCATTGTGTTCTGAAGATGAAAACTTGGATAGTTTAAAAGAAAAAAATAAATGAAAATCCTTTTTTTTTCCAACAAGTAAAATCGTTCAAAAGCAATGTGGTCTATATTCACCAATCCAGTGAGCCTCAATGCACACTGGGTTTTTGCAGATACTTCTGGGAAATTTTGAGGGGGACCTGGCCGCAGACAAAATGGCGCCCAAACACATCATTAGCTGGAAACAGAAATTGTGCAACTTTAGCCGGTGTAGGTATCATATGTGTTCAGCGTGTCAGATCGGTACAGAGGCTTGCAGCTAGTGATAACATTGCAATATTTGACTGGTTGTACAATGGCCTGATGACATGTAAGATTGTGATTGGACAAATTACTGTAGGGTTGGCCCGAACAGATCTCGACACTAAAGCTATTTCTGCAATCTCTCCCTGCTCCTTAACTACTTAAAAACTATAGCGTGTGAGACTATCTACTGCCCTGGATTTTAAAACCAATTCATACATTAGCTCGCTACTTTTTTTTTTTCTTAACAGCGAATAATCGACACACAATGATTTTCACTGAGAATTCTGGAAAATTTCTAGGGCATTTGATTTTGGAATGATAGATTTGGACAGCAAAGGCGAAAGCACTAAATAGTGCAATATGTAATGAATAGTGAAAGAATTAGGACACAACCGTTGTCCGTTTTGTCTTGCAGGTCTTTCAAAGAGAAAGCTGGGAAAAAAGTAAAACTCAAATTAACTAACAAATGAAGCATGAGAGTGGTTCAATAAAACTGTTTTTAAAATGTTGCTCAAAAACATAAAAGTTCTGTAAAGAATGAAAACGGTGGACAACAAAGTAAACTTACTGGCTTGACTTACTACAGAGTCGTGCCACGCCTGTGGCTTTCAAAAATCTGTAAACAGCTGACCGTGTGTCATGTTCTCCCTCAACTCCCCCTTCTTCCTCAATGTAAGCGAGCGTGCATGCCAAGGTCATAAAATTAGGCGCTAACCAATAGCAAGCAGCACACCAACCGCTCTCAACCTGCCAAGCAGAACAAAATAAGAAGGCACACAGGGCAGAAAAGAAAAAGAAAGACAAAACTAGTAAAACGAGCACAACCAAAAGGACTAGTGACTCCACAAATATAGATAATGCAAGCTTTGTGCCTGTGGAGGACGATTGTGCAAGAAACGAGAGATATGTCACAACACTAATAACGACAAAAAACACAAATCTTTTTCAAAATGAGTTGCCAAAAGTTAACTAGTCTAACTAGTTTAACTTTGGCAGTGGCGCATAAAGGCTTGACTTTGGGTCTCCATGCATGTGAAGAAGCAGGTCAGTGGGGCAGGCTTCTACACATGGTTCACATGGGGGCCAGAGACAGGTTTCAAAGTTCTAAATTTAAACCTGTACTATCTGGACCATCGTTAAAGTCAGATTTTACCAAATGAAGACAAAGTCATGCCTCTAGACACCTTCATGGTGAAGACAAATCATCTCAAATATCAGGCCTAATCAATGTTAGGCGGACACACTTTATAGCGTCTATAAAGTGCTTAGACTATCGAGCAAAGTAAACAAGGCAGAATTTTATCAGGCCAAGAAAACAGGAATTAACAGCTCAATAGTGTGTTTAAAGTCAGAAGGTTGTGTTTACTTTGCGTGCACAAGAAATGTTACAGAAAAACATAAAAACTGTAGATTCAATTGCTTGAATCCAATATCCAAAATAAGTTTAGAATTGTTTATGGGATGGCCACATGAACTACAGCTTGCAGCCATTTTGTGACAAAATGTGAAATTTGCAGATTTTCACATTTTTCCAAAATATGGAAGAAAAAAAAACTTTTGTTCAAGCGAGTTTACAAGCACAATCAAAGTTTTGTTGACTTTTGACCTCTGGAAGAGGCTGCCATCTTAAATTTGTGAAAAAAAAGAAAATCACCACCTTAGGCTCACCTACAAATGAAAACTCTGGGATTTCAATCGCCTCCTAACTCCTAGAGCGTCACTGGGAAATTACTCAGGAAAAAAATGTTGGATTTGGAATTTGTAGATTTTTAACATAGTTCATGTAATGAGTTTGCAAAAGTGGCGTTTCCATGCTGCTTGCACATTTTTTATAATGAAAACATGGTGAAAATTGAATACATGCATCCCTGGCTCAAATTGCACAAAATGATCTAACATGCAAATTACAATATACAAATACATATACCGTATTAAGAATGGGGTCATTAAACCTCTGTTGCCAAGGAGATCCTAAAATTTACTTTTGCTGATTCTTCTAAAAATTCCATAGACCTGTTTGTCACCCCCCAGGCGATAAAAAAAATAAAATGGCTGCTATAATGCATGCAATACTGCTTGCAGTATCATTTGATCTTAGCTTTTTCTTTGTAAAATGTGTTTGCTTTCAGCCAGCATTGACAGAGTCCATAAACACCACCTAAAAGACCATCTTTCCTTCACCACAGAGAAAAAGCTGAAAAGAGGCCTTGTTATCTATAATAGGAGTTGATGTTTTTGGGGGGTCTTAACTGTCACTATGCTAAATGAAAGGAGACTCCAACAGAATTCTGCTTAAATGCATGTTGCAGATACGCAGCCATAACTTTGGGATAAGTGGTGGATTTTTTTTTCTTTAAATACACAACAGTAGAAATTGTGGACCACACGTGCAACACAAAAGCTTCATGGGCTTGCCAGAGTTTCTAGAACTGCACTCAGCAGCAGCATTGGCAAAGTTCATGACCAAAAAGCACAGATAAGCAGTTTAGTGGATGACATGTTTGTCAACAGCTAACATCCACCACTGTCGGACTGAGGGAGCTGCTTTGCATGGATGGTGGGTATGAATCTGTAACTGCACGGCTTAATGATAACATAACATTTGAACCAAGACAGCATTGTAAAAGCAAAAAAAAGAGTTTTCACTCTGACCTTCGTTGTTGAAACTTACAAAATGACAATAATAGCTGTGTTAGCAAACCATTATTTGCAACTCTAAACAATGATCTTAAACGTTTGTAAGAGCAAGTAAATATGTTGTTGCACACTGATATTGTGACTTTTCTTCTTGCTAGTCATAAAAAAATGGTAAGCAATTTAATATTTGTATTACAGTTTGGTGCAAAACTGCATGAAGTCTGCAGTTTGGTCAGATAAATGTTTGCACTCAGTGACTAACTGCTGCCTCTTGGCATGTGACATTATGAAGACCCTAAATCCACCAAGAAGGCAGCAAATTCTGTAATAATTAATATGTAATCCTAAATGCACACACAGGCTATACGTATTACCCAGCATGCACAGGGTCAAACATGTCTTCTTTTGAAGAGTATCAACTGAAGCATGTAAGTCTGGAGATAATGGCCCACTCCTAGCTACCAGAAAATATAAACGGCCAACAAGGACGCAGGAAAACACAATGATAAAGGCACTGGTTGATTTTACAGGCACATGATTCATACACTACTATACTAATTCTAAAAACCTGATTTTACGCGGAATTCTTTTAACACAAAGATGAAATACTCCGAGTAACAAATACATTTTTTACGGGGGAAAAAAATATTGCCTTTGCAACAAGTAAGTAAATAAATAAATAAAACCTTTAAGATATGAGGTAAGTGTAATACAAAAACATTCTTGCTAGCTCTGGTTAGGGTTTGACGTGTTGACGTCATCAGGAGCCTCGAAACAGCACGTAGCTCATGTATGGACCTGGCATAATTGTAGACATTAAAACCAGTGTTTCTACACGGTTACATTGATGAATAAGCTTTGAGGTTTAATGTGTTTGCAGGTAGAGCGAAAACATGGTTGGAGACGGCGAAATTTTCGTCAATAAATTCCAAATTGCAGCAGGGGATTAAAACAAGACGTTGTGATCGATTAACGCGTGGGTAGACGACCAACTTCAAGGGGGGAAAAAACGGCTCCCTTTAAACGTCTAACGTCCATGAACAAACAAACAAACAAACAAAAAATCTGCAGCACAGCGGGGCACACGACGCCTTGTTAAAGCGGAAGTGTGGCCTCCACCAATCAAAAGCGTGAAGAGGTTAAATGCAGGCGAGCTAAGCCACACTCTCGTGTCAAAACGGCTACTCCACGGGAGGAAGAAAACAACACAGAACAACTCAACCTGAATTAGCACAACGTGCGCACTGAGCTATGCAAATGTGCGTTAAAACACAGCGCATGTGTGCTCAGTGTTTGTGTGGGCTTTCTGCGGGCCACATGGTGGAGCGTGGCTGGCGCTGCAGACCATCCCATGCACGCACAATAGCCAGCTCGGTGCACGTCTGCGGGCCCCAATCAAACCGCACAACGCATGGCTGCAACCATGTACTCACCGTCCGCCTGAGAAGCCGTTGACCACACGTCCACTTTGTTCGCCATGGCTATCAATTCAAGTGCTCAGTTGAAACCCTCCTCACGTCAGGCTGCTGTCAGTCCCAGTAGGTTCCCTTCGAAGACTGTTTTAAAAATTTGTTTTTAAATAAAAAAAACCCGGTATATCTATAATCCTTCTAATTTGCTGAAAGCATAGAAAATATGGTCAGAACTCTCCTCAATCCCAGGATCTGAGGAGATTACGAATTACGTTTACGACGCGTTCGCTGGTCGAATTGTATTTCAGCAAAGGGCTTGCAAGATAAACAAAGTCTGTTTTTAACTTTACCAGAGCGTTCACAGAGGAGTCACGTGGGCAGAAATGTGGAAGGGGAGTGGTCAGCAGGGACCAATCAGAAGCGCGGTGCGTCCATGCCGTTGAAAATGCCGTTAGTCCTGTAATGTATTTTAAGAAATAAAATAAAATGAAATGAAACAAAACAAAATAGTACTTTTATTTCATTTGAGGAAAATTCAAAAGCTGCTTGTCACAACTCAATCAATAATGAACCATTTTCTTTTTAATAAGCTACGGTACTCGTTGGTTGCAAATTATTTTAAGGTGTTTTTTTTTTAGTATGATAACTAGAACATAATTTAGCATAATCTGATTCAGGCAATTTTTTGAATTTTTTAAAACAACTGATTTTTTTTTGCCATGAAAAGAAAATAGTTTTTATGCACACCAATGTGTTTATGTCGTTCCCATTTTCACCAGCAAGTGGGGCTGAAAGCACATATTTTGTTCACTCTTTGGAATACTGCAAAATTCATACCACAAAGATTATATTAAATGCTTCTAGATTTATATGCAACAACAAAGCCAATGAATATTTGTCCAACTTGATTTACAAAGAAGTAAGTTGGATTGTTACTTTTTCCTTTTTAAAATGATGTTCTGCATAAACTACATGGGCACTGAGCTAAAAGAGCACTTGGTCATCATTCTAAACTACCTTTTTCAATTTTAATTAAATACATGCTGAATTAATAGAACTTTAAAGAAGGAATGCAATGATGTGTCAAAACTTTAAAACCCAGAAACCCCAAAATTATGTCAAAATAAAAAGTTTTGTTTTTCAGACCAAAACACTGGCAACCTGCAGGTTAATCAAGATGCTTTAAATTTGTCAAAATAAAATTGACAAGTATTTATCATCTTTAAAAAGATATTAAAGATAAATATTTCCTATATTTACATTTTTTGTGTATTTATTTACTTTACAAGCATAGCTTTGTTGATGGTGTAGTGATAAATATCAGTTTTGTGATAAATCTCTCTTTGATAACGAAATATGTACAAATATGACCCTGAAAGTTTTACTTATTCATATAATCTTTATTTAACCAGGACGATCCCATTGAGAAGAAAAACCTTTTTTCCAAGAGGTCCTGGCCAAGAGGCAGCAATTTCTAAAACAACAATACATAAAACAGATAACAGTACAATCGATTAACAGTAAAACTTCTAGATTTATATATAACACTTGCATGTTAAAGAAGCATCCTCTAAGTCTTTCAGTCGCATTTTAAAAGCATTTAAAGGGAGCAGATCTGTCAGCTTCAAATCTTTCTGTGAGATGTTCCAGGTATCTGGAGCAGAGTGAAGAAAAGCTTTTGTCCCCAGCTCTGTACAAGCAAAAGGCACAACAGTATCAGATCATTTGATCTCAATGAGTGAGATTCAACGTTTCTCCTCTTGAGTAAAGAACATATGTAAGCGGGTAGCAAGACAAGCATGGCCTTGTAAATAAAAGTGTACATATGGGACTGCCTCAGAATAGCCAGGGATGGCCACTGTACTTTTGCGTACAATTCAAAGTGATGTGTCATAGATTTACAGTTAGTTGTGAACCTCAAAGCAGAATGAAAAATTGTGTCCAACAATTGAAGACATGACATTCATGTACAGAATGCCAGCATTATTTTTCACAGACAGAAGCAGTGACTGGATTTTTTTTTATTTCAATAGAAAAGCAATGCTAATTTTGAGAGAAAAAAATCAAGTTTCGGTTTGAATTTCTTCAAAAGTTTTTCTGTGTGCAGTTTAAAAGGGAGGGAGTCATCAATCCAGACACCTAGGCACTTATTTTCATTAACAACCTCTATGATGTTTCCTTCAAGGGTGTACTCTACGGTAAAAACTTCCGAAACTTTTTGGGAATTGGAAAAACAACATCAACTTGGTTTTGTCTGCATTAAGAACTAATTTTAAGTGAATGCTGGACAACAACAAAGGCTCTCTGCAGGGTTTCAATTAACTGAGCTAGAGTTGAACCATAACAATAAATAACTATCATCAGCATAGAAATGCAAGTTAGCATCAGTAATCTTTTGAACTAGGTCATAGTGTACAAGATGAATAGGAGGGGGCCCAAAACAGAACCCTGTGGTACTCCTTTGTGAACAGTGAGAAAATTAGAATAGAAATTTTCATATTTAACACATTTTGTTATGTAAGTAGTTTGAAAACCAACCAACGGCATCCTCTGGCAATCCAAAGCTCATCAGTCTATTTTTCAACAGTGTCAAAAGCTCTTGAAAGAGCAATAAAGAGTGGTGCAAAACACAATTTCTTATCTAACGCTTCAAGAATTTCATTTACCACCTTCATGCAAGCTGCACTGGTACTGTGTTTTTTTTCTGAAGCCTGATTGATATTCGGAAAGAAGATCATTTGAGCTTAGGAACTTTTTAAGCTGATTACAAATAAGTGATTCCAAAACTTTAGACAAAACACATACATTTGAAATTGGCCTATAATTGGTTAACACTGAAGGATTTTCCCCTTTTAATAAGAGGAGAGCAAAAGCGGATTTCCAGACTGATGTGATTTCTTGAGTTTTAATTGAAAAATTAAAGAGTATTTGTAAGTGATTCTGCAACAAAAAAAGTTGCCAATTTTAAAAAATAAGGCTTAATTAAATCTGGTCGAGGAGGTTTTCTGGGATCCAGTACATGACTCTCTTAATGAACTTTAAAATATACAAAGTTAAAATACATTCTGAGGCCCTTAGGAAGTTGTATTGGAAGCTTTGTGGAAGGCATACTTACTTTATCAAATAAAAAGCCAGAGAAAATAAAATGTTCATCTAAGCAATGTCGAATTTCAGTCTTGCCATAAATGAAAACAAAATCTTTAACAACTAAATTTGGGAAAGTTTGAGTGAATTTATTAAGAGTCATTACATTTGTGTATGTTAATAGCAAGTGCCTGTGAAAACCAGGGGTTTGCTCTCCCTTTAATTCAATATTTTCGTAATGGAGTAATGGAGCTGAAAAATAAAAAAGAATATTTACAAATTAAATTTCATCTGTAAATGAACACAGAAGTTATTTAATAAAAAAAAAACACCCAAATAAAAGATTTTTTTCTTCACAGATTTCACTTTTATTCAAAAAACAAAGCAAAAACGAATCCAATATAAAGTGGCACCAAATGAAAATTCATTGGCACACACATTTCAGGTATATAACCAATCTGAATCAGTCATGTTTACAGTTTTTCCATTTCATCTAACAGCCCTGAAGTTCATGAATCTTTTCAATTATTGCATTTCTCTTGAACAGGGTTCAATGTGTGAGCAAGACAATCATTTTAAAGTTTTCCACTTCTTTTACTGGGGAAAGATCAGCAATCCCGACCGTCTTCTTCAAAAACTATGTTTATGCAAAAAGTGTCATCCTTAAACTGTGGGGTATGTGTTGCTTTTCTTTCAATTATCAGAAAAACTCTATAAAAACTCAAATATACATTTATTATATATTATTTTTTTATTTTAAGTGCCACAAACCTAAAGGTCATGATATTGATAATAAATTTTATTTAACTTATTTCCACATTTCAAAGGAAACAGTTTACACTAAAATCTACCAAAAATGCAATTAATTATACATTATGTTGACAAAAGAAGAGATTTACTTGAATGCACATTTATTGTGTAAGAAATTTCGAAGCTTTTACTTTTTAAAATGGGGCTTGGTTTCACTATAAGCAACAGTGACTTTATCTCTCACACATGCAGACGACACATTGAGGAGCTGCAGGGAACGCTGCACAGAGATACTCTTTAAAAAGCACAACAAGTTGCACAAATGCTAACCTCACATATGATCTCATTGAAATATTCTGGTCTGCTGCCTTCTAGCTGCAGGAATAAAAGTTTATCACTTCAGATCAAACTATAGCAAAAACAACTTTTAGCTGATACCTTAGATGTATCAGTGAGTGAAATATGTTCTTTCATTTTATTACAGTTAAATACAATAGAAATACCTGACAAGCTCTGGGGTTTGGGATACAGTTAAACACCCAACAGTCTATGCAGGTCCTCTTTTTAACAATTGGCGTTACAATATAAAACAGTACAAATCTAAAGCAAACACCTTCCTACGTCAAAACTCCAGTAAGGTAACAGTCTTCAGGCCTTGGTCTGCAGATTGGGTGTTTCATCTGTACACAATAGCAGCAGAAAAACACATTTTTATTTTTTTGTTTCCCCACAAAATAAACACTGGTTTTAAATTGGAACCAGCATTTGGACTAACATGGCTCCAGTTTGTGCTTTTACTTTTTTGCAATCCTCATGGAGATTAAGTTCAACCGTTTTCCCCATAATCCCTTTTTATTTTTCACTTTTGGGACGACACAACCAAAGTCCCAAAGGCCTCTTGTTTGTTAGTTAGTTTGTTTGTTTGTTTTTGTCCATCTGGACAAAATCTTCAGAAATAGTGAAGTTTGGCTTCTTTGATAAACGCATGTTTCAAACTGGAGCTGAGGCTAAACCATCTAAGTTTGGACTTGAGAGAAGACATAAGACAAACATATTCACAGTGCTGTGTTTGAAGCTTCCACCCACCACAGCTAATGGATGAGTAATGAAGAGGTAAATGTTTATTGCACAACAGTTTCTTTTTTCCTTTAAACCAGCGTTAATGAAACCAAGAAAAAAGTACTATTGCTAAGGACAACAGCTGAAATCCTCACGTATGCTGTTTTTAATGCTAAGCACATTAGAACATATAGACATTTACACACTAAGAATATTGGCAAAAATATCACAGAATGCCTCATAGAGTGTCTGCATTCGTCTAGGCACCTTGAAAAACAGCACACACAATTGGGAATCAACAAAAACACACTTAGAGCGAATTAAACATAGCTGCCAGAGGCAATTTGTGTTCAAATGTGGACGAAATATCCAAAGTATTTGTAAGTCACTGCACAAAAATCAGAGGATGACCTTCACAACGAAACCTTCTGCTCATGAAGCCACATCAAAAACAAATCACACACGACTAAGCGTGGCCAAGTTTTCTATCAAGAGCTCCAAACAAGCAGTTAAGTCGGCCTGTCGTGAAAAATCTCTAAACCATGAATGTGGTTCACAGCCTTCAACAAAAAGGGCTTTGAGGCATTTTCAACTGTACAAGATACAAATGCACTAGCTAAGAGATGCACAGCCTTCAACGTGTGTCTCAATGAACCAAGTCTAGATCAACCGGGATGCACTAAGAAGACAACAGTCAACTCCAAAGTGACATTTTTAGCCAAATCAGCAGCAACAAGTAAAAAAAAACCTCAAACTTCTACTTATAAACCTTATTACTCAAAGTTAAAGAACAAACACCTTTTTCCAAGCCCCGAGGAGCATCCAACATAACTGTCTTTCTGCAGACTTCCATTAAATTCCCACTCCAACCATCTTTTCTATCGATTTAAGTTTTCTAAGACATAGTTTCTGCAGAGCAGCAGGAGTTCATTAGAAATTTGCATCTTAATTGCCTACTTCCCATCATCCATCTGTTTTCAGCGTGTGGTAAGTCCCACTTACAAGTTTTGTCCAATTGCGAAATGCAGATTTTAGCTTTATACATGCCCTCCATCATCAGAAAAATGCCACAAGAACATGTTAAAAAGACAATTTTCATCAGAATGGGTTTTTAAGATGAGGAGGTTTCTTGTGACCCAACAGAAAGCAAAAGATTAAAAACAGTATAAGTCTGTAATTTTTTTTTTTTTGGCTACACATAACATTCATTATACATTCATCATTAATGACGAGCTTAAAGTGTCTACCTAGCAGAAACTACAGCTCATCTATGGAGGACAACGTCCCGCCTTCTTCTTCACGGATAGAACAGCCAGGAGCCTGTTTAAACACATTCAGCCTCAAGCTGTAATGTAATAACTGGGTACGTAGGAGTATAAAATAAAGCCATCAGAGCTGCTCTGATACCACCACAAGGCTCTGTAAACCATCTGTTCACACACATTTCCATAGAAATAGAATCTATTGTTCTCCCAACCAACAAATCAATAAAATAAGTAGCTTCCCTCTTTGTAACAACCCAAATACTGAGAAGTCCAAGAAAACGCTAATTTTTAGCATGACAGAATTCAATATTTTTGAAGAATTATCTAAATAGTAAGGATGTGATATGATCCAGAACATCCTTAGTTGTGGAAATACTGAAAATGCAGAATCCCCTCAATGGTTTCATATCACTGTCGATTACATAGAAACAGTTTAGTTTGTTGCTGTTTTACACACTAAAACAAGAGAATATTTCGTTTTTCATCTCAGAGTTGAAATCAGATTTTTTTTTGCACATAAAAGCCTTCTTTCTCGTGCAATACAGTCACAACTTTGCAGGTTTAAACCTGACACTGATCTAAGATACTTATTTCAATAAAGCTAAAGTGCTACTTGAAGAATAATGATGCTTCATAGAGACAACAAAGAAAGTAGAACATTTCCTCCACTGGGTTTGGGTTCTATGTGATGCGTGCCAAGAACCTCCACAGCTCATACCATTGCTGTGGAGGCTTAAGCAGGAACATGGCATAAAAAAGGAGCAAATACTTATTTGCAGTTTTACTATTTTGATTAAAAACACCAGTTTTCTCAATCTTGAATCTAACGAATCATTTGAATATTTAGAAAAGGGAAGCTTAGAAGTCCATTTTGTGAATGAAAGTCACGTTTGAAACTTTTGCATTCGAGTTCAAGTTGAGTTTTAACTCCTTAGTTGTCATTTTAAGTTTTCACTAGTCTTACAAATAGTTCTATAGAACATTTTACTGTTACAAATGATGTACTTTAACAGATAGGGACACAATAACAGACAGTTTGTATTTCTGCATTCTCATGTAAAGAGAACTTTGTAAAGAGAAGCTTTGCTTTTAGCCATGACTGTGATGTCTTAGAGCTAAATAAAAAAAAAAAAAAGAAAAAAAAAAAAAGGATGAACTCATGAACACTGTTCAATAGTCCCAAACGTCAAGTCAGGGTTCTGTATGTGAAACTTGAGTCCCCTTCTCTGTCGGAAAATCCTATGGTTCTTTTCAAACCTTGAACAGCTGAAAACTGCCGTTTCCCTTCTACAGAACAACCTACAAGACACTTCTTCAGTGATCTTTTTTTTCACCTACTTGTCTTGATCTATAGAGTGCAATCAAAGCCTCACGCCTTTCTTGTCTGGTCAGGCAAATCCCCTTAGCCGTCAGCTTATGAGGTCTTGGCGGACAGGGTGACCTCACCTTGACTGTGAGGGATGCAAGAGGGTGAGGGTACCTGGCCCTCCAGAGGTGACTGTAAAGCAGGCCTTATTTGTTGGGAACTGTCCATCCCCTCCCGCTTCCTGTCTGCTCTTTCCCTTTCTTTTAAAATGTCTTTGACGTCTTCCAAGCGCTCATCCTGCAGATTCTGCTCCTCTCTCTTCACATGACAGCGACACACCTCGATGCCTGAGTCTCCAGTGAGGCGCCTATGTTGGAAATGATCCTCCTCGTCCTCTTCGTCTTCCTCGTCCTCTTCTTCCTTTTCTTGGTTTGGAGCATCCTTTTTTTTGGCATGCAAAGAAACATCCACCTTTGTCAGGTGGAGGGGGTGTGTGATTGGAGAGGGGGTGAGGCTAAAGGTCAGATCGTACAGTGAGGTCTCGTCTCCTGGTTTTGGAAACGATGGTGGGTCTTGGGGGAAAAACGGGTGGACCTGACCGGGAGGAGCAGAGGATATCAAGACAAGGGGGGAGAGCGGGAAACGGGAAGGACGGGTTGGATGCGAGTGCAAGGGGAGTGACAGCGGTGCGCTGAAGGATAATTCAGAGGACCGTCTCCGCACTGGAATGACATTGGGAGTGGCTGTAGGGATAACATCAGGAGGAGCCTGTGACTGAGGAGGTGGCGAGGGCGTGGACAGGCGAGAGGCTCCAGCCCTTGCCGTGACAGTAAAGTTGCCCCCTGCTTCACTGGGCGTTGAGATGTGGCTGCTGTCGTATGTCTCATCTGTCACTGGGACCGAAAAGGAAGTGCTGGAGGGGGAGGTGACGGAGCACGACTCACAGGAGCAACTGGTGTAGTTGTCAGAGCTCTGCGAGGAGGTCAAGCCGCTGTGGCCAGGGCCCAGATAGGGAGGGCAGGGGTTACAAGGGTGGTGGTGGTGATGATGAGGGTGTGGGTAAGAAAAGCTGGAACCTCCCGTGACATCACCCTGGAGAGCGAAGACGGAGCTGTACGGTGGAGGAGGGGTGCTGGGCTGCGCTGCCACCTCCTCATAGGTGGGCAATTTGAGGGAGGTCAGAAAACCTGCAACAGAGGTGTTAACTGAAACGTGGGGTGTGGATTACCAAGGAGAGTGTCATGCAAGAAGGCAAAAGCAAACAGACAGATGATCCCACTGATGTTACAAAATAAAACAGAAATATCACACTAGCACTTCTATTTCATGTCAAATTGAGCAAATACAGGGTCTGCAGTAACTTTACCTGAATATAAGCAAAGAACTTTAAGCCAAAGATTGGTAAGTGTGTTTGATTTTATGTTTAAACTATCAGAATGGGGATTTTTGTATTTTAGATGGGGTTGGATTTGCTTAAAAAACACCATATTGAGAAGTAGTTTTTAAGTTTTAGAACCATTTGTTCATATTTTGGCCATTTTGGTAATAACTATCTAATAACCTTGCAAAAGGTAAGAAGAAATATACATATTTAAATTGCTAGTAAGCATGCAAAAATGCAACAAAAAATACACACCGATATTCTCTTCAGGCCAGGAAATGCTCAATCCTGGTCTTCAGAAATTTCTGCCTTTCTTGATTTTCAGCACTGCTCCAAGCATTATTCACTTTTAATTACCTGAATTAAATGTGTTCAGTCAGCCGAAAGATGGAACATACCAAATCAGTCTATCTGATCTGATCTGCCTTAATCTGAAGCTACGTTCACACTGGGCTCGGCAACGCGCATTCAAGTGATCACTTCATTGAAAAGTCTACGCGTTTTGGGCTTCCCCAAACAAAACTCTCGCGTTCACGCGTTGCTATGACTGTTCAAACTTTGACCAATCAGAGACACCAATAGTTGCAGTTTGCACCCAATTGGAATTATATGACACCAAGTCTTTCATTTAAGTGTAAAAGAAAAAGGTCTAGATTAAGATTCATGAGATTTTCACCGCTTTGACGTTTTGCAACAAGTCTCTTCCAACTGTAGGTACCTGCACTAGTATCGGATAGTGAGTTCAGTGTGAACATTATATTCTAAATGTGTGCCCAAGAACCTAGCTTTAAAATGATGTCTTTCACATTCTGAGTGACTAACATTGACTGTATATGGGAATTGGACAATGTCAATGTGACGTCACCCACAGAAAATGACTTGCTTCTGGTTCCAACAAAATTAAGTCAATTCAGTTACCATTATTTTGCGATACAAACGCAGCCAGAAATCATCAGTAAGCAGTGATCGGTCTGAGTCAATGTTTCTTAGGTAGCCATTCTTGCCAATCAGGATTGAGCTTGTTGGAAGTCTACATCCCTACCACTTAAAGGTGGGCTTGGGAGAATCTGTCAATCAAAGTTTAGAACATTGGATGAGACCACAGACCTTTACTGAGGCATCTGATTGAATGTTTATTCTGGAAAAAAAAAAAAGTTATAACTGTTTATTTCTCATTAGAACTCTATGGGATTTTGGCTTCTTGGAACCAGCAGGCATTTCCTATTTGGAAGGGAGGGGTCACCCATTTTAGTTATGTTATGTTATGCAGTCAATAATGACTTTGCACACTTTGTCCTTGTAATCAACAGCAAGTAAGACAGGAATGGCTGGAAAATTAAAGCATTAACTCTCAAAACCTCCAATGAATAGCTTGTTTTTGGAAGTTACACTAAAACCATGAAAGGTGTCAAGAAAAGTTAAAGAAAAAGTCAAGTTATGAATTTATTTTTTAAACTAGATGAAGGTGAAACAAACATACTGAGGTCCACCATTGAGGAAGGGTAGTTGGATGCTCCGTTATATGCAATCAGATTTATTTCTCTCTGTCTCTGCTGCTGCTGTATTCTCAGTTTGGCCCGGCGGTGGCGGTAAGCACAGAAACAACTGAAGAGGATCAGTACTGTCCACAACAGCCAGAACCCTGCAAAAGTCAGAAATGTTTATAAAAATACAAAACAACAACGACACAGATTTGTGCAGGAACATACTAGGTGGATGTAATAGATTTCCACTGCATTTCTATGACTGTTATTCCAGATTAATTGCTTTTAGTCAAGCATTCTGCATATCCAGATTATGCTCAGTCCTGAAGGTAATTCCGTATTAATATGACAAAAGCAACAGTTTTATGTGCTAAAATAGGCTAAAACATTGCTTCTACTACACATCTTTTGGAAAAAAAAAAAGTCATTTTGGCTTTCCCAGGTTAGAGAAATCAAACATTTTCAACATTGAAAGTCATTTTTTGCAGTGGCAGAGAGGTCATCAGCCAACTCACACCAAACTTCATAATAGTAGGTACAGCAGCCCGTCTCTCCACAGCAGTGTCCTGTTTCACACAGGTAGCCAGGCTTGTTGTTTACCCCAGGACAGTATTTGGGACTGACTGCAGGCTGGCTGTCCACATTCCCATGATGCTTCACCACCTAGTGGACAAAACACATCACAATCACAAATCAAGTCAAAGGGAAGTATATAAAGCAAATTATCTTAGAATAATTTCCTTAAGTGCAAATTTGTCTTCAAAAAAATAACACAATTTCAAAGTCTTAAAATAAATGGAGGCTCTTAAGATGGTTGCAAAATGGTTCCCATCCTAATTTGTAGGCAGTGTAGCACTGAAATAAAAAACAGGCCTTCCCTACTTTTTTTCTGCCTGTTTTCTCATGATAATGACATCTACTATCTCGTTATCATGAGAAAACAAGTTCTTTTCTTATGATAACAAAAGAAGTCCAGAGTGACACAGTTCTTCCAACCTTCCCCTCTCACACATCATTCTGTAACCACGTTGATGCCCTGATCCCTTCATCTGATCAGTGATGAATTTGACAACAACCGCTGGGCATCTACCTAACAAGATAGTAGATGTCATTATCTTGAGAAAACTGTAAAAAAAAAAAAAAAAAAAAAGTAAGGTAGGCCATTTCCGGTTAAAATATAGCTAATAAAACTTAAAGCAAGTGTTAATGACAACAAATGCTGTGAAGTCATTAGATTTTCACACTTCAGCTTATTGTTTTTTAACTGAATAAAAAATGGTTTCATATGTTTTTAATCACAGATTGTGTTTATTTTATTATCTGATAACTCAATTGATAACTAAAATGATCTATTCTGAAAACAAAACTTTACAGTTTCTGTCCAAATGAATGCTGCACAACAGAGAAAGTAAATGAAAATTTAAAAAATACCAGATTTAGTTTTGCTTGCAGTGATCATTAGGTGCAAAAACATGGATTTTAAATATTCTTTACACTATCTTACTGTAGTTAAATTAGTATTAAGCAGAGGCCGGTTTAATGGTTTTTAAAATAGGTCCAGTAGAGCTTTTTCCACCAACACACCAAAAAATGTGATCAATGTTATCATGTTAAAGAAATATATATATATATATATATATATATAACGTTTTTTTTTTATAAAATAAAAATAATAGAAAAAAGAAAACTTACCTTCTTGCTTGTACTCGTTTCCATTTCCTTTACAGGCACCT
Source organism: Adrianichthys oophorus (assembly GCA_036245035.1). Lineage (NCBI taxonomy): Eukaryota > Metazoa > Chordata > Actinopteri > Beloniformes > Adrianichthyidae > Adrianichthys > Adrianichthys oophorus. The sequence continues at coordinate 10,238,481 of BSAI01000119.1, read as the reverse complement.
TCAACAAGAGTGAAACAAGTTAAGGGTTTTTTTTATTGCAGATGTATACAAATAGTTGGAAAATTATAAAACATGTTCTTGTTGTTGCTCAGAAATAACAATAAATGTCAGTCTTTGTGCAAATACTGGTATTTGGGAGCATAACCTGTGTTAAAACCTATGTTCCTTGTTTATACTAGAACATTGTTGCTTATTGTTGAAACATGATAGAACCATGGCTGATTTTTAAACACGTTTAACAGCACTCCTCTCATAGAAAGGCTTTGCTTTAACCCATTTAAATTCAGACTATAGTTTTAGATAAATAACTTATTGATGTTTGATGTAGTAACTGCCTAGTTTAATTTTAAATTGGTCTTGTTCGCAAGACTTGGCAAGATTTTATATTAATGACAACTGTACATGGTTAATTATTTAGCAAAACACCAGTTTAAATCAAGTTAGTCCTCTTAAAGTCACACTTCAACTGTTTGTTTCTGCAGCACATTTCAGATGATTATGGAAATTATATTTTTTCTAAGGTTTTTCTTTTTAAAATAATGCAAATGACAGTCAGTATCATTTTGAAGTCAACTAACCATTATAGTATATATGAAATGTTATTGAACAAACCTTCTAAAGATAACAGTATTTTTTAAACTCTCAGACACTGTTCCACATTATTACACACAAAACTTCCACAATATTTTCTAGATTCCAAAGAACTGAAAAAGGTCATTTGTTGAATTTGCTGCATTAGGAGGTCATATTTGCTGAAATCTAAAGCTATTCCAATCAAAAACATTTTCACAAATCAAGTTACATTTGAACATAGTACCCTTTATTTTGTATCAGCTTCTTAATTCTTGCATCCATTGAACTTGTGAGTTTTTGGAAAGTTTCTGCTTGAATTTCTTTACAGGATTTCAGAATAGCCTCCCAGAGCTGCTGTTTGGATGTGAACTGCTCCCACCCTCAGAGATATTTGGCTTGAGGATGCTCCAAAGGTTCTCAATAGGGTTGAGGTCAGGGGACGATGGGGGGCCACACCATCAGTTTATCTCCTTTTATGCCCCATAGCAGCCAATGATGCAGAGGTATTCCTGCAGCTTGAGATGGTGCATTGTCATCCATGAAGATGATTTTGTTACGGAAAGCACGGTTCTTCTTTCTGAAGAAAGTGGTCAGTCAGAAACTCCAGATACTTTTCAGATGTCATTTTCACATCTTTGGGGATCCTAAAGGGGCCGACCAGCTCTCTCCCCATGATTCCAGGCCAAACCATGATTCCACTACCTCCTTGCTGATGTCACAGCCTTTTTGGGACATGGTGGCCATCCATCAACTCACTACTCCATCCATCTGGACCATCCAGGGTTACACACTACTCATTAGTGAACAAAACCGCCTGAAAATCAGACAGTTAATCTACATCTATGAATTTGCATGACACTTGCATAATAATTTGGTACGCACTGTATTGTATAATTGTTCCCAATGGTCTTTAAATTATGATTATGCTATTTCTAGCCTAAATCAAATAGCCTGTGTCATTTTTTAAGACATATTTTCTGCATAGAAGCCAGAGTTAATCAAAAATTCACCTCTGAGTTGTGGGTTGTAGTAACGCTCAGTTAAAATCCCAGCATTTGTCTGCAAGCAGAATGGAGCGCAGCACTGAGACTTTGACCTGCCCATCGCAGTTGCTGCCTCACAAACCTCAGCCTTGTCAAACCGTGGATGTTTATCTTCTCCTGATCCATCCCAATTTGAAAAAAGACATTCTCAGAAATGCTGTTTTAATTGATTTTATACACGTCCTCCATCATTAATAAAATGCCACAAGAACATGTTAAAAACATCAAAAAACATCCCATAGAAGTGGGTCTTTAAGTGTGCAATGTGTTTATGACTGGTGTTTGCATTATGTTAGCATTAGCAAACTTTTTACTTTTAGGATTTGTAAGATGTATAATAAAGGCACTTTCTTTGTTTGCCGAAAATGTAAGAGCAATGTTTTTGTCCTTAATTGAGAATAACTTCGGCACCAAATTTAAAAGGTCTTCATCTACTTAAAATAAAACAAACTAAGTACAAGTACCAGACATATTATCTTAAACTATGTAAATGTTTGCTCATTATTTAAAAAAAAATATTATTTTTAAATCATTAGATATCAAAATATTTCACTTTTTCAAAATTTTCTGGTTTAAAATTAATACAGTTGATTAATTGATGCTTTTTTTTGCTTTGCTTTTGGTACAAAGACATTTCTGAGTTAATCTAATGACATGCTCATGTTTGTGAATATTATCCTCTTGTAAGTTCCAATGAAAAAGATGAACATCTTCTGTAAAAAATACTGATTGCCAAAAATACCCACAGCAAACTTTGTATTTATTGTTCATTGAAGGGGTAAAGGTTTGGTTTTCTTACCGTAGCGTCTTCAGGTGTAACCAGCCCCTGCAAGGACATTGTCATCTGATAAAAAGCAGAGGAATGCAACGGTGCAGTTATGCATCTTGTTAAAAACCAGAAGCTAAATTGTCAAACACAGATAACATTTTTATGGGAGGCTTCTTTCAGAAATGTTTATAAGTTGCCATTTTTAAATCATGGAGTAACAGATGACAAACTGTACACTTTCAGTTTGATAACTCAACGTTTAAGATGTTTGACCAGTAAAATTGTAAAATACTTATAATAAAAAGCAGATACTAAAAAGAAAATAATCAAATGAAAAATACACAATCAAGAATGAAAAATATTTACAAAGTCAACCGAACAAAAGCTAAATATTCAATACCTTGTGTCAAATAATTTGATTTGATGACACACTAGTTTTGAATTTCCTGCTGCATGTTACCGTCAAGCATAAATTCATGAAGTAGAGGTGTGAGCTGCTATAGAAACCAGAGCCAAGAGGGGAAATCAGCTGTCATAAATACTGTCACGCTGAGTTCCTGCAGCAGCTCCACCAAGCAACAAGAGCAAGTGAGTGCCGAGTGGATTTACTTACTGCATGTTCCCACAGAGACCACAGATTAACCACAAAAATGATTTCCACCCAAGCTTCCCCATCCAGTCTACCAAGTCGCAGACAAAACTCATGAGGCAAAGGTCAAACTTAACCCTATAAAATTGTATCAGCGACTTTAAGCCAGATTACAAACTTAAGTAAAAGTGCAAATAATTACTGTTTGAGTACACAGATTATCCCATTAGTAGAAAATTAAGTTGAAGAAAAAACAATAAATTTACTATTCTTATTTGGAAGCTACTTGGCCAACATTTAAAACATTAAATCTCATTGAAGTTTAACTAAATATAATACTGTGACATACAAGGCTAACAAATCCTGTATCAACTTAAATACGGTATTAATGAAAACAGTTTTTTGAAACATATTGTCTTTAAGAAGTTAGGTTTCATATTATTAGCATATGATGCCCTTACCACTATAAACATCAGAGCCCATACTTTTTCCAATCCATGTCAAGTTTACAACTATTGGTGTTGGCAATGCATTTGTGTATGTCTACGCTAATAATGTAGAAACTTGTGCTTTATGTGCTCAGGTCACAATCATTAAAATCCCTTTTGTAAAATTGAAAAAGTGGTTCCAGTAGTTTTTTAAATACAATTGTGCCGTTTTTAGCCAAAATCCAAAAACTTGTGTTGTTTTTAGATTATAGTTTCTGCAGAGCGGCGGTAGTTCATTAGAATTTTAACTTTGAGCTGGCCTTAAGTAAGCCAGCCCCACCTCCCATCATCCATTTATTTGCACGATCTCCTGCTAGCTTACAGACCCTCACAACCCCAAGCTAAGATTATCAGTGCAAGCAAAAGGGTGAGCAATACTGGAGCTATCTAGCAGTACAGTTTTGAGCCAGATGCCAGCTTGGACGAGGAAAAAAAAGATATACAAGTGGATGCATCCGAATGGAGCGGAGCAGGGAGCTTTTTCCAAAGGTATTTGCTCCACTGCTCATGATTATCAAGGATTTGAATCAAGAAATGTTCAGAAATGCCATCTGATAATTGAATAGCCACAAGAACATGTTTAAAACAACAATTTTCATCTGAGTGGGTCTTTAAAGAAAAATCTTTGACTAGAACTCAACAAATAGTAGATTTTAGAAAGTGTTTACAAGTATAAAACAATGTTTGCGTATTTATTTTATTAATAATTCCCATATTTACATGTTCTATGTTGCCTTCACAGGTCTGTCTTTGAATTATGACCTCAGTCAGTGAGTTGAATGGTCGTGTCAACAACTCAGAACTGGAATGTAATGTGTAGCATAGAATATGGGAATTAGGTTTCTGGTAATTCAGCTCTTAAAGGTCTTTCACCTAAAATGCTTGTGGTTGGTTGGGTCAGACCCCAATGATCTCATCCACAAAGAGAGACCCTAACCAAATGTCCACTGTACTATAAACACACATTCTATAAAGTCTCGTCTAAAAAAAGACAGTGTCTTTTGTTGTATTTTCCTTACTATTGGTTGAGAAGTTCAAATCATTTTTTTTTAAAGATTTCCTGTGATGGAGGAATAAAGGGTGATGGCCATGTTTGTCAATAGATCAGTGGGCCAAGTGAAGCATGCTGCTCTGCAGAGTCACCAAAGCAAAGCTGTTGACAGCGGTGTGTATGTGTGGGAAAGAAAGACTGCATTACATTACCTCCTCTGCCTGCAGCCCAAGGCAGAAAGTCAGGGTTTTCTCTGGATCCATGGCGGCGGCTGAGCACAATACAGGACGCCCAGGCAGGATGTTACATGGTTCAAGCCCAGTCAGTCACAGCTGTTTTCCTCACAGACTGAGGATCTCTCCCCCCTCTCTGAACGGACACGCGTAGCTCTGCCCATAACAGGGACAGGGAGGTGAATGCGCGCACGGCGGAACAATCCAGTGCGCTCGGTGAAATTCTTCTCTTTTTGTTTTCTAAATAAAAAAAAAAATTGAGCATTCATTTACTATGAATTAACAGTAGAAATGGTTGCAGTCGAGCATGATGTCATGGCTCTTCAACCACCTAAGTACTTGCATTGGAGAGCTGCTGCTTTGATTGGCTGCAGCTCCCAGCAACAGCCACACGGAGTACGCATCAGCTCCTCATCACCTTGCTCACATTAAACTCCAAATGGGGAAAAAAACAGTTCAAGCGTCAGCCACTAACCATACTCAACAATTATTTTATTTTCCTTAGAAAAAAAAACCTGTTTACCAATAACACTTGAAACTATGAAACTAATCTTTCTGGAAGTCCTGGTAAAAGTTCACATGGGGGCAGGATTCTCATTTAAAAAGGCAGCCTATGGGCTAATGCTCAAAACTGTAACATCAAATGTAAACCAAAATTTAAAATGTAAGCTTTTTACACTGTGATGTACTCTTTACTAGAACAGAGTATTAGGGTTTAGTGAATAAATGGGAATAAATGGGAAAAAACACTGTTTAAATTTGAGTTGAGGGAGGACCTTTGGTGCGAAGTAAGCCTGCCCCCACTTCTCATCAGCCATTTGTTTACGCTCTCCTTTCGCTAGCTTAAAGCTCCTCACTGCTTAACCTAACAATACTAGTGCAACCAGAGTGGCGAGCAATATCAGAGCATTTGAGCCAAATGCCAGCTCGAACAACGATGACTTAAAACTACATGCATCAGAATGGACGGAGCAGGGAGCTAGTGGCCTTCTGTAGTAGCTTTTATGTCACACATACAAGCTTTTGTCATGTGTATTTTTTTTGTCTGCCCCTGATTCTCAATGATTTAAACAAAGAAACGCTAAATTAAAAATAATGTTCTTTATATATGTTCTCAATCATCAGAAAAATGCAATAAGAACATGTTCAAAACACCAAAAATACAATTTTCATGTGTGTGGGTCTTTACAAAAGTGTTTGATCGCACCTCAACGAAAGCTCAGCAGTACAAGAAATTGTTTAAAAAGTAGAAAATGTTTTATTTATGGCTTTAAAAATTCCCATATTTTGATGTTCTATGTTGCCTTTACAGATCTCTCTTGGAATTGTGACCTCATGTCTCAATGAGAATACAGAGCATTAGGTCCACCTTAAATTAAAAAAAACAAGTTAAAGAGTAAATAAAAAAAATAAAAAAATTATAAATACATAAAAGGGAATTTCTGGGAATTTCGTAAAACATTGTCATGATTTTAGAAAGAAAAAGCCATGCTTTTTTGAAAATAAAGTTGTCCGCCTTTCAGCTTATCCCTTCAGGGGTTGCCAGGACAGATGATTTGCCAGAGATTTTTACGCCGGATGCCCTTTCTGTCACAACCCTGTAATTTATCCAGGCCGGGGACTGGCACAAGGAGACCCAGACTTGGGTCCTTTGTAGCTAAAGAATCTTGACCTAGGACCTACACAGGATGACGCTCGTAAAATAGAGCTAAATTATCTTAGATATGCCTGTCTATCTATCTATTTTTCATGCAATCTTTAGCTAATAAATGTAAATATTGTATGTGTAAGAATATCTATAAAGCGACCATCAAATATTATAGTGACTCATTTGCAGTCATTAAAGACCCACTCCAAGGAAAATTATGTTTTTGGTGTTTTTACCATCAGCTTGCAGCCTTTTTCCCATGACGGAGGTCATATATAAAGATCAAAATTGTATTTCTAAGGATCTCTTTATTGAAATCGTTGGGAATCAGGAGAAGATGAAAAAATGCCGTCTGAAAATGAACTTTTTTGTGGCGAAGAAAATATGCTGGTAATGAAAATATGCTGCCACAAGCTCCTTCCTCCGCTTAATTTTCCTCGTCTGACCTGGAATCTGTCTCAAAACTGTGCAGCTGGATAGCTTCAATATTTTTGTGGTACCTCTGATGTTAGGTTGGGATTACTCTCTGTTAAATGGGAAGGGGAAGCACCAGTGGTCACAACTAAAATTTCTCATGAACTACTGCCACTCTGCAGAAACTATTCCCGAAAACGAAACAGGCTTTTTGGTTTTGGATAAAAACCACATAAGCATAATTAAAAGACCACTGGAAACAATTTTACAATAAATCAAAAGATGATCAGAGTGGGACTTTCAAAGTTGGCCAGCTTTCAGGGCCCCCTTTCTGCCTAGGAGAAAGCAGCCCCTCTGCATTAGTTAAATCTTCAGTAAAATAGTTTCATAAGTATCATAATTGTAATTTCTTACCCATCATTTGTTAGCTAAAATCCTGTGGAAAGAGCTGTTCAAAATCATGAAAGAAGGTTTTTTCAAACACAAATGTTTGCATAAACAGACATAATTTGACTCACGTCATCAATTTGATCCTATGGCTAGGATCATTTCAGCTGCTTGAATGTAAATTTAAGTAGGTTTTCATTCGAGTAATTCAGTCATTATTTTCATGTGAGTTTGTGAACATTAATCATCATCTATCTGTTCATTTTTCAAATCCACTTCATCCCTCCTGGGGTCACAGAGTTGTTGGAGTCTTTTCACACCTAAGTGAGATTTTAAAGCCACCAATTGAACTGTAATGTCTGGAGAAAACCCACACATTCACAGGGAGAACATGCAAAGTCTACCCAGAAAGGATCCATTCAGGGTTTAAACCAGGGCCCCTCTCACTGTGAAGCGAGAGTGCTAACCACAACTCTACCTAGCAGCCTGACATTAAAATACACAAAATATGCCTAGTTAACATTTTTTTGCTGATTGTACACCAGTTATAAAGCTCACGATGCGATCTATGAAAAATAAAACTCATAAAAATACAAATGCATTTCTTTTTTTGTGATGTAACACATCTTATGGAATGGTGTGCTCTCATACACATAGAACTAAACTGATTGCACACACCTTATGAGTTGAAGCAGGATATTTTCCTTTTTTTAATACTTTGACCTCTGACAATACATTAATATTGCAATACGAAATGGTGCATCACTTTTGTTAAAAGCAGCCAGAAGAGGGCAGTATATGACACCTTTTCAGTTTAAGAACCCAACCAGTTTAGTACTGTGTATGTGGGGGGAAAACAATTCTAAATAGGTCAGATTCAAGAGTTACAGCTGCAGTAAATAACACAAAATTCAGCTTTTTTATCTACACTTTTTGGAAAATACTTCCTCCTACAAATCTTCCCTCCACTCTTTCAGTAAATGTGAGAACTTTTTGAGGAGAGAAGAAACAAACAGCTTGGAGTGCCACACCTACAGCTTTACTCATGTTTTACATGCAATTATAGTCTCCGCTGTAGCTATTAGTTTCTACATTATTTTAGCCTTTTTGAGATCGCTTTGTTTCCAGCAGGGAGGGGGACCGTTTCATACAAGGCTAGACACACCAACAATTTAGCAGCCACACACAATGGTATGAATGCAGTTCAGGCGCATGTTTTCATTGTTTGTGCGGCAGACTCTTTGTTTTTATGGTTAAAACCTAATAATGGGCTAATTACCAGAAATGCAAATGAGTGATGCTGCTCAAACATTATGAACCTGCTTACATTTACATAGTCAATTCACATCCGGTGCCTGGTGGACAAGTGACATTTGGAAATGATGCCACAAGAAATGACAGTGCAACATGTTTTAAGGTTGTCCTCACATTAGGCCGTGAACATTTTATAGATAGTTGGTTCAATAATATCCAGATATGTGGATGCTCAGCCTTTGCAGAGAGATTCAGCTTTGTGGTTTACACTACCCAAAATGTCACATTAAATCGCGGCCCCCTTGACCCCGACATCAGGTTCTGAAGATGGATGGAAAGATAGGTGTCTCAGAAGAAGAATTTCTACTTTTTACAGTATTATGCAACTTTTTAAGGACTCACCCATGCAGGGATCTATTTTGTTTTTATGATCATGAAAGGGCTGCACGGTGGCGCAGTGGTTAGCGCTCCTGCCTCACAGCAAGACGGTTCCCGGTTCAAGTCCTGGCTGGGGGACCTTTCTGTGTGGAGTTTGCATGTTCTCCCCGTGCATGCGTGGGTTTTCTCCGGGGACTCCGGCTTCCTCCCACCGTCCAAAAACATGCTTCATAGGTTAATTGGTCACTGTAAATTGTCCCTAGGTGTGCATGTGAATGTGAATGTGAGTGTGCATGGGTGTGTGATTGTGGCCCCTGCGACAGACTGGCGACCAGTCCAGGGGTGTACCCTGCCTTCGCCCATGAGTAGCCGGGTTAGGCTCCGGCAACCCCGTGACCCCGAAAGGGATAAAGCGGCTTGGAAAATGAATGAATGAATGATCATGAAATAATCTGCATGAATGCAAGATTTCATTTTAATCTTCCCAAATATGGTTTTCCTCAGTTTCCTGCCTGAAACATTTTTGTTTGTATTTTTGTATAATTTAGCATGAAAACAGAAATTGATCTTATTTAATGAGTGTGTGGTAGATATTTAGCGCATTAGGGTATGGTACATTGGAAACAGTTCTAATTGAAAAATACATACTGATGTGTCCAGAGTTGAAAAAAAAACCACAGCCATCGTTTTTGAAACATGCAGTGTTATCACGGCGATGTTTGGGAATGTTAATTTTTTTTCTAGAAAAAGAGATTCCAATTAAGTTTATGAGAAGGTTTTGACATATACTTTCCCTATAAAAACAGAAGATAAATGAGGCCCAGAGTTTAGGACAAAACTAAACTAAAACTAACATGAAATATATGTATGTATATATATATATATATATATATATATATATATATATCATCAGCTAGATAAAATATTTTTTAGCTTTTTTAAATTAGACTAATTAAGAATAGATGGATCTTTCATCTGAGTTCAGTTTCACTGATTTAAAGTTCTCAAGACACGTATTTTGAGACCGTTGAACTTGATTTAACACCTACATTCATTTTCTTTCACTGTCTCTCAGCAATCAAGCAGAGACAAACATATAGGATTGTTTAAATTATCTCCTGTATTTCTAAGAAGACGTAACCGTCTGTTGGTTTAGACTCAACACCCACGTGAACCAGAAAAAGCATTTTAACCAGACATATGACAGTTTTTTAGCATACCTTAGATGTTATAAGTTACTCTGAGTGAAACACTTAGAGACTTATACAATTATAGACCTCAGATGTCAAAAACGTTGCTTTGCTACATCTGATACTGTCACTGGTAAGGAATAAATCACTGGATTACTCTCTTTTGCCAACACTTTTGAGGTATGAGGAACTGCATTATAGTATCAGCTCAGTGAATCAATAGTCCCAACTCTAATACACTACATGTGTCAAGAGCTGCAAGCAGACAACTACACAAAAACGGTTCCTTAAATGTTTGCAGAAGGATCGCACAGCTAATCCCGGTGCAAAGAACTGCCTCGGTGTTCCGCATTGGGGCCCGACACCGACCACATGCTAACCAAACACGAAAAAGTCACTATTTACTGGAATGTAGAACAGAAAGTGTGCCACCTCTCGTTTTCTTATCTTTTTTACACAACTTTACAATAAACTACCACCTGACCTTTATGAGTTCCAAGAACATCTTGAAACCAAAAGCGCAAGCTGCAGCAAATGTGAACTTGTTGCATTGAGTAAAGCATGTGCTCCACAGAAGAAGCATTCTAGGTTAAAATGCAATGGAACTCACTACTCCACACTTGAATTGCTTGAAAGCAGAAAAAAAGAGGGCAAGTGTCATGTCAAAGGTCACCCTATTACCCAATGGAGTGACTTTTAAAAGTGGAACATAAACAAAGGATTACTCAGAAACATACATTTTTGTGTAATAGGAGGTCTTAGGCAAATTGTTGATAGTTATTTGAACTAAATAAAATTGGTTTGAAACACCATTAGTCTCAAATGTGTACAATTGTTTACTCTCTGTGTGAACACTGCTAATCAAACTCATTAGCTTGAAAATAACTTGAAAGTGTGTGTGTTTACTAGAGATGATGGAAGTAGGCAGGGGTTTGCCACCTGAGGTTCTGGAGCCTCATGCAGCTCTTTTATCCCTCCATTGTAGCTCTTTGACTGAAAAGAAAAATTTGAAGGATTTTAATAAAGAACGGCTTTGTTTTCGTTGATAGAGTTTAGTCATTTATTTGTAGAAAAAAAGGATGATGGTGCAACAAAATCATAACAACAGAAAATTATATACACACATATGAATATGCTATAGTGACCCTGTAACATATTGGCCCAACAGGTAGGATATAGATATATAGATATTTATATCTATATATATGAATATTGAGCTCTCTCTCTCTCTTTATATATATATATATATATAGACCCTGAAGAGTAACCAGTTAACCTTGAAGCATGTTTTTGGACTGTGGGAGGAAGCTGGAGTGCCCAGAGAAAGGTCCCAGCCCTGAATCAGGGCCTTCTTGCTGTGAGGTGAGAGCGCTAACCACTGCGTCACCATGCAGCCAAATGAAAGACTTGTTTTGGATTTTTTTATTCAAGTAAAACTGCTGCAGCTGCAGGATCTTATTTAACATAAGGTAGATTTTATTTTGAAAGGAACTTACTATAAAAAACTTTTTTTTTTTAAATTTAAATAGTTTATAAACATTTAATAGCTACATTTTATAAATGAGTGACTTAATAGCCACAAAAACATAAATAAAGTGTATTTTAATAAACATTAAAATGGGACTTACAGCTTTTGCTTAGTTTTGGTCAGTAAGAAACTGGACAAAATGGCTCCATTTAGCATTAAATGTTGCAGACCCTTGGCATACCCCAACACTGATAGAATTATATGTATGTAAAGATATATATAATCTAATTTTTTTTTCACCAGATGGAAAGAAAGAAAACAAAACTGTTATATAGCTTATTGATGCTCAATCTGCTCATTGCCTGTAATCATTGTCTGGAAGTGTTGTTAAGTCACCTGTCTTGGACTCATTTTGTCAGATTTTATTACATCTTTAAAAAAATTGCTTTTTCGTGGCTTTACTTGAGTAAAGTACCAAACTTATACCCAATAACCGGTTTAATACACTGGTTTTTAGGCCTTCAACTTTATAAAAAAAAAACATGCAGCTGTTTTCCACGTTTTGAATTAATATGTTTGGTTACAGAGGAATTCAGAAATGTCTGGTAATTATGTTTTTCTCTGAGCTCCATGCAACTTTGATGCATCTAAAATAAATATTGTGAAATGCTAAAGGCTGCTCAGATACCGATTCTTTCCTTCCCACTTTTCTGCCGACTGTGTTTCTACTTCTAGAAATGTTCATCGTCTTCCAGTGCAGATCTTTGCCAGTGAAGGCTAATCACACATTTCTTGTTGACTGGCTGAAGAGGAAACGAACACAGAAGGCGCACACATGACTGGCAGGCTGTTTTGTAACCCTCTGCCCTTCTTCCTCTCTTCGATAGCGGTTTCCTTTGACAGTGCCTACCCTCCCTCAGCTCTCACACACTGGAACCACAGGCCAAACAGAGGCTCGCGACAAGTCCTGACAAGTCAGCCAAAGTTAACTTCAGCGCGAATGTGCAAGTGGATAATATCAAATGTGATTATCATGCCGCTGAGTGAGAGGATCAAAACATCACGTGAAAGGACTTTGTCGGGTTGCAGCCATACTCCACAAGAAAAATGTTGTACACTGTAATCCAAAGAATTAGGCTTTAAATCTTTGGTTTTCATCTGCATATTAGAGATTGGATTACAGAGTCACACCGGAAAGCAAACTGGAGTTCTCTTATAGAAGTTAAGCTCATTAATTTTCACCTCAGTTCAAATCTAGCTCAAGGAAGCTGAAATTTCATCATCAGATTTAACAGCATTTGGCTGCAGCCTCTTTATTCAGTGAGACTTCCTGATGCACAGGGTTGACCCAGGCAGCAGGACAATTGAACAACACCATCAAAGGAAAAGCGTCTATACAAACCTCAAGGATTCTTCACCTAGATGTCTGAACTCTGTTAGATAACCAAGAAAACAAAACAAAAAAAAATGTGTCATCGAATTTGACAAATTACAAGAAGTAAAGCGGGAAAGGAATTCTACAGAGAATGTTCAGGACAAAAAGAAAAAACACAGAAGAACAAATCGAGAAAGTCCTGTGTTTGCTTCCTTTGCTCCTGTTGATTACACACTCCCCCCATTTTTCGACTTTCTTCAGTAGTTTTTGCTGCTGCAGCTGCTGACATTCAACTTTTTGTCTAAGTCGGGCACAAATATAGACAATCGGGCCAGGAGTGGAACGGGGAAGAATGTGCAGGACAGACATTTTAGCAAGGCTCTCTGAAAGCCGTAACCAGCTTAGAAGAGGAAACTCCAGCAAAACCAAATGTAACTCACTCCCCAGGGTGGTAAGATAATAGTGTGAGGGCTGTCACCTGCTAGAAATAGTAACTTTTAAGCCATGTGCACAGCGGGGATTTGACGCACATTAAAGAACGCTCTAAATACAGGTTTTTCAACAAGAATTTAGCCCATGGTGGGCTTTTAATTTCATACCTCTCTTTCGATACATGAAAGACTTGCTGTCACGTAATTCAAGCTGGCCACTAACCTCAATTATGAATTTCTCCACCATGATCAAATTACAAATGGTTAGCACTTTCATGAATTAAAAGGGACATCACGCCAGACATCATTACCAAATCTGAATCCCTGATTGGTCAACGTTCAGCTTGGTTGAACTTGCAGCACATGTTCAATCGTTGTGCATGTTGTTCGTAGAGCCCAAAAACGGAACATTGCGTAGCTACAAGTGAACACAACAGTTTTGAATGCAGAAGCCAGAAGTGCATATTTACATGCGTTAATCATAGCTACATACATAAGGCGTGTTCAAAAACACATTAAACACGGGTTCCTGAATGCACGTTTAACCCATAGTGTTCAGACTGGACAAGCAGGAGAGGTTGCTTTTTCTACTGTTTAATCGTGCATATCTGCCACCTACAGTTGGAAGAGACGTGTGTGAAATGTCAAAGCGGTGCCAATCTTATGAATCTTACTCTTCCTTCACCTTTTCCTTCCTTCTTCCTACTTTTTCCTTCACTGCTCTATTCCGATATATGAAAGACTTGGTGCCATAGAATTTCGGCCGGGCACAAACCTCAGTCATTAATTCCTCCTCCATAATACATTTTAAACAGTTGGCGCTTCTGTGAACTGAAAGAGGTACCATCCATACATCCCTACCAAATCAGAGTTCCTGATTGGTCAAATTAGGACCTCTTTAAACTTGCTTCCCGGGTTCATTGGCCATGTGCTTTGTACGTCGGTCGAAAAATTATGTGTCGCTTCACATGAATGCAAGAGTTTTGCCTGGGGAACCAGAAACGTTTATATACACTTTTCATTGGAAGTGGCCACTTAAATGCACGTTGCAGAGGTTGGTGTTAAAGTAGCTTCAGACTATAATTTATGCATTATCTATGCTGTGTGGTATTCTACATGTCAAAAGTTGATTATTCTGGGGGTTCTGTGAATAAAGAACCTGTCTAACGTGCATGTCCAAAGTGTTCTAATGCTGTTTTGCATAAAAGGATGCAAACAAATTTTTTATTGGTGCTTTTTAAGTCCAGTTTTGCATAAAAACATGACTCTTGCTTTGACATGTTGACAAAAACATGCTTGTCTATTAAGAATAAAAAATCCTGCAAAAAGATTGCATTTTACTGTAATACAAACCGATTTTTGAACCAATCTGTAACACTTCCTAATTAATTTGCTGCCTGAATTTGTTTTCTAGCTTCTCCTTTCTTTCTGCGTTCATTTGTTTTTGCAGCATGAGCCCACTGTTCCTACTGTCTGTTTTTCTTTTGGCTTTTTTTTTTTTTTTTTTTTTAGATCTGAGACACAGTGACCCACTTCCAGTTCCTTCCTCTCTCTGAAGTTGACTGTGTGAATGTTAAAGTTAACAGTTTCTGTTTTTGCAGCAGATCATCCCCTCTCCTGCTGATTTTTTTTAATCCTTTTTGCAACTTACAATGCACCCACCCAGGGTCTCTGCTCCATCTGAAGCAGAGCGTCCAGTTTGAGAACTGAAGTGGATGTGGAACTTGGCCACAAGTCAATACCAGGGGACCCCCGAACCCCTTTCTGCATGCAAGGAATGCCCCGCTAAATGCACACAAGCCTCGATGCAAAAGCAAACTAATTTAGATCCAAACAAAAGAACTTTAGTGAAGTTTGACAGACAGCTGAGATTTGACAAAGAAAGGCAAAAAAAAGCAGGATTTTCCAAGTGGAACAAGTTCATTCAGGGCTGCTGAAAACTGATGGTCAGGATGTTTTATGAATCCCTCCCCCCTTCTTTTTTCTTCATTTTGCTCTGCACAGCTGCATGCTGGAAACATTTGATAGCACCTAAGTTTAGCTATTTGACATGCTGTCATTAAACATCTAGCAATCCATCACCATCAACAAAGAAAGACATGTTTTTTTTCTTCTTTTCCTTATCTTTTTTACCCACTCAGGCTCAGCCTCTTTCTCCTTCTTGTTTTTTCTCCTTTCTGCCTTCCCCCCATGGCTGAGTCTGGCAGGGCCACGGGTTCAAAGACGTGCGAGCAGCAGAATGTAGGTCAGCCATCGGTGCTGAGTTACCGATTAGAAACAGCTGTGTTTGCGGGCCACTCTCTCTGTCTGCTGGAGCTCACAGCCATTGCAGAGCCGTGCAGAGCAAAAATGTCAGTGTAGGAATGCTCCCTGCACTGAAACGCTCTCATTCTTGTTCTGAAAAATGAAGGAAAAACAAATAGTCTACAGAATCTTTTTTGCTGACACACATTTTGTTGTTTGTCATCTCTGAAGTGCACGTTTCCTTTAAATGACGCTTTTCACTTCCTTTATGAAAAAAAAAACACCCATGGAAGCTCATTGCCCTTCTTTTCCTGCAACAGTGTGGCGTTTCTGCGCTCTGCCCATTGTTTTTAAATGAAATTTGCTAAGCTGCAGAATGTGTTTCCCTCCTGCTGCTCTGCACAATAGCTTATGTGTTTCCCTGCCGAAACAGCCCACAGATGCATCAAAAACAGCAGCATCTATGGAAGTTGCACCAGTGCAGGCATACAGGAAAACGCAGGCTGGATGTGCACCACTTCTTGTGAGAAAAAACAAACTACACAAAAAGCAGAGAGCAGTTGTGACTCTCGGCACTCCAGACGGCTTTAACCATCCTCCCTCCACTGCCAGCTCAGCAGAGGATATGAGGCAAACCCTGCAGCTGCAGGTCAAAATGCCCAAAGGGCAAAATAATTCACACAGACACCTAAACATACACACACAGAGACAGTGTACTCACAACGCAAGTATGCACAAACAAGGTCTCACACGCCACAGCTCACAAAAGACACCAGTTGCGCTGAATGCATGACCTTGAGGGATGGTGGTAATCACCGTGGCATGTTGTCTCTGACATTTATCCATACCACACCCTTTAATCACTTGTGAGCCAGCTGATGAAAAGCTTGAGCAAGGCTTTTCAGCAACACAGGTTTTTGCACACATGTGAGCACACACAGCTGATTAGTGGTTGGGCACGTGCTTTTCTAAAGCCCGTGCAAAAAAAGAAAAAAAAGAAAATGAATGAAATATTCCAGAGATTCCAAATGTCCAGTTTTCATACTTGTTACTTATTGGGAAAACATTTTTTAAACAAAGTTTCTGTTTTTGCCAGTCTTGACAGTGTTTTTTTTTTTATTTAACTAAGAGCATTCAAGGTCAATTTTGAATAATTTAGGTTTGCCTTTCAATTTATAGGCTTCTAAATGCACAACGTTTCATATAAATATGAAATTATAACACATTTTTAACAATGATGAATAATGGAAGAAGTTTTGTGGTTTCCCCTCTGTGAAGTTAGTCACTTGGTGCATAATCAAGACCACTGCTATCTCAAAATTGTCAAACATTTCGGGTCTTTGAGCCTACAGGAAGAGATCTTAAGTATTCCTGCAGCTGCATGCACAGAAATGCAATACAAGTCATGCAAGGTCCACAAATTAACAGCATTTGAACCATATTACATGCAAAAGGAGTTCAATGAGCCAATACTAGTGCTTCTAAATTATTTTTATTCCATTAAAGTCTCTCTCCAATCATTTTTTGATCTGTTTTTAAAACATTCCCAGTGGTCTTTTAATCGTCATAAAGCTGGTTTTAGCCTGAATCCAAAGACCTGTTTCTAGAACAGGACGGCAGTAGTTCATTAGAAATTCACCTCTGAGTTGAGGGTGGGCTCGTTGGCGCAGAGTTAGCCCAACCCCTCTTCCCCTCCCTGTTGCTGAGAGCGGGAACACGTGGCTCGCTGAGCGTATTTTCTACGCCACAAATCAGCTCTTTTCAAACTGAAATTTTTCGTCTGCTCCTGATAGAAGATTTGAATAAAGAAATACTCAGAAATTCAATTTTGAGTATAATTTTCCTTATCTTTGTCCTGGTGGTCTTTAAGAGACCGTACATGTTAAGAGGTGGGTGGTCTGTCACCGTTTGTCCCCAGTTGCCTGCCTGCCTGCATGAAAAGATCTGCTCGGTTTGCAAATTTTCTTGGGAGCTTGTTTGTTGTTTGAAACCTGTGAATCGACTGGGTTTAACTTCACCAGCTGCCATGGTCATGATTATGTTTGTTTTATTTGAGCTCGTCTGAGCTCACATACACACAAACCAATGTCTAAAACCTCTCTGGTCTTTTCTTGACACACTGCAGCTGTGGAGCTTTTTACATGTTGTGTCTGTTCCCCCTCAAGGTGGGATTTTGGTATCTGACTGTCTCAAATGTTGGATGCGACATGAACAAATATAAAATGCCAGTTTTTATGTGTCCAATCTGTTTTGCACACGTTTTGTTTCATATCAGGAGAGAAGTAGCACTACGTCCATGATTTGACTTTACTTGAGGTCCCGTGGAAGAAGCGTGCAGCACAAAACTTGATGCACAAAGTAGTGTGGCACAAGGGCATGCACAACATGAGCAAGAGGAACTGGAAGGCCCAAAAGTCTGCACTCAGACAGTTATCCAGGCTCTGACACTTGCGCTACGAAGAGGCAAGATCACAAGGCTGAAACAATGAAGGATGTTGTTCGGCTCTGAACGCACCGTAACCCTCTCAGGTTTACTGGGGCTGGGGCAACATCTCACCAGTTTTTGTGCTGAAAACAAAAAAAGAGTTTTAAGGAGAGGTAACGTGGCACCAGGTGGGAGCACGCCAAATCACCTGTCAGGAAAATTTTTTCCCTTCAGCAGTTCCCTGCTAGTTTGCTGGTGTCACTAATTGTGAAACACAGGATGCTTCAGCAACTGAGTTGTGATAGTACATGACCAGAACCTTAACTGACTAAAGCTGTTTGTGTCAGAGTCAACCGCTTAAACCACGCCTTGTGTTGCAGCCAGATGGAATTTTTTTTTCATCAGCAAGTGTGAGGCCAAGGTTTAATGAGTCATCTGTATCTTTTCATCATCGTCACGGGATTCGGCGAGTTAAGTAAGCATACGGAGATGCCGATGACCAATCAGAGCACAACCCTACTGAAGTACTCTGACCCTTGGACAGTGTGAGCATAAATACTTAGGATCTTAGCATGGGAAATTGGTTTTATTTCTTTTCTCGTCTTTCATCTGCTTTAATGGTCTAGCAATTACTTTGTGTGAGTTGTATTTTTGGAATTCAACTGACAGGAAAAGCTAAATATTTTTAGGCACTCTTGGCCTTTTTGCAGACAGACTGCTGTGGAACCAAATTATGTGACGTGTGACACTCAACAAACGTGTGGGCTAAGGTTTAGGCTATCTATAAGACATAATCAACAAAACTCAGATGTTAGAGTCAGCAAATTAAAGACCCACTCCGATAAAAATTGTGCTTTTGGTGTTTTTAACATGTTCTTGTGGCTGTTTTCTGCTGTAGGAGGACACATATAAAGAAAATTAAACTCAAAATTGCATTTCTGAGTATTTATTTATTCAAATTGTTGTGAATTTGGAGCAGACAAAAAAATTCTTAAAAAACAGCTTATTTGTGATGTAGAAAACACACTGGCTCCCTGCTCTGAGCTCTCAGCAATGGAAAGAGGAAGGGGGGGGCGGGGTTGCTCAGCACCATTGGTCTCACTCACGCTTCAAAGGTGAATTTCTAATGAACTCCTGCCATTCTACAGAAACTAGAAAACTAGAACTAAAAAACTAGAAAACAACACAGGTTGTTTTTTATATATATTTTGGCTAAAAATTGCATAATCATAATGAAAAAGACTATTTGGAACGCTTTTTGAAATATATTAAAAGATGATTTGAGAGGGTCTTTAAAAAAAACAACAAAAAGCTACAGTTTTCTTACCCTTCTCTCAATACCTTAATAAACAATCACTTTTAAGTGAGACAGGAAAAAAGGACATGAGGTTGAGGCGAACATTACAGAATTTAAAGACGGCTAAAAGTGTCTGAGGTTTTGTCATACACCTAACGAAATAGAGCAAGTTAAGAAACAGTTTCTGGCTCGGCTGTCATTGCAGAAAAAAAGAAACACAACCCCTGCATGACACAGACAAATGCAAACAACTTCCATACATTAAACATTTGTCTATCTGAATTCTCCTTTCCACAGATATTTTCTTTTAATGTGGGACAAGGGCAATACCGGTCTGAGCTCAACTGTGGCTGGTGTGTGGAGACATACGATGGAAGGATGGGTAGATGAAAAGGAGAGAAGAGACTGTGCTCATTTGGCTGCAAAGGCCAGAGGCAAGGTGCAGTGTGAGGCCTGAGCCTCTGTGATCAGAGAGCATGCAGATGATAAGTCTATAAATAGAAACTGGGACAAAGGCATTCCCCTTTCGAATAAAGCAGAAGGATCTTTAGACCTTTTACTGTTATTTTTGATTGATGAGAACGTAAAAGGTTGACCCGTCAAAAATCTCCAAAGAAGGTTCAAAAGCATGAGCGTGATGACTGTTTTGATCGCGTCACATGTGAAATATTTATCACAAGGCTCAAATGTCACCAAATGGCAACCTGTTTAATCTTTTGAATAATTCTTTGGAAATTTTCAAAATAAAAACCAGGCAAAACACAAGGGATTTTTATGGAATATTGCAGCTTTCCAACACTTCAATTAAAATGAAAAAATAACCAGTTTTGCATTCTACCTCAGTACTTTGACTCAACATTTGCCGTAAATGTACAAGCTAAAAACATACAACTTTCTTCTTAAAAATCCCCGTCAATAAAATAGGAAACAGAACTTGAAAAACAGAAGTGACAACATGCTCAAGATGAGGAATGCTTGCTTACATTGAGGATCCTTGGAGGGTCGAGATCAGCTCACTGGCTGGGCTTTGCTTTAGTGCGCTGGCCTCCTAGTAGGTCAAACAAATGTTAAACTTGAAGAGACAAACACCTTATGTGACTCTTCAGACCAACTGGAGCCAGAATGCAGTTTTAAACAGTCCAGCACTACATCACATCAAAGTAATCACATATTTTAGCTTTATAGAATAGTATAGTAGAGTCTCAAGTTGTGAAATATTTTAGTACAGTTATTTGATCAAAAACAAAAATAGCAAAAAAAAAATTAACCGGATTAGATGTAGGTCTTAGCTGTTGAGGAACATGCAGTATATTACTTGTGTGATATGACTGTGTGGCTCACACTATGACTATGCACTGGTTGCACAATTTCAAAAAATGACTTTAATGTTCTTAAATTACAAACTTAAATGCATATTTGTTTTCTTGTTTACCATGTTTTCCTCCCAGCCTGCAGGCTTCCGCAAACACATAATCAAGTTGTTCTAAAAATGAAGAAATTATTTGACATTACCACCTAATTCTAGTCTTTATTTTTGCTGTTTGTATTAGATTTAAAACTTTGCAAACCCTTACTTACATAAAGCTGAAATGATGGAAAATATAGAGGAAAGGTGCTCAGTATGTACAGATTAAGCTATAAGCAGCTTCCCTCGCAGCTGAATGTGGTTTCTGCATGGCTTGAGCTTGGTGAGCCAAATACAAGAACATTTTTTTGTGCATCACACATCAAAATGCAGCAGCACTCTAGATATTCACACAGTTTGGAAACGACTGGAATTTTGATCCACAGTGTTTTAAAAGCATTCCCAGTCAGGCTTTTATTTATGATTATGGTGTTCATATCCAAAAAAAACCTAATGTATAAATTGTGCTGATCAATCCTTTAACTCCAGAGACATTGAGACACAATTTTTAAACTACCGTAAGTTTCCGACTTTGAACACAATTAGTAACATTTCTAATGGATTGTGAAGGCTGAAAAAAAACAGCTTTTCTTTTACCAAACTTTTCTCCATGCCAGAATGTATTGGAATTCCATAATTGCATAAAGAAAGAGTTACGGTAGTGCAAAAATTATGCCATTGTATGTTGCTGGTGATGGTTCCGGAGTTAAAGTTCCACACCCGGCATCTTTTGATCTACTGGTCTTTTAATTAGGATTAAAACAGTAAAAAATACTGTTTAGTTTTCTAGGACATAGTTTCTTCAGAGGCAGTAGTTCAATAGAAATTCACCTCTGAGTTGTGGATGGTACCATTGGCAAACCCCTTCCCATTGCTAAGAGCTCTGTGTTTACATGGTCTTTTGCTAGCTTAAAGTTCTTCACACCACCAACCAAACATTACTGGTGCAACAAAAAAGGCGAGCAATATTGGAGCTATCCAGCCATACCATTTTGATTGCATACCTATTTACAACTTAAAATAACTGTCCACCTTTAGATTATGCATGTTGTTGCTGTTGACCTTTCGGCTTACCCCTTCAGGGGTCGCCACAGCGAATTAGCTTTCACTATTTTGCACAGGTGGAAGGCAGAGAGTTTTACACCGGATGCCCTTCCTGACACAACTTTGTATTTTATTCGGTCTGGGGACTGGCAGGAGGAGACCTAAACTTGAGCCCCCTTGTGGCTACTTATTGGAGAATGCAGGAATTTTATAGTTGTTTTTGTGCAACATTAGTGTTGCCTCAAACGACGAAGTATAGGGCGCCTAAATTACATCGCTCACAAGGAGCACCTGTGAAACATGCTGTATTACAATTAATCAAACAGTGCCTGCTGTGGTGGTTTTCGGTGGACTTTTTTACTCATCACTCTGAGCGTTACTTCCTCGTGAAACACATTTGAGATTTATAGAGGATAGAGTCATACATTTTCAAGAACTAACATCTTGCCATGCTTGGCAAACCACATCTGTCCTCCCATCTTGAGACATTCATGACTTTTCCACGACTTCAGCAACTCTGACATCTTGATTGTGCTTACTGGGCATTTGATGTGAAGTTTTATTAAATAAAATTAAATTGAATGACTGTTTTGTATGCTAGGGAGTGCAATCTATTCAAGTGCCCTTTAGTCACCTGAGTCACGAATCATGCTTGCAGACTTTAGTCAACAGATACAAAAATAGACATGAAACCCAGCTTAGTTAGCAAAAGGGAAGGTTTTCTTTCTCTCCCTTTTTTCTTCTTTCTTTAGAGAGCTTTGGTTGCACAAGAGCAAAAAATAAAAAAAGATAACAGAAATCCATAAACAAAACCCACATATTTTCATTTTTGTGCAGTATGCCAGAACACACAATATTTTACAGGGTTACATTAAAAGAATAAAATATATTATTTATTTTTTCTTTTCAGACTTGAAACAGTAGAAACACCTTTCTGATCAGATTCTAACTACATGTGGGTCTCTCCACATTTAAACTTTACTGCTTGAAGATTCTCAAGGCCGAATAAAAAAACTCCAATCATGCATTTAGCACAAATTGTCTTACAAAATAGAGTACAATGGGCTTTATGCTATTCGTATGCAAAATTTGTATGTAGAAAAACAAACATCCTGACAACATGATTTATCCAGACCTAGCAATGAAATAATGTAGTAGAACTTATTTATAAAATAATTTTTGGTTGTTTTTTTTTTTACTGTACCATGCTGAATCACAAAAACAAATACATTTTACAAAGATTTTTTAGCAAAACATGTACTTACAATATATATCTTTCAAATACCTTTATATTTGCTTAAAAAACATTTTGATGACACAATATTTCACTAAAAAATTGCATTATGCATGATTTATTGAGAAAACAAAATGCTTTTTGGACAGATGAGGCATGTCTACCACAATCAGCAAAACAAAACCTGTAACTGTGGCTGTGTTGTTTCCACAACTAACATCTTCAAGACAAACATTTTTGGGAAGAAACATATATATTAAAAGATTGTGTGTTACAAATGTATTTTTATGCTTTTATCACAATATGTATTTGTGATAACTTTGCAAACGTTCTGCAGTCCTGACTTTCATGATGACTTGGACAGGAAATTAAGAAGAAAGAGGAACGATGATCAAATCTGTCCACAAACAAACTCATACGAAGAAAATATGACGTAGAAAATATGAAATATCTTGACTGAATACATTTAGTTAACTTTATACTTTTAATGGAAAGACGGACTTGGGGAGGTTCCTGCTTGGCATCCAAAACAACACCCAACGAAACACGCTCTAATTTCCTTCTAGCCAATCAAATCTCTCCATTCAGAGCCTGCAGCCAATCAGCTTCGGAAAAGGCGGGCTGCTTCGGCTGTTGCTAGGGCATGCCTCTTATGACTTTTGCGGAGTTTAGCCAATCAGATCGTACCAAGGAGGTGTCGACCGATTCATTGGTCTAGACACACCTACCAGACGACGTAATACTTTTTTGATTGGGCGGAGGTACGATCACTCACTTCCCTGAGTTAGGTGCTGTTGTTACTGTAGTTTGGAGTCATCTCGACTCAGAAGTGAACATAGCAGGGCGCTCACACCGTTCTAACAGAGTTTTTACACGGTCATTACACAATTTTATGAACTGTACATTAGTGTAAATAGTCTATTTCTATTTTTATATTAAGACAACAAGAAGATGGAACTTAACTCTCTTTTAATTCTACTGGAGGCTGCAGAGTACTTGGAAAGAAGAGACAGAGGTATTTCAGGCTAAATATTTGCGATTACTTGTGAATAGAGGATGACATTAACAGCTAGCTTAAGTTTGTCTTTGATGCTACGTTTTGACGTGCCCTGCCATAGTGCAGGTATGATGTCACTTCAGGCTCAGTGGGACACTAATCGGGATGGGTGCAAACTGTATCCACACACCAGCTTCCGAATTTTAATTTTCATGTGTCACACGTTTACGACATTTAATATTATAATGTCTACGAGTTGATTAAAAATTATTCGATTTTGTGTCGAATTAGTTCAAAATAGTAAACAAAAACGTCTGTAAATGGTTGTGTGTCAATATTTAGCCTGCCAAACATAGATCTAACCGAGCATGAAGCTTATCCTCCAGTATTGTAATCCAGTAACGATCGATCACTTGTTTATTTATCCCTTAAAAGTGACACCAAACTGATGCATTTGTATTTTAATGCCTCATTAATTGCATTTTCCTGCTCTTGCAAGCTATAGCATTTATATTTGTTTTGTGTGTCAACAGAGGCAGAGCATGGTTATGCCTCTGTTTTACCCTACACCAACGACTTTTCTCGAAAGAAAACGAAAGCCTCTACAATGTCCAGAAAAACTCAAAACAATAGGTAAGGATTTAATCATTTTTTTATTTATTAATTTTTTTCCGGGCTTTTATTTTTTTTTAAACTCCCGGTTTCCGGCCGTCAGAGATCAGCCTTCACGGCGTTTTTTTTTTCTCACGGATCCGGGCCTGGCTCTGGTGTTTTGGTCTGTCCAATAAACAGCGCCACGCGTACACTGTCAACTCTGCAGCCTCTGCTCTGTCTCTTTCACTCTCACCTTTTACCACCCCCACCCAACTAAGAGGAGGAAGAAAATTAACAACCCTTGACATGGGTTTAACCTTTTGTTTATGCAGCCCATCAGATCTGCAGCTCCCATCCAGCTTCAAAATGCCTTTTTTCCCCCTCTTCATGTGGTGTCTGTGTTTAGTTTGATGTGTTTAACGGAAGTCACATAATGCAGAGTCTTCGGGTCAGAAACCACAGCCCCACTCATATGAATTAATGCTTCGTATTAAACAGTTTGTTTGTTTTCTGCACTGAACCATTGCTTCTGCAGAAAAAAAACAATTGACTTCTCCCATCATTGTCACTGCAAGAAATCCTCTGGAGTAGCATTACAATACTGTAAGTTTCAGTTTCGGTTCGGCCTCATTTTGTTTTGAGAACAGCTGCATAGCTGGTTAAAGGTCATTTAAACACCAGCATGTTAATATTTAACTTCAAAATAATATAAAAGGGAAACACAGACATACAGAAACAGGTGCAGCTGCAGAAAGACACAATAATGCTCTCATTTCAGCTAAAATAATGTTTTTTATTGTTAGATGTGGGAATTTAACAATAGAAAAGATTTTATTTTGACAGACTTACTCCACAGAAAGCAGTTCCCTTTAGAATTTAAGACACAGCAATAAAGCAGTTGTTTACCTCCTAATCAGACATTTTTTATAAATGCTAATTACACATATAGTGCATCAATTATAACAAACAAACATCCCTCTCCATGTGTGCATAAGTGGACCCTTCTGTTCATTATCTATGCCATTTACAGTAAACAGGCTGCTTGAAATGACTTGCATGATATGACAAAACTGTTGTCAGCAACACCAGAATGTTGGGCATTGGGCAAGAATAATAATTTTTAAAAAAAGACTCTAGCAATGATTCATTGTAACCATCGTTAGGAAATATCTGCAGAAGCGAGTGCTATGTCACCACACAATTTTAAATGTGTAGTTTTGTGAAATCAAAGGCGATATTTTTAGTCTCTAATAGGGCACGGAACCCTCCACGTTCCTTTGATTTCTTTTTTGACACAGAAACACGCTGGTTTGTGCATGTGGAAGTGAAGCGTAAGGGTGTGTTTGCGCCTGACACACATACACAAGTATAGACTATGTAACAAACAACTGGGCTTTAGGCCTGATGTCTCCTTCAAGTTCTTCGTGTTCGCCTTGGTGAAAATACAACTATCATTTTTTTTTGGCTTTGCAGAAATGTAAAGGCTTAGTGTCCGTTTTTTACTTTTGAGGATCAACGCTTTCTTGGTGAATACATCTTTCATACTTCAGGAGCACAGTCCTTTGTAACAATGTAATAATCGTGTTCTGTGGAATACGTCTGTTGTGCATGGAGAAAGAAAACCCTCAGGGTTTCCTTGGTTACTCGTAGGCTGTTGCAAAATCAGAAATGCTTCTAAAAAAAGGCCTGGAATTTTATTGGCCAGAGATGCCTCGCTTCAATTCTGACACAGAAGATACTGATATTAGAGTATAAATAGCACAGATAAAAAGAGAAATTCCTTCTTCGGCCTTGACTTTGAGGACAGGCTTTGGACGCAGCACATCACATAAAAAGAGAAGACATTTAACATTAAAGTCTTTTTGCATGTGGGATGCTCAGCTTTTACATAACATGTAAAGGAGACTTGCTATCCTTAAAGGTTTACTGGGTGTCCCTACCTTGTAGTGGTTTCCTGTTCATACCCTATGCTTTGACTGGGATGTTTCCCCAATTTGCGCTTGTTTGAATAGCATAACTTCCTTCATGTCTGACTGTTTGTCTGCCTTTGTAAAAAGGCACCAATCTGACACCAATTGGCTCTTCTTAGAAGGATTTCTGTGCAGACGCTTTGTTATCACAGACTCTTCTGATAGGGCGGACAGTGCAGCGGTGTGGAGGCCCAGTGCCCCCCCCCCCAGCACAGCTGTGGGAATCACTGCTTGGCGAGCACAAGGAGCTCTCAAACAGGGAAAAAGTCTGAAAAGGCCTGTTGTCCGTCTGGCTCTTTGTTGTTGCCGTTTTTGTTTTTAACTGCTGCGGTATCCATGACGAGTGTCGTGAAGGGAGAAGGCTGTTTCTCATACGGACTGCAGGGCCCTCCCAGCTGCGTGTCATAATAGGGGCTCTCCCCGGAATAGCCCACAAGCCGAGGAATTCTGCAGCGTCTTAGCCTCCAGACGTCTGAGTTTGTTTTTGTTTTGTTGTCCACACTCGCTGTTTGGCGAGCAAGCAGCAATGGCTGCAGAAGATGCATGCCATTTCCCTGATTGTGAAGCAGATAGTGAAGATAACTTTGCCCCTCTCAGGCCTTTTTTTGCACTCCATTGCTTGAATGTTAAAACTTACAAATTTTTATTTTTTTTTCAGAAAATTTTACTCTGAAAATGTAAGTAGATGAGGTGACCACAGTAAAAAGAAAAATCACAAATATCGTGTTTTCCACATTATAAGGCGCACTTAAAAGCCTTCATTTTGTCAAAAACAGTATACCTTATAATCCGAAGTGCTCTAAATATTGATTAATTTCTTTTGCAAAAAAGGTTGTTTTTGTCAATTAGTTAACGCAGATAATGCGTAGCTGTGTTGGAATGTTTTTTTTTTCCTGTCACTAACAAGGTTGGGAGTTAGCGTAGTCACAGTAATGTTTGTTTTAGCTGTATCAGTCTGTTATTTGCAAGTTGCAAGCAAGGTTAGGAATTACAGGTACTGTAAGGACGCTAATGTGGCTAACGTGTAGTGATATCATACTGTGTTTTGTTTTTACGTGTTACTAACAAGGTTGGGAGTTAACATAGTCACAGTAACATTTTTTTAGTGGTCTTGGTCTGTTTTTTTACATGTTGCAAACAAGGTTAGGAGCTACAGGTATTGGGAAAATGCTAACGTGGCTAACGTTTTTCATGTAGCCGATGAGTGGAGTGTGACAAATAAGAGTTACTGTGAACATAGTTAATAAAGTCGACTGATGGACTTATTGTTGACTCTTTTATCTCACTTAATGCATCCTACTGTTCGTTGCGCCTTATTCATGGCAAAAGTTTGAAAATAGGCCATTCATTGATGGTGCGCCTTATAATCCAGTGTGCCCTAAAGTGCTAAAATATGGAAATTGTCCACATTACTTTCAGCAAACTTCATCTCCAGTCTTCAAAGAGCACTGGCTTTGTCATTGACTTGTTATGGCCATCGTAATTGCAAGCTGTTGTCCTGACTGTGAATTATCGTGCATTAGCGTAAGACAATTTGAGAGGGGGCCCTAATTGTTTTCAATCACCCTGAGCTCCATTGTTAGCTCACTGACTTTTAAGTTGCTCCTGGAAACATCTTTGATGTTTTGGGATATCTATGATGCTTGTGATTTTGAACCATTTACAGACAAGTCTCTAAGACCTGTGGATCGAGTCCAGCCTTTTATCTTTTATCTTAATCAGAACCAACAGCTCTAAGAAATGTTTTTAATGAGTCTACTTTCATTCAAAGGTCTAAAAGCCACACAAAGACAAAAGGAATACTGCATTTTCCACCATTTTTCTTTTGATCTTTTCCTTTATTACATCAAAACATTTACTTGTTAGCATCTCACACACACTGTTTAAATATATATAAATAAATTTTTTAAATAATTGTGATTGGTTTACTGATACTCATTTTTCCTTATTTCAGATCGTCACACAATGAGCTGGAGAAACACAGGTGAGTCCATTTTTAACCAACCCCTACATTTCATGTACGGTTGATGTACGTCTTTGTGGTCCGCCTCACTAGCTGAAGCAGTCACGGCTTAATAGAGTTTTTAATTTGAAAGACACTTCAGAGACTGAAGGTCATCTTCAAGGAGCCAGAGACGTATAATTCCAACGATACTTAATCGTGTCAGAAATTAGATACGGAGATGATGTCCAAGAGCTTCACATTTATTATATCTGTTGCCATTTTTGCAACCCATTCCCTGTAATAGAATAATCCTGCTCAAAATGACACCTTACTTATCCTGTCTCATCAGGCACCTCACCCCATCTCACAAAATGTGAGCTTTTTCTTGCATTCTCTTATAGTTTTATAATTGCTGTTAGGCTTTCATCAGCAGGGAGACGACTTCACAGATTCTGATGGTTTCCTCATGGGACAGAAAACCCCTCTGTGTGTTTGTGTGTGTGTTTAGTCAGAGCTCCCTTGCAAAAAAAAGAAGAAGAAGCATTTAGGCAGCGCTTGTGAGAAACTTCCTTTAATTGGTGTTTTCAGAAACAGCCGATGCGACTATCAGCATGTGAGCAGAGAGCTGAAATAGGCATGTTTACTCTACTCGTGTGACATGCTGTCATTCAAGTTGAGGGCTCGAGGTTGGCTTGTCACATGTCTTGGGAGTCAGTAAGAGCGTGTGGCGCCCGGAGAAACAAGTAAGGACATATTCCCCCCCACCGTCCTGACTCGAGAGGCAGAGATGCAGGCCAGGGATGATTACACTTACATATGTTGAGCCATAGCAGTTAACTCCCAACCTGTGATGGGTGTGGTCGATTACCAACGAAATGACGTCCAGTCAACCTGACAAATGCCAGGAAAACCTTCCAAATGTTAACTCACTTCCTGTTTCATCATGAACCATTTCTGTAAGAGTGCATCTTTTCATTTTACTATAGAGATTATTTATTATACATGCAGCTGTAAAAGAAAAGTCATTATGTTTCCCCCAACTGAGTATTTAAATGGAAAAACTTGGGGGAAAAAAGCAGTTTCTGATGACAGACTATGAACTGACTGAATTGTTGTGACTCCTTCAAGGTGAGTCAACCTCTGTCTGAACCTGTTGCCCTAAATTACATGGTTGAGAACAGGAACATTCTGAACAACACGTCCACTCAAATGCATGCTCAGTTTGTGGGTTACAGTGGTGCTTCGTTTTTCGCTGGAGTTACGTTCCAAAAATAACCTGCAATAGCCGAAGACAGCAAAATAGTCCGCCAATTTTTTAAAATTTACAGTTATAGATGTTTTAAGGCCTTAATACCCCTCGCTACGTACATACTTTGTACACTTTTATTAGACGGGCATTAACATTTTAAACACACAAAGTTCAGATTTTCGTAGGAAGGACCAGTATTTTGGAATTAAACCAAAGATCTGATCTCGATTAAAGATTTATGTAAATTTGGCAAGCTGAATGCATTCTGTGTAGGAGAGACAACACAGAGGATATTGATTAACAATGGTCTACAGCCAATCAGGACATACAACACAATGCACTGAAGAAAACAAAAAAAAAAACAAAACATGTAAAGTCACACAAAAAAAGAAGGAAAAAATGCGAGACTACGAGGTCAGGAACGTTGAACCGCATTAAAGCAAGGGACCCTTGTATACCAAACGTTCTTAAATCCACTACTTTGGTGACGTGTAGAGGCCATTTCTATAAGTTATAAAAAACTGACCCTTATGCAAGCTATTAGAAGAAAACTAATCACAACATGTTTCTTTGTCTTAGTTTGGCATTCTTGCATTCTTAGAGCTAACTTTCGTAGAGTTAGGTACTTTCTAAACAAACTGAATTTAGCAAATAGTTGTGACAGCCACATACCTCTACATACATGTTTGACTTGTTCAAGATTTGTTAGAGACATCCAGTCCTGCATGATTGACTTCATTTTGTTCTTTATAAATGGCCATCTGCATTCTGAAGTGGTGTTAAAGGCCATTTTACAAACATTCCTGGGAACGTGAGTCAAACTATGGGTGTGTGCCAGAGACAAAGGGTCCACCTTGAGTGTAGGTTAAGACTGAATGATCGATGAGTAAAGAGGTACACAAACAAATGGTACTTACGAGAAAACTGGTTCTAAAAAAAAAAAAAAATCACGCCGGACTAATTCTAGCTAGTCAAACAGGGGTGAGTTGGGTGTAACTGAGTTCTCAAATGTTGGCGACACTACCAAACCTTCAACTCTCCAGACATTTCTGGCATCCACAGTGTATTTGTCGTAAACATTCTGTAGATATCTAGAACGATACACTTGCAGAAAAGTCCCTAGACAGCTTAGTCATACATAAAACCAAAAGCTTTCCAGTAGGCCTGTTCCACCAGTTTACCAAATGCGTGACCAGTGGAGTGTCTGCTTAAAGCCTCAGCCCTGTTTAATCTCCAGCAATCCGAGTGTTGCTGCCAAAATCTCTGCTTCCTTCACGCCTTCAGACATCAGCCCGGGGAGGTGCTGCTGTTTTGTTCCTGACTCACTGACTTTGTTTGGTCACATGTCTTGTTTTTTGTTTTTGTTTTTTGCACCACAGAGCCATCCCTTGTGCTGTAGTTTGTTCTCATGGCAGACGAGGTGACCGATACATGTCTGGTTTACATTCTGAAAGGCTTGAAGTCAATAGTAGAACAGAGTGAGCATGCCACGAAAATTACGTTTTCAGTTCAAATATCAAACTGCCCTTTTGTTTTTGCTCACACTCAGCTTCACAGCTTGTTTTTGTGGAAATATGGTTTAATTTTATCACCAAAGCCTCACAGAGTTTTCCTGCCTCATTCCAGCTTGTTTTTTCTCAAACTGAAACCAATATACTGAATGATTTTTGTGACTGTTATTCATTCATTTCTGTTTTTGCACCTTTACAGTACTTCCAAAGTATTAAGTCAACAAAGCTTCCCATAATTTGTCCCTAGTGACTTAAAAGTTGCTCTAATAGGATCTTCTGCAACTAATTGATGAATCAACCAGTCAAAGCACTAGAAAAGTTGTCCAAAAATGATAAAATATTTAAAATGACCTTTTGTTTGCTGGACGCTCTTTGATCCTGTACAAGTGAGGTGTACCTCACTACCGTCTCGGCAGATATCCGCCGCGCTCCCTGCTATTTTTGTGCACCCATTATCAGAATTAGTCATCTGTTTTGGTGGGTGTGGGGGTTCTCACAGGGTCATTTGCAGAGACACTTTCTTCTTATCTGCAGCAGCACGAGGGCAGCTGTGTCTGCAGTTGCACTGGTGCAGACGAAACGCAGCAAAGCATCAGCACTGATGACATTTGTGAAACCAATTGTGGCCATGTGGTTGGTCTCCGCTGGCATTTCTTCCTTCCTTTTTCTGACTCAAGCCGCTCTCGATCAGCCTCGCGACATGTTTCGCCGCCACAGAATTTCCTTTTTCTTGAGCTGAACGGAGACAAAAAGCATACAATTTCTTCTGTTCCACAGAGTTCCACCTGTTTACAGGAAATCGGAATCCACTTGTGAACACGCGCTACTTCTTTGATCCAAAGGAAAAATTTTCCTCCACATTTTTTCCCATAATCCACATTAAATGACCCATTTTTATCAATATTAATAACATTAAAGTTGGTTAAAAATGCACTCCTATGACTAACTACATTTCTGCAGACAAAATGCTATAAGAACTGCTGATCCTCTAAAGTTTCCCATCCTTTATGGATGTTGGAACAAGCAGACCATTTGTCATGGTCTATTCTTCTTGCTAATTAAATTGACTCCCCTTGTGTCATCTTCTCTCAGCTTTGATGAATGACTCATTTGTCTTTTGAGGAGCTCTTTTTCCCTGGAGGGATGCTCAGCAGCGGCCTGCCAAGCTGTTTAAGTTATGCAAGTGTTTCGATGGAGGAGAGGCCCGTCTACAGCCTTGTTGCTTTACCTCTTACTCTCTCTAGAGACAACATCTGTTTTTTCTACTTCTTCTTCTTCCCCTCTCCTTGGCTCACCTTTTGGCCCAGAAGAAGTGTCTGAGTCAGCAGAACCCTGAGAAAAAATAGCAGAGGAAAGCTGGCCTCAGACATTTGTCGCACTTTGCTGCAGGATAAAACTCCTGCACGCCCTTTTTCTCCTCATCTGGACCGTTCGTCCATTTTATTGTATCATTTGTCGCAGAATATAACTTGCAAAATGTTTTTTTAGTTCCTGTTAAGCCATATCTCTTTTGGTAGTTCAGATGTAGAAATCACATTATAATTTTTAAAAGGCTTTAATGTCACGTTTGCTTTTGTGAAAGTTCGTTTGAAAAGAGTTTGAAAACATTTCGTCACTTCCTCCAAGTTCGTTTTTTTTTTCTTTTTGCACAACCACCACATGCCTACGTGGATTTACTTAAACAGTGACACTCATCCGTTGCATGGCTTGCATATGCAGCCAACATAATCAACGGTATTTACGCAAGAAAGGTGACATTCGTGAAGGTTTTGCCTGCCAGAGCAAAAGCTTTGTTTTCCTCCTTCAGGTAGTAGGATCTGTTCGGCCCATTAGTGATATTTAAAACACTAAATGTCTGTATGGATCTGCAGCTTAATAAAATTTAATAGAAATTACTCAATAAGTACAAAAATTAGCACAGGTCAGAGGTTACTCAGGTAAAAGCTGGCTGTGGTCGTTCCACGTGTACTTTTTCTTGATAGTTTGTGTTATTTTTGTTTTTCAAGACCAGTGAATGCACACCTTACTCTGATATCGGTCATCTGTGCTCACATCCTGATGGGAACATTAGACAATTTAAGGACAACAAGTTCTTCAATAAGTCAGGTTGTTGTCAGGATGTACAGTGTGTGTCACGGACAACTTCGATGTGGGTAGGTCATTCCGTCAAGCAGAGACTGGTAGATTAGGTACGTCTTGACTACATTCTAGCAAACAAGGGTTTAGCTTTAGTGTGGAAAACTTTTTGCTTTAACCAGGTTACAACCAGTAGTGCAAACTCTCCTTCTCTCCATGGATAATAGCATTTTTATTATTTTATTTCCTTCAGCTGACTGTATTTCTTCCCCTCTGTCAACTCTTCCTTGTAATCTGAAATTTGACTCGGTGGCTAACTCACTGACTTGTGAGCTTCCTCTGTGGTCTTTCATAGATGGACTTTTATGGTACGGCAGTTGGCAGCATTGCTTTTCCAGTTTAAAGTATTGCAGTAGATTTAGAGTTGGCACTTAGTCTTGCGCCAATCGTGTGTACCTTCATGTCCAATCAGATCATATAGAGCTTTAACTTGTACGTTTGAAGGAACTCATGATTTTTTGATGAGGATCAGCTGCCTCATGTATTTCACGTTTTCCATGTTGGATAAATAAAGTGTGTGGATAGGTTCAGGGTGACTGTGGAGTGTGGAAAAAAAAAAAATGTAAAAGGCAAAAACGAAGAGTGCAGGGACAAAGGTTTTACTGGACCGATCCATTTACAGTTTGGTCCTTGTTTTGGCATGGAGGAGGAGGCGCCAATGAAGACATTCTTAGGCACAACTGAAGACAGGAATGAGAACCAGTGTAGGACTGGGGTGCTACAGTGTGTATGCTCAAGTGTTGGAATGTAGAAACAGAAAAATTCTACGGGGAGTTCTGTTCCTGCTTGGCAGACACAGAACAAGCTCGCTTGAGAATTGCTGGAGATCTCAGTCACCACTTCCACCTTTGGTTTTGTCGGTTACCTTTTATTTCTGGGTTTGTTTGTTTGTTTAATTGATCTGAACAGAAAGTCAAAATTTGGGAAATGGTTGCTTTGTGAGTGAGTTCACCAGCTGGTTTCTTTTTTGCTCATCAACAACAACCAAAAAAATAAAAACCCAAACAGGTTGTTGCATGTCACGTTGGAGGTGAGGGTCATTGCTAAACTACGGAGTTGATTTGATTTCCACTCAAGTTTACAATTAGGTTTGATTTCCATTTCAGTCGATCAATGAGTCAAAAACTTCCATTGTTTGATCGCAAATAACTGATTTGGACAAATCAGTGATACAAAAGTGGAAGATTTATTAATTGATTTAGTTATTGCCATAATTTAAAACCTTCAGAAAAACAGTTTTTTTTCTTTAAGATAAACAAAAAACATTTATTTGATTGTCTGATTTAGCTTTTTCTGGCTAAAAGTCAACTCGTTCAATTATTTTTTTAAACCAGTTCATGTTAACTGCTACTTTAGATTAAAATAACTGCAAATTATTTTAACAATCCACAAACATTAAATTGGGGTTTACAATTTATGCATTCATCCTTGCTTTTGAGTCATTCATACAATCCAGATTAAAAAAAAAAGGTAATAAAGCATCAATGGAAGATATTCATGTCATTGGTACAAATAAATCCTAATGAATTCAGGATTAAACTCACTTGTTGAACTGACAGCAGCCACAGTATTTCCTACACATAATTTTGAAAAAAAAAATAGAAAAATGTAACTGTTTTGTATCATTACATCTATATTTTGTATGTGGAACTGTTTTGATTGATCTAGAAAAAGTTGTGTTTCTTTCTTTGCTTATGTGGATCTTGTTGCAGTTTGTAATTGTACTGCTTAACCCTTTACAGTCCCACTCCGATCCTCCTTTGATCTATTTTAAAAGTGTTCCCAGTGGTCTTTTAATTATGATTATGCCATTTTTAGCCAAAATCAAAAAACATGTAGTTTTCCAGTGCATAATTTGTGCGGTGCGGTAGTAGTTCATAAGAAACTCTTCTCTGAGTTGTCTACAAGTGGATGCATTGGAATGGAGCTTGTGGCCCCGTCTACGTCACCAATACAATCTTATTCAAAACATATTTTTTATCTGCTCCTGATTCACAATAATAAATGAAAAAAGAAATAATCAGAAATTGAATTTTAAGCTTAATTTGCTGTATATATGTCCTCTATCATAAAAAAAT
Organism: Adrianichthys oophorus; assembly: GCA_036245035.1. Classification (NCBI taxonomy): domain Eukaryota; kingdom Metazoa; phylum Chordata; class Actinopteri; order Beloniformes; family Adrianichthyidae; genus Adrianichthys; species Adrianichthys oophorus. The sequence continues at coordinate 10,203,121 of BSAI01000119.1, read as the reverse complement.
GGCACAAGAATATTTTAAAAACACAATTTTCATCAGTTTGGGTCTGCTGCATCCCACAATGTTTTGGTTTCTGTAGGATCATTTTATTGCAGCGAGCATCCTAAAAATTGTGTCTGTGCTCTGCAATCTGCAAAAACTGTAAAAGATCTATAAAAACTAGATCCTTTAAAATGTGCTCCAGAGTGCTTTCATGTCAGTTTGTTCTCTCAGGATCTGTCAAGATTTTCCTCGTTGCTTTTTTCCTGGACTTTCAGTTCGTCGCTCAGACCATTTGCTCTCCGAAGCTTCTCTTCCTGGAATGAACTGCTCAGCTTCTGCAGTCTGTAAGAAGCCTGAAAACATCTCTCACGCCACTTGCTAATCATTGTGGAGGATCATTATAAAACCCCAGCTTCTCTGTGTTGGGGGGGAGGGGTGGGGTGGGGGGGGGGGGGGGGAACCATGTGGTATTTAAGCTTCCAGAACTTGCCTCCACTAGTCGATCCAGCATTTGCAGATGTTTTTTTTTTTTTTTTTAGGAAACGTAGCAGAAGGCAGTAAAAGTACAGGCCTGTCATTTAAGGTTGTGTTAAAAAAACATCTAGTGATGCGCAAAGGAGCAGTTCTTCGGCCACACCTCTTGGTTTGCTCGCACGGTCACCTCATGTGTTTTTGCGTGAATGCCACAATCAGCAGGCCGCGTGAGGAGAGGACTCTACAATGATCTGTGCTCACATGGGAAGGGGGGGGGGGGACTGTGTGAGTACACCAAAACAAACGAATCCAGTTACTCTGCATTCCCGAGTATGCCCAGTGGAAACTCTCGTTTGTCGTGTGGTTACGCTACTACAGCGCATGAGCAGGAACGTTATTCCATTTCCTGTTTATTTCCCACCTAAGTGTGGATTGCCATTGGATCTTCTTTTGGAGTTCGTGCGCGGAGCGCTGCTTTGTGTTCAGGTTTCTGTTTTCTGTCTGCGTGCGAGAGCAGAGTCATGTGAGAGCCGACAGACTGCATGTTCCTGCACTCAGGAAAAAAAAAGTCTGTGGAGAGGGGGGACTTGTATCCGTCTGCCTCGCCTTCTAGTTGGCACAGCACACAGTGGGTGGGGCATCCTCGATGACAGAAAACAAACACAGCTTGTCCCAGACGACTGACATTTCATATCGGCATGATTAAAAAGCTCCTGTGTGTGTTCGTGCGTGTCGTCTCGCAGGCGTGGGCAGTGCGGGGAACAACAGGTTCGCATTTCTGCCCTCAAACATGGGCAGATGATTCCTGCAGAGGCAGCGGGGAGAATAATGAAGGGCCGCTGACAGACGGCATGACTGTCATGTTTCTCGGCGGGGCTGCGGGCGCTGTCCTGCACCTCAAACCTCCCTCCTGTCGGCCTCTTTTCCCCCCGCGAGGAACCTGCCAGCCAGATGTAGAGCCACTTTGCAGCCCCAAAATTCCTAGGCCCCAAAGCCGTGGTCGTACTCACGCAAGGCCTGCCTCCCCTTTTCACTCGTGTGGAACGTGCATGCTGTAAACAGTTTGAAAAATAGTTTCTAGCTTTGAAATGTAACCTGTAATCTTTAGCAACTGAAATAAAATACATCTATGGGTTTGATTCCTATACTCATAGAGTCAGATCAGGGTTTTCCTGGATCCAGTTGTGGACCGGAAACAACAAACTTGTCGTTTCCACTTCCTTTAAACCCAGTAGAGAAAGTGCTGCGGCTGCTCAGGCAGGACGATCAAAAACTCCTCAGCCACGTTCCTGTCGACCTCCTGTCCTCAGTTCGCCAAGCCCAGGTCTGTGCCAGACCTGCCACTCACTTTTTTGGGAATGCACTGCAAAAAGTGCATAGAGGGGAGACCTGTAGTTTGCACTGGCTCTTTGTGACCTGTCCTGGGACACGGTGTGCCCACAAGGGAAGATCTTGTAAAAACTTTGACTTTTCCGTGTACACAGAGTAACTAGCCAGTTTCAGAATATTCCTGAATGTGCCTTTCTCAGTGGTACAGTTTGCTGCACTCAGCATTTATGGAGCATTCATCAGCAGGAATGGCGGGTTTGGATGTTCTAGTTTAGGTTGTGTAGAACTTTTTGAGAAGTAGTTTCTAGGCTTTTGGCACTGATCCCCTGATGATGAGAGGGAAAAAAAGAGAGGAGAGGCCAGAGGTCTGACACAAATAATCCCATGCAGTTTAGCACGTGGGAAATGAGGTGCAGATTTCACTGCTGGAACTGCGTTTTTTAATACTGTCAATCTTGACTCCTGCGACGCCACAACAACAAAAACAACCCTTCCGCATCCCCCAAAATTCTTCCTATTTCCAACCCGACAAACTGGAAAAAAAAAAATTAAAAGTCAGTGATTAAGAGACACGTGGAGCAGGCGTGGTGTGCCGTCCGCTCTTTCAGGGACACAACGTTCGTGTTCGTCTGGTGCGACGTTCAGTCTGATAAACATTGCGTGAGGAGAGCCTGGCTTAAGGATAACAAACGTGAGTGAGGGAGGGTCCAAACACCCCCGCCCGCTCCCACACAGCTCCAATCCGACAGCGCGCTCTTAAGGGAAAAAAATAATGAGTGTGTGTGTGTGTTGTGGAAGGGGAAGCACATGTTGTGAGGGAGCTGTCACAGACAAGCTGCAGAGTTTATTTAGATCTTATTGATATGCATCAAGAACACAGGTCTTTTTTTGTAAAAGAAAACAACGCTTCACTGAGGGTTGAGACCACTCCAATGAATATTGTGTTTTAGATGTTTTGAACATGTTCTTGTCATATTTTTCTGATGATAAAGAGTATGAAGCTTAAAATTGCATTTCTGAGCATTTATTTATTCAAATCGTTGTAAATCCGGGGCACACAAAATATGCTGTTGGAAAAACAAGCCTATTTGTGATGTAGAAAAGAAGCTGGGTGGGCCACGAGCTCCCTGCTTCACTCCACACCAATCCATCCACTTGGAGACTAAAAGATTAGTGTACATCTTCGTTATCTGGCATCTGACATTATGACTGGATGGCTCCAAGACTGCTCGCCTTTTTTGTTGCACCGCTAATGTTAGGTCATGGATGTGAGGAGCTGTAAGCTAGTGGAAGTGAGTGTGAAAAAAGGGATGATGGGAAATTAGCGAGGGCTTAGTCTGTACCAACAGCTCCACCCACAATTCAGAGGTAAATTTCTAAAGCTGCTCTGCAGAAACTAAGTCTTAGGAAAAAAAACTTGTTTTGATTTTGCCTAAAAATTGCATAATCCTACTACAATCCTACATTGGGAACGCTTTAAAAATGTTTAAAAAGATGATCAATGTGGGACTTTACTGTTTTTTTTTTTTTTAGATTTTTTTGTTTTAAAAGCTCTAGCTACTCACCAACTTCCCAAACAGTATCAAGTCATGCCTAACAGGCTGAAAGGAAAGTGTTTCCTTTTCTCTCTTTTCTGTCATTGTGTGGTTTTGCATATTATTTATGCCAGCATTATACATGTAAACGACTATCTTTTTCCGTAAATAATTCACATCCTTCCCAGCATGCACTGGAGAGCAGATGTTATTTGACGTACCAGGCGTCACATTTTTTACTTCTCTCAGGGGAGACGTTTCTTTATGTTTTGGAAGAAGCTAAAAAAATGTTGGGGTTTTGGTCTAAAAGTAGTGAATATTCATTGGAGCACATTTCTGTTTTTTTTTTCAGCATGTCAGGTGGAAAAACGTGGTGAGTGAACGTTGGGGGTGGAGGGCGGTGGACGTTAAATGAGTTTAAAACAGTGAGTTCTTTAAAAGAGGGTAGTCAAGCAGAGTATTTTTTTTTGGTGGTGGGGGGAAACGCCTTGTTTTTGCTTTTTATTACTAGAGAGGAATGGGGTTGGGGGGTTCAAGATGGTTGACTCAAGTTACCCTTTGGATGATGTGCTGCCTGGTGCAGCTGAGCACACTGCACTTTTTTTTAAGCGCGAGGGAAAGAAGTCACGGGCGTGCACGGAGTGCGCTCCCTTACTCAAAACAACACCCCTTCTCCTCCCTCCCCCCCTGTGCTGCAGACCCCTCCGCTCCTTCCTGCTTGCTTCCCCTGGCCGCAGACCAACTGCTTCATGTGGCTGGACAGAGGCAGGTTGGGGGGGCGGCCCCCGCCCTGTCCTCAGAAGACACTTGTTTTCCAGTGGGATCAGGGTGTGTTAGTGTTGGCAGGGTGGAGCAGAGGGTTAAAGGGGTTCAGACGGGGTCGTCCCCCCACTCCCCCCGGGAGAGCAGGAAATAAAAGAAAAAGAGCACTTTCACACGGCCTCCGTGGTGGAAGGCCACTATGCACCTGTAGAGACCAGAAGACTTTACTTTAAAAGAAACCTTCAAATAGTCTAATAACTCAGTTTTAAAGCTAGTTTGGATTGAAAACACAATTGATCTCTTTTTTTTTGTTTGTTTGTTTCCAATCCACTTGATGGAGACGTATAGAGTTTTACTTAATAGGAAAACTGCAGGTGACGTTCTCCCCAGAAAACGTCTTTTTTTTTTTAAAGGAGCCAACTGTAGCAGTGCTCCTCTGCATTCCCTTCAGAGGAGATCCATCTCCCTGATTAGGTTTATTGTGGTTGGAGCTGATGGGCAGAGGAGATCTTACATTGTCGGAGCTTGTTTGCCGTTCAGCCAGAGTTAGCTGAAAGAACAAGGAAGTGCTTTACGGGTTCAACCCAACTCAGCGAGAGGACTGAAAAGTCTTTACACATGTGAGACCAGGACACACAGGAAAGGTGGGGGGGTTTGCTGGTTTTGAACAGTCAGGAATAAGAACGCAGGTCTTAGAAAGCGGACGCAGTAGAAGATTAGCTCTGCTTGATCCTCGCTGTCACTAAAACAAACACGCTTGCGGTGCGTCCAGCAAGCTGTTTACTCCAGGATCCGGGGTTGTTGCCCTGCAGGGCTTTGGCAGGAATTTTTCTTGGGTCGCTCACAGTCTATGACTTGAATTTCAGTCCACGGGGTCACTAGAGCAGATGAGAAGCTTAGAGCGGCTCCCATTGGTAAAGATTATTGATCTGTGCAGATAGTGGCTGGGAGATTTAAAGCTGATACTCGGCGTGAAGTGCATTTTGTTAAGCAGTGGCAGGTTCAGGCCTAATTGTTTAGATAAGATGATCATAATAAGGGGGGGATTAATGCGAAAAATGATGTTAAAAAAAGGAATTCATATAATAAATTAGAAACTTTACAAAACTAGAAAAATTAGGGCTGCACGGTGGCGCAGTGGTTAGCGCTCTTGCCTCACAGCAAGAAGGTTCCCAGTTCAAGTCCTGGCTGGGGGGGACTTGAAACAGTGTCATCAATTTCTGTGTGGAGTTTGCATGTTCTCCCCGTGCATGCGTGGGTTTTCTCCGGGTACTCTGGCTTCCTCCCACGGTCCAAAAACATGCTTCATAGGTTAATTGGTTAATCTAAATTGCCTAGGTGTGAATGTGAGCGTGTGTCATTGTGGCCCCTGCGACAGACTGGCGACCAGTCCAGGGGCATCCCCTGCCTTCGCCCATGAGTAGCCGGGTTAGGCTCCGGCAACCCCGTGACCCCGAAAGGGAAAAAGCTGATTGGAAAATGAATGAATTAGAAACTTGTTTTATCACCATGAAAACTCATTAAAGATGCACTCTGGTTAAAATTGTGCTTTTGGTGTTGGATGGACAACATATAATAAAGAAGTTAAGCTAAAAATGGCATTTCTGAGTAATTAAATTGTTGTGAATCAGGAGTGTAAACAAAGAGCTCTCAGCAGGTTTTATTTTGGCTAAAAGCAGAATCATATTTAAAAGAACACTGAAAATGCTCTTAAAATTGTTCAGAAATTTAATTCAAGTGGGACTTTAAACAACAAATTCATAAGAAAATAACATTTTTGATTTAGTTTAGACTTTTTCTGTATGCTTTTGTGCCAGGCATTTAAGGAAAGTAAGTAAACAGAGGAAGCGTTGCCGCCCCCGCAACTCTCGATGTGTGGAAGACACTGCAGTGAGATGAAAGCACAATTATGAAACCTGGAGGCCCAGTTCTCACAGCATTTCTGATCAGATTAGAGCTGCAGCTTAGGACGACTACAGGGGCTTGTGTTCACTTGCATCGATCATCTGCTGTCAATAAAGTTAATTTAAACAGCCCCTAAAACTCGGGACCAGCCTCGACCCTCTGTAAATGTGTGAAACTGAAAAAGCGAAACCCAAACTGGCTGATATTTATATATGTTTTGAAGCTGAAGAGATGCAGATGGGAGCTTTGACTCATTCTGTCTTTGTGTGCTTGCAGACGTGCCAAACTGCGGCTCTACTTGGAGCAGCTGAAGAAACTGGTGCCTTTGGGGCCAGACAGCACGAGACACACCACTCTGAGTTTGCTCAAAAGGGCCAAGATGCACATCAAGGTAAACAAAGAACCAGGGGAATGTGCTCACATGACGGCAGACCAAACAGTCAGGGGAGACAAGCGCGTTTGGAACATTAAAGAAGAAAAACAGGCTAAGGTTTTAGAGAACTTTTTTTTTCCAAATCACCTACCACCTGAGTTTGAATTTTCTTTCCATTTAAAAATGACTAATACCCTGACAGAAAAAAACAGACTGAAAGGAAGAAAAATACCATTTATATCAAACAAGTAAACAAAATGGACCATGATTCTGTCAGCTGATCTGTAGATAAAACATTGTGTTTGCTTTGTGAAAGCCCCCTTTTCCTTTATGGTACAACAAGGGTTTCAGGTCACAGAAACAAAGACAGGAGCAATAAAAAACAACAAACAAACAAAAGTAAGTAGCCAAACAGCAGGATGGATGACAAAAGGAAATCAGGAAGGAGTGTGTGTGGATGCAGCTGTTAAAATGCAAGTGCAGTTGATGTCATGCCTTCGTGATCAGGCTGTTTACAGGCAGCAACAGTGTGTTTGGTGGAAATTGAAGATGTTAGCTGTTTTTTTTTTCTTAACCCTTTCGTTTCCTGTTTACCGCGCTTGTTCTTCTCTCTGCTTGAGAGGACGCGCTGATTCTCGTCACTGTTCTGGTATCACCAAAGAGTTTCGCGCCAGGAGGGCCTTTGATTTACCACAGAAAAAAAAAAAAACAACCTTTAGATGCAAACGAGCCAAGACTGTACCACAGAAAAGTTAGACTTTGTTCAAGGTTTTCCTGGGTAAACGTTTAAATATTACAGAAGAATTCCAGCTGACGTCTGTCTCTATCTTAGTATCTGTTGGTAAATTCTTTCTTTTGGAACTTCGTCAGGCATGAAATAGAGCCTTGTTTGAGGGGCTTTTGTTCTCCTGAACATCAGGAACTACATCAATGACATTTTTATCTAAAGCTCGCCTTTGCAACATTATAGAAAACTATAACAATTGGGAACATGTAAAAAAAAAAAGAAAGAAAATGTAGGAATTTAATCTTCATCTTTTTTTTGCAGCCTGAAAATTCAAAAAGAAAAATTTGTTCTGTCTTAAAAAACATTTAGTCAAGAGTGGTGCCAATCTTTGCATTTTTCTGTCTGCAGAAGCTGGAAGAGCAGGACAAAAAGGCTTTAAATGTGAAGGAGCAGCTCCAGAGAGAGCACCGCTACCTCAAACGCCGCCTGGAGCAGCTCTCTCTGTCGGGATCGGTGGAGCGCATCCGCACCGACAGCATGGGCTCCACCATTTCTACTGATTCAGAACAAGGTATGCTGGTCCAAACGGGGAATCTGAACCCCTATTAGTGCCTAATTTCTCCAAAATCTGGATACTAAAAAACCTGTGCATGCAAGAGTGCACGCAGATCAGAATGATGTGAGCTTCTCTTTGTCCTCTGAAGTGGAGACAGCACTTAAAGCCTCACTTCAGGGAGTTTTTTTTTTTTTGATAAACTCCCGATTAGCTCAGGATTGTTTGAAGGGTAAAGTCGGGTTAAAGGTTAACCTTAGATTACAGATAAAGAGGTATGTCTGTCCCTTTTTAGCTACTGAAGGGAGATTTTACATCATGTGGGCCCTTTGTGTGTGAGGATGCAAGTCACGCTAGATGTGCAATTCCGAAACAGTACATTACTCATCTCTGCGATTGTTAGTCTGCTAGTCGTGAGTGTGACACTTTCCTGAAAACCTTTGGGCTGCAGAAGAATGCATCCCAATCCTGCATGAGGTAAACACATGTTTATCACTGGAAGTGGATTATTCGAAGGAGCACAAAGATCAGCCCCGAATCAAAGGCTGTGCAAATCCAAGTTTAATCCTCAGGTTCAACAAGTTTCTTTGCATTCATTGCATGTGATGCACTTAATGGCTGAAGCTGCAGAGACACCGGGCGTTTGACGCCCGTGGTATTCACAATGAACAAGCGGGGAGGGGCTTCTTCTTCTTTTCTCTTTTTACTAGTGCATGTCTGCCATCTACAGTTGGAAAAGGCTTGGTGCAAAATGTCAAAGCGGTACAAATCTCACAAATCTTGCTCCAAGCTCTATTCTGACATATGAAAGACCTTGTGTTATATAATCCCAGCCAGTCACAAAATGCAATTATTAATTCTCCTCCATGATAATATTTCAAACGGTTGGCACTTCCATGAATTAAAAGGGATGTCATCCATATGTCGCTACCAAACCAGAGTCCCTGATTGGTCAAACCTGGTTTAACTTGCAACGTGTGATCAATGGCCGCAGGTTTTGTACGTAGAGCCGGAGTAAAAAATGTTGTTGAAACTTGCATAGCTGCATGTGAATGCAGAAGTCTTTAGGTAAATGCACACCCCGTGCGTGCAGCATTTGCATGCAGTCAGTAAGGCACCAGTACACCCACCTTACCAACAACTAGAGTATGGCATAAGGACGCTGTATCACTTGTGCATCTTAAGTGCGTGTAACATACATTATTCTTACAAATACTTCACAATACACAAACCACAGGCACAACGGTATGTTCTTTTTTCATGACGTCCCTTGAGGGAACTACAAGGCACACCTGTGCTCCTTTTAAGATGCACCTGCCTCTCTCTGCGACGCTCTATGTGTTGACCCATACAGGTCAACCCCCCCATACGGGTGCATGTGACTTAAGTCAAAGTGGGGGACTTTAGGTGTTCTCTAACATGTTCTCCTTTGTACGTACAGAGGTGGACATTGAGGGCATCGAGTTCACCCCAGTGGAGGCCGACAGCGTGGACAGCATCAGCGACGGCGAGGATGAGGAGGACGAAGAAGAGGAGGAGGACCACTACAGCCTCCAGAGCAGCTCCAGCGACACCAGCTACACGGCGACACATTCCCACAGACTGCAGCCGCACCACTGTTAGACACTGCGCCGGTCCATAACACCCCCCCCCCCCCCCAATCCTCCGTCCCCCCCTCCTCATTGAATTGCAGCTTGCCCTTCAAGAGAGCAGTCCACGACGGCGGTATGCCCTGAACTCATTCCTCCTTTCCTGGACACGACTCATCAGGAAGGCATGCCCCCCACCCATTCCCCCTTCAACTGACCCTGCCACACCCAACTGTTTACCTGCCACTGCCCCCCCCCCCCACACTTCTTCTGTTGCTGCAGGCTCTGAAAGTGCAGAGAGTTGGTGGTTTTTTATCTGATAATTCTGCGGTGAGGTGGACAGCTTTGACTTGTTAAGCAGCGTGTGAAGAGGAGGTCAAACACAGGCTTTCAGCTATTGTTACAGGGTAGTACACCATTAGGCTTTGCCTCACAAGTCTTAAATCGGACGGTTTTTGCTCAAATTGCAAAACTAGATGCCTAATGGCTAATCAGCAATCAGAGTTTCTAAATTTCATGAAAAAACACGCTTTTATTAATTAACCACTTGATAGATTTCCTAAGCATTTTCAGATTAAAAGTCATGGATCCTTCGGCACAAGTTTCCAGCATTTGACAACTAAATTTTACTTCCAGAAACCCTCCCCACGTTGACATTTGACCTTTAAAAGGATCAGAGCCGATCAAATCTGAATAATGTAAATAGATGTACAGATATTGTTCAAACCCTTATGGCTCCCTCTGGTTGGGCTGCCTAACCACTACTCCACACTACTGACCACTACACTGTACCACCCTATGGTGTGGATGGACTACTATGTCACACAAGGAGAAAAAATATGTGGCTTTACAACTATAAAAATCACCTTCTCAGTAGCTAATTGATGTAGCAATAAGTACAAGAGGCTTCCTTTGGGTGTTGTTTCTGGTGGAGCATAAGGTGCAAGTGGAACACTTTGTCCCTTTTTTTTAGCCAGTAGGTGGCGAGCTGGCGCTTTCAGATTACCCCCCACCTCCCTTTTTCATTCACTAATGGCTCTTTCCGTGCGCAGCTCTGATGGTTTTTCCTGTTGCGTTCTGTGTGTGAACACGTCTCCCTTCAGCGTTCGGTTGACAAGTCAAAGCTGGGAATGCTGGGAAAAAAAAAAAGTCTCCTCCTTTCTGCCACCCTGCATCTACGTTCCTGGGGGCCCATGTTTCTAAAGTTCCCCCCGCTGACTGTACCTTTTGCACAATTCCGACAGACAAGGCGCTTTCTGTTCTTTGGTCATTCAATAATCAGTAGCCTCCGTCTCTTACAGTCTCTAGAGCTTGGCACTTTAAAGTGAAAAAAAGAAAAAAAAAAGTGGGCCGGTCTAAGTCGGCAGGTCTGACCAAAAAAATATAAAAGTACAGAAAAAGAAAAACCTGCAAACAAAAAGAAGCTACTCGTCACTAAAAGTGATCATATTAGCTAGTGGAGTTTATATTTCTTGTATTAAATTTTGTATTATATTTTCCTAAATGTTACTCTTATGATGAAAATACAAAAAAATGAGAGTAAATGTATCTATCTCCCTCCTCATCTCTACCTTCCATACATTTATATAAATATATTTATCACAGCGACGGGCAAGAAGCCAGGCTATTTGAAGGGAAACTGGGGACAAAGCTAATACACTGACCCGCTCCTCCTTTCTTCTCCCTCGGGTGACATTTCTGCTGGCATTCTGTGCCTTGGCGATCCTTTCACATCTCTCCTCCTCCTTACCCCTACTCAGGTCCTTCCCTCCCTGGTCTTCCTTTTCTGTTCTTGTGGCGGTGATTTCACAAACCACCGCCACGAGAAACGACAAGGTAGGATGCAATCTCCAGCCCAGTTAGGACGAAATAAATGAGAAAAAAACATCCCCTCTTGTATTTCTCTGTTTGTTTGTGCTGAAGCCACCACCGCCACCACCACCACTTCGCTCTCTTGTGATGCCCTCCTGTCTGCCAGCACCGCCTCCGTCGTGGAAAATGTGCATGCAAACACACTGGTAAACCCCATCCTCCCTTCCCGATGGCAGCTTCCAGTTGCCCCAGACGGTCACCAACGGGGTCGCAAATGTCTGGGCTTGAAGTGTGTTGTTTTGTCTTTTTTTTTTTTCTTCAAATGTTTGTCGACTGTGTTTGTTCAGTGGGAGCCACTGGGAGAGGAGCGATAAGTGAATAATCCAATCAATGGCAGCTTAAGGTGTTATCCTCCAAGCTCCCAGTGCTCCTTCTAATATATATAGTGTTATCCATTGATCAGGGGACCTCTTGACACACAGCAATATTACCATCTTGTGCTTTCTGAGGGGGAGGGACCGGGGGGGTTTAAGGACAAACAGGTGGTTTTGCTTTGCACTCTGTGGTGCGTTTTCTTTTATTTTGGTGACCAACACTCTTTGGGTGATTTGACCTCCTATCTGCACTCTCTCCAAAACACTGCAGGAGGCCGGAAAAAATTTTAAAAAATCTTTTTTTTTTTTTTTAATTAACGCTTACATTCGTGTTTTGAAAAACAACACAAAAAAACCACATTTGTACATGACTGTTTGTAGCAAAAACGAAATGTCCTTTTTCAGGTTGTTGGTCGAAAAAAATACCAAACAACAGAGTCCAGCGTATGAACGTGATGAGAGGATTCTCTTGCACAGAAACTTCCATGAAATGAACGAAGCCAGAAATGAGATTAAGTGTTTTTCAGCGCCGTCATTGAAAAATGTACATAGCACACAAGCGCACACACTCGGGATGAGTTCAGGGTGTCAACATTTGGCTTGAATGTCAGCGGGGACGTGTGTATGGAAATTCTTTTAATGATGTGCCTTGAAGAAAAAAAAACAAAACAAAACGACAAGAAGTTATTTTCGTAGAAGAAATAAACCACAAGATTGTATGGACTGTTAAATCAGTTACTCTTAACACTCAGAAGTGAAAGACCTCTCCTAATGATCCTCAGTGAAGATCTGTCAGCACCACATTTGATGTTTGTTTCCATGTTGCACAGAGATTTTGCTCTCGTGTGGGGAGGATGTCAGCAGCTTGGGATAGTTGGAGGAGCTTTTTTTTCTCACCACAGAGTGGCGCTAAAGCCTGTGCTTATGAAATCCGAAAAAAATTAAACCTAAAAAAACGCAGAGCCCACTGATTCACGGTGCTCATTTAACCCACACGACAGCTTCCAGCTAATATTATTCCTGCCAAACAGGTAGTCACTTTTGATGTTTTTCTTTTCCTTCCATGCTTTATGAGCTTATACTCCTGAATAGCTTTAACTACCTTTAGATCCGCTTCCTATTTTTCTGCACTTGGGCCTTCATGTCCTATTTGTTTCTGTGTCGGCTGACGCTCTCCAGTCAGCTGAGAAGTATCACCAAAGGGTGACCTGATTTAGGTGTTGCTGAGAGGAAGAAATGCTGTGCAGAGTAGGGAGAGTTTTGTGCCAGAGACCTGTGAATATGTTATTTTCAACAACAAAAAATAAAAGTTATCGAAGTTCCTTTTTTTTAAACAAATTTTTGGTTTTGTTTTGTGTGCGTGAGTGCATGTACGCAACTTCCTGGTGCTGGCTACATGTAAGCAAACACTTGAAGGTATTGTGCATTCTCTCATTGTAATATAAATAAAATTTTTATATATAAATATTTGATGGCTTTTGGGGGCTTTTATTGTGCAATAGTGCAGATAAAAGTTGACTTTCTATTTGGTTTGTGTAGCTGTAAGTCTGGAAATGTGACCTTTTGTTGCTGTGACAACATGAATATATTAAGAAAGTAGTTAAAACTAATTAAATGAACACATATGTTTTAATAAACACGACTTCAAACATAAAACAACATCAAGAAGAGCTTTTTCAATTTAAATAACTTAAAACAATTCATTTGCACGTGCAGATTATTATAAGTGTTAGATTCTAAACAATTATCAAAAGTACATTCAATTCAGATATTTTTCCTGATTAATTCAAGTCTTACAAACACAAAATGAAAGAAAGTCAGTTCTATCCAACAGGGAATGGAAGCATTTGACTTGTTTACACTTTTGCACATCAGTGACAGTTACAGGCTACATCCCTATACAGGCATTCTGAGCTGATTTACATACAAGCCACTAGTATTGTGATTGTCAGTCAGTTGCATCATGGGCATTGATGCTTTTTAACCATTCGTGCACCACAGTGACACGCTGTTTTGCAGGTTTAACTCAAACTACTAAATGTGATGATTCTGCTCCTTTACAGTCCTGATGGTTTAGATATGCTTGTGTGAATTCAAATAAACCTGTGTATATTTAAAGATTCATAGTGTCTGAACTTTTAGTCAGCAAAACACTTGTCACTGCAGATGAGAGGAACAGCTTCAACCAGCAGGTTTAGGACTTATTTCAGCACACAAAAACATTAAACAAACAAAGTGAACACTGCTTTTATAGCTTAAAGTAAATGTACAGCTGGTGTGGAAGGCAGATTGATTTTAACAAAGGCTGACGAGTATTTTTAAAGCTTAACAGTGAAAAAAAAAAAAGATAAATGACAAATGAAATTCAACAGATGCTGGTTAAAACCAAAGAGGAGCCCAGGTCCCAGCGTGATTAGACGTCACCTGTGTGGCAGCCATCAAACGTACTGCTGGGGTTTCTGTGGGGTGGCGGCGGCTGAGGCCAGCGTCTTGGCTGCCTCTTTGGCTTTCTCTGAGGCGTCCTTCACTGTGTCCCTGAGCAGCCGCTGGGGCGCCTCTCCTGCAAGACCAAAGAGCAAGACTTTTAAAATCTTTTCCCTACACAACTTTTAGATATGGATCACCAAAGATGCTCCTCAACTGCTCACCATCTGTCATAGAAAAAAAGCTGTCTTTTCTCTATGTGTTCTCACCATAAACTGTTTGAAAGCATTTTAACTTTATGTTTTTTTTTTCCTTCAGTTTTCCTGTTACTGATTTTTTTATTTTAAACTGAACAAAAGACCTAAATTGAGATCTTGAGACTATCTTATAAGCTGATCTATGGCCCCAAAGTCTTCAAAAGAACTGCAAAAATGGGGGATTTTACATCTTTAACAGGTGAAGTGACAGAACTGTCATTTTTCATACACTACTTTATTCCCTAATACACTATTTTTTATTTTTATTTTTTTTACTTTCAGTCAGTCCTGCAGTTTTTAGATGAGAGAACGGAAGAAGCAGCGCTCAGCAGGACTGCATGCAAACACAGAGCTATTCCTAAATGGACGTCACACACATCACACCAACCTTCCCTGCCTTGCTGGCAGAACAACACACAAACTAGATAAACCATACAAAGAATTTGAAAAGGAGGAGAAAGAGCAAACTAATGCACAAAATCTATCTATAAAAAAGGAAACTAAGCACTATAAACTTAAGTCATATGATTTACTCGACTCTTATCTCACCACTAGTACTAAAAAGTGTCAAGCTACAAAGTCTACTCTGTGAGGCTCATATTCGGAATTATTGAGACAAACTAAGAGCAGCAGATCCCAGCATTCACCAAACTTACTTACCACAACACTCAGCCTGATGCCAAGTCCTGCAGTGCCAGCAGAGGCATTAGGACAGAACCGTGACAATAAGAGAACTTCCTTTTAGTCATTTGATCTCACTGATTTAACATTTTATGCCAATGACAACAAACTAGTTTTATATATTTATATATTTGTATTGTCTATATCGTATATATATATATATATATATTTCTCTTTGTATATAATTTATATAAATATATATTAAATACATATTATTTATGCCCAAAGACAACAGTTTATTTATAACTGTCACAATAGTAACAATAATATAAAACTAAGTCAGTGTCCATTGATTATATTAATTTTAATGATGTGAGACTTTGTGGCTCCTACTGGGTTTTTGTCAGTGAGAAATGGCTCTTTAAGCGTTGAGCATTGCAGTATTTTCTGTTTACTAAATAGATCGAGCACAAGCGAAGCGACTTACCTTGCAGGTTGGTCAGTGCATACTCCAGCCCGTTTAGGGCTTTCATCTGGTTGCTTTTGAAACGGGCCAATCCGAACTCCTAAGAGAACCACAAAGCAGAATAATGTAAGGAAGAAGACGGTTTCAGGATCAGTTTCACTTGAGCTGTTAAAACCATTAACTTCCATAATTTGTCATTTTCATAAAGTTTGCAACTTTTCAGTGCATGTTAGCAGATCATCTCAGTCCAAATGTTTCAGTTGGTTTACAGTGGTCCCTCACTAAATTGCAGTTCGCCTTTCGCAGATTTTTTTTCAGAGCAAATTTGCATGCGTTTTCTCCCTCACCCTCTAAAGTATTTTCACACTGATCTTCATCTGGCCTGTTAGTTAATGCTTACTCAAACATGCTATTTATTTACTATTTCTCAACTTGCATTTAGAATTTGTTTTAAAAACTTGTGTGTGAGTGTTTCTATACACAAAGTCTTAGTGTTTGTTTGGAATGATCCTGATCTGCTTCATCTAAATGTTGTGAAGGACTCGGAAAAGGTCAAGCAGATCTTACCTCCTCCCACTGGTCTTTAAGTAAATCTACATTCAAGTAAGACTTGATTTGTTTCTATTTTTTGCTTACCTTTAATTTAGTTTTTCTATAAGTTTAAGCTATAGCTTCATCCAAATTCCCTCCCTTTTCCCTCACTACCTAAAATGATCTGGCGCCCTAGATTTTATAGGCATTTCGGACACCATGCTCACGACTTTTTATGAGACAAATATGATGTAACTGATTTCCCAAAGTGAACCCACTGTGTTCTGAAGATGAAAACTTTGATCGTTAAAAAATAAATTGAAATATTTTTTGTAATAAATAATTGTTCAACTGCAATGCATTGTGGTCTATATTCGCTAATCTAGTGAGCAATCAATGCACACCGTTTTTTTGGGGGTTTTTTTTGCAGAGACTTCTAGGAAATTTCTAGGGCACTTGATTTTGGAATTGTGGATTCGGACAGCTCTATAAATTGGCAAACGCCCTGAATAGTGCACTATGTAGGAAGTGAAGGAATTCGGACATAACCAATCAATTTACTCCTTAGTGATGACCGACTCACTTTGTTTTAGTGGAGGCTTTACAATCAGAAACAGTACTTACACATAATACAGACTCTTTTAAACTAAAAGTTTGGGTTGAATAGAAGAAAGAACTCTGGTGCCACTTCTACAATAAAGCTGTCAAGATCTTATAATAACTATTTAAAAAAATCACAAATGCATTACATCATGTGTTAGTAAACAGAAAACATCCCATAAACGAATCAAACTAGTATAAAGAAAACTTTAAAATTTAAAGAAATTTATAAAGAAACATACTAATGTGCTCCATTGTGCTGCATTCTGGAAGACTGAATTACGTTTTTCAGTTTGATTCACCTGAATCGGTTTGGAGAAGCCATAAATGCTGGAGGATATCCACGCCTCTCGTTTCAGCTGTGTGGTTGCCGGATGCTCTGCTGACTCCTGGAAAACACAACGCTCCTCTACAGACTGATAAGGAAACAGCAGAGACAGCAGGCTGTGAAAGCAGCTTGATGTGATCACTATGATTTTGAATAATTTATAACAAAATGCAGATAAAACAGGCTTTGGTGTCAATCACCACGAAGTACAAATTAAGCTTTGAGTTTATTTGGACCAAATCAAAAATGGGTGATTTCTATTAGAAAGTATTTAGAATAAAAATGTCCTAAAAATCTCAGACAACATGAGCCAATTGAATCAGAGCACAAAAACGTGAGAACGTCCTCACCATGAGAGTGGTGTGGTTGAGGTTCCAGGTGTACGTGGTCAGATTCCTTTTTACCGGATCTACGATGGAGTCCTCGATGATGTATACAGAGCGAGACATGCCGCTGGGGAAGAACCGCTCTGCCCAGCGCGGCAGACGGTTGGTCTTCATCAGGAGACGTCTGGAGAGGAGCCGGTGGTCTGCTGTCAGCTCTCTGTACACCACATCCTCTGTGAGAACATGTGTGCTGCAGGACATAAAAACACATCTGACAGAACAACCAACGTATAATTTGTTTGCAAACCCAAGAGAAGGCATCAGTTTTTCCTCATTAAATAAAACATTGCAGAACACTTGCATTTTTTCATTGTTACTGGTAAAGGTATGCATCAAATCATCCAAAATCCCATCACCTGACCTAACACTCTGAGCTATTTGTACTTCTCTGTAACATTTTCTCAGTTCTCTGTTCTAATAATGGTTGATACTTCCTATCAGTTCTAAAGTGAAGCTGTAGTTTGCCATGAAATCCCACCAGTAATTTAACAAGTTAACTTTGCGTAGCATAAAAATACCTAAAAACATTCCATAATGTTTCTAATTTCACACTAAAACAAGGTAACTTATTTCAACCTAGGAATCATAAGTATCTTAAATATACCAGTAGACTTTGGCAAGCGCCAGATGATAAATGACAACGATCTGAAAAATAAAGGTGACTAAGATACTGCTAAAATGAAACTTTCAATGATTAAGTTAAGTTTTAAGAGTTATAGCCACTTAGATCAACATGTGAAGGCTGCGAGTGTACAATTAAACATATGTCTAATTCTGGAGCAGTGATGATAAAAATATCATGCATGTGTTTTCTGTGGTCCGTACCTGAATGGGTTAGGGTACCTCTGCCAGAAAGCAGAGACCACATGATCCCAAGTGCTTCTGATGTCTATGTTGCTACAAAAATACTTGACCATTTTTCTCGCAGTGATGTACACACTGGTCTAGATGCAGTGACCTCAGGTACTTCCGTTTTTCTATAAAAAACACTAAAAATCTGGACGCTGACTCCATTCAAAGTCTGGAAGAGTCCTGAAAAAGAAAAAAGAAATATCAACAACAGGATCTGACAGCCAGCTTAAAAGCTCGCATTAAGATTTAATTATAATCGAAAGAGTGAAGTTTTATTATTTCTATTTTTTTAAATCTTCCTCATATGTTTAAAAATGAAACCCCTGTTGAAAGAAGATGTATCTTTAGCGACCAAATCAAATGTGGGGTTTTAGGTGAGAGTTAAGTGTGATGGGTTCACGGACCGTCGTAAATGTAAAGAACTTGCCAACATGGTGGTTTCTACAGTCGACTTTGTAACGGCTACAACGTGAGCAAGACGGTTAAGACGGCAAAAACTGAGAGGCTATGCCTACAGAAGGCGACCACATCGAATAGAAAAAAAAAACACTTTATTTTACTTCACAGGATACACATATGATTAGTGACCAGTTATTACAACGTCAGTCTAAATTTACCGTCGAAATGACAATAATATATTTTTTATCAAGTAATACTTCAGAGTCTTACCTGTATAAAATGTAAATAAAGGTTCAGCTTTAAAATATCCAAAGACAGAAAGCGTAGGTCTATTTAGTACAACTGTAGCGCCGGTGTCGGCTAATTTGATACATAACGCTAAATTGACAAGCAAGAAGGAACTAATGTGCTAGGGGTCGTTTGAGCATGCGTCAGAAGGACTTTCAAAGTAATACTACTTCCGGGTGAAAATATAAAAAATTAACCATTAACCATTTTATTTTCATCGTTCCTCTAGCTGAATGAAAAGAATAAGTAATTACAAACACAGACTTCATGTACGTATATTATGTCTATGATTGTAAATTTCACGCCTGTTAGTGCTTACTAAATAGTATTGCCTGTATTGATATTATCCTAAATTACCATTTATATTTTAATCCCTTAATGGATATATAGATGAATGAAAGAAAACAATAATTAATTCCAAATATAAAATATTTATCTTTTTTAATTACATGTTTACTTTGTTACTTCATTGGGATTTATTTTCCCCAATTCCAGTAAAAGTCAATAATTATAAAATACTAGATGTTTACACTGTGTTTTATTCAAGTCCATGCAGATCTGTCATGTTCATAGTATTTGGGAGTGATTTCAATAATTTATTTGTTTCAAAGCAATAAAAATGAGATAATAATGCTCAAAGGAAAAGTGTATTATCTGAAAACACACACAAACAAAAACCTTTCCTGATTACTGTTTGGGAGAGGTAGGATACACAACCGCTTTTGTACATTTTTAATGGTATTGTTTCTATACTAATCACAGAAGTGGCTAAACTAAAATAAATGAAAAAAAAAAGATCCATCTATGTGCAAATTATGGTTTGTTTGAGTCTTTGTGGAACTCATCAAAACAATAATACATTATATTTTTTGCCAGTAGAGGTCGCCCTGCAAAACAGGTCGACCCTTTTTCTGTGTTCTTCTTCGTTGGTGCCCTTCAGAGGAAGTGTCCTCCATGGTGTCATTGTAGGTTTGTTGAGGTTGAATATATAGAAATCCCCCAAAATGACTGGCTACACACCAGACGAGAAGCTCCGCTTCGAGCAGATAGTGAAGCTGCGGAGGCAGTGGCTGAAGGACCAGGAGCTCAGTCCCAGGGAGCCTGTGGTGACACCGAAACCTCCCGGTGCGGTTGCTAAGTTCTGGGCTGGTTTTCTGGAGCCGAAGACCCTCTGGAGGCTTTACGTGAGTCCTGACAGCCAGCATGTGTTTACTTTATTTTAGTTGTTAGTAACAACAACACTTTAATTTGTCCAAATCAACAGCTAGCAATTTATTTGTTATGCTAGCCGCAGGTAAAAGCTCGTTAATCTTTGTGTTATTATAGTTACAAAAAGTCTTGTTACGATATGGTTGTAAGACTTATCCTACTACACAATTGTTTTTATAATCAAACATTTGGACACTTGTAGCCTAAATTGAGCTGTCCAACGTGGAATATAGCGTCTTAAAGGTCCCAA
The DNA here is from genome assembly GCA_036245035.1 of Adrianichthys oophorus. Lineage (NCBI taxonomy): Eukaryota > Metazoa > Chordata > Actinopteri > Beloniformes > Adrianichthyidae > Adrianichthys > Adrianichthys oophorus. Next base: position 10,183,098 of record BSAI01000119.1, on the reverse strand, counting down.
ACGTCTTTAAAATGTTTAGTTGTTTATTTTACAGAAAAATATTACATTTTAGGAATTGAATAGGCTACATATGTTTTTCTTTAGAAGTTGTTAGCAAGTTATTCATTTACAATACCTTGTGTTTTTGCCTAAACATAATATTTAAACATATTATTTATGTATAAATATGAAATAAATATATATTTTTGATGGTTTGTCTTTTTGTTGCCTTTTAACTCTTTTTAAAACTCTTGTGATTTTTCACAATTCCACAAATCACAGGCTATTTTATTCTGATTTTTTATTAGCACGTAAATTCATCTGCTCAGTTTTGATCAATTTGATATCAAAACATTCATAACCTTCAGAAAACTCTGCTTATATTTCTTGATTTTGCACAATGTTGTGGTTTTTTATTTATAAGTTGTCTTGCAGTAATTTTAAATCAATAGAAAATTATCCATATCTGTTCTAAATGTTGTTCTCTTTATGACATAACATGTAGACTTTTAACAGGAAAGATCAGACTTTCTACCATGTAGAAGATATTAGCCTATTTAATATTTACAAATTTTTTAAAGTCTCATAAAACCTAATCATCTTTTTTTTCTAGAAACTGAGCTTATTAACCATACTTTCACTTAAAACATCAATACTAAAATGTATTTAACCTATTTAGTACTAAGCATCTGTTCAATGGAGCTTTGTTTTATTTTGTTTGGTTTTTTCCAGTAATTTGACCACTACCATTTAACCTGGCAGTTATGGGATTTTTACAATACTCCTTACGTTTTGTCATAATTAAGTATAAGTTAAACATTTAAAGTTTTGGAATTAGTATATTTTTCATAGTTCTATATTTATGATTTCTATAGTTTAGTGTCTTCGATGTCTATCCTGAGCTGTCAGCTTTCAAATACACATTGTTGCAGAAAATAAATGTTGTAATTGTTTTGTTAATTTTGTCGATCTCTTTCAGACCTACAAAGTATACAAAGGTGGAGTTTTCACATTAACAAGACTGCTGATTCCTGCTTGGATTGTTCACTATTATGTGAAATACCACATTGCTGTAAGTCAATTTTCAGTCTTTTACATGTATTTGCCACTGTTTTCTAGCATTGTAGAAGAAAAACCCTGTATCAAGTTCAACTACATACATATTCTCTTTATATTGCTTATAATATGAAATATCTATAAACAAAATGCTGTTTTATCCTTTTTTAATGTACCTAAAATATGGTTTTCATGCTTTAAAGAAATTCTTAACACCTTTAACTCCTTATGTAGCCACAGCTCTCCTGTAGATTCTGAGGATGTATACAAAATTACATTTTAGTTCAGAGGCTGCAGTTCTGAGTAGCCGAAACTACAACTAAAACTTTCCATTATTTTTACCCCACTTTAGAATACATATCACATTCACACTATAAAGAAACCCCAAATCAAGACAGGAGTGACACACAAAATGAGCCTGCATCCACACCTTGTGTGTCATCAGCACCATCTTCAATTATTTTTAATCATTTTAATAAAATATAGATTGTGTTTGCTAAATATGTACATTTTTATTTTGGATGCTTTTAAGTGAGTTACAAGTGTTTTAAACAGTATTTTTAAACTACCTACCATTTTGCATAGAGGCTGTACAGTATTGTGTTGTGCCTTTTGTTTAGATGTTCACTTTAGTTTTATGATCAGAGCCATACACCTGAAAATAATGAATGTATCACAGCACATGCTACATTATAATGTCTTGTTTTACAGCAAAAACCCTATGGCATTGTGGACCTAAAACCCAGACTGTTTCCTGTAAGTATTTTCATTGTTTACATTCTGTAGTTATAATATTCCTCATAAATATATGTTTATTATCAAACTTTTTTTCTGTTCAGGGTGACACCGTTCTGGAGACAGGGGAAGTTGTCCCAGATCTCCCTGAGACTCATGGCCATCATTAAAGTCAAAATTATTTCAGTTATTTTCCTAAACTTCTGTTGTAAAAACTTTGTAAATTCAATTATAGTGTCATTAAAGGCTACACAGTTGAGTATATTGTTCTCTGGTAACTTTCTTTCTACAAGCAAAATATTTTATTACTGTTAACTTAATGCAACTTTATGCATTAGGTTTTTGCAGCATGTAGTGATCTGAATGTGATATATGGTAAAATCAGTCAAAAAAAAAGGTTCAAACTACTCTTAGGAGAAAAAAATTCAGATTGCAAATATAATCATCAAATTATTATGAGGTAACTGCTAATAATGAATGAGAAACAAGCAAATTAAAACTTTGATTTGTCAGAACAACAGTAAATTAACTGAGAGTACTGAAGATTTAGATTCTGCTTTATGATGTATGATCCAAATTTATGATCAACCTATCAAAGTCCCACTCCAATCATTTTTTGATTATGCTGTTTCAAGTAAAATTTTAAAAAGTGTTGTTTTCTAGAACATCATTTCTGCAGAGTGGCAGTAGTTCATTAGAAATTCACCTCTGAGTTGTGGTTGGGACTGTTTGTGCGGAGCAAGCCTGCACTCATTTCTCATCATCCTTTTATTTACACTCTCTCCTGCTAGCTTACAGCCCCTCACAACCCCAATTCAACAAAAGCGGTGCCACAAAAATGACTATCAGAGCTATCCAGCCATACAGTTTGGAGCAAGATGCCAGCTCAGATGAAGACGACAAAAACTTAAATTTATCTATTTGTCTGCAAGTGGATGCATCAGAATGGCGTGGAGCAGGGAGCTCGTGGCTTGCCATTGTAGGTTCTATGTCACAACTACACACTTTTACAAACTGCACTTTTTTCATCTGCTCCTGATTCACAACAATTTGATTGAAGAAATACTAAGTTTAATTTTCTTTACATATGTCCTCCATCATGAGACAATTGCCACAAGAATATGTAAAAACACTATTTTCCATTGAAGTGGATCTTTAATTAACCAATGGGGAAAAGTTCTCTCCGTCCAATTACAGAATTTGGAGTTAAAACGTGCACTTTTAGGTCTATAATTGACATAATGCATCAGGAAATAAGTTATTATGGTTTGTTTTTGTTTTTCTGAACATTTACAACGAACATTGGAAAGGTAAACAAAGTTTTCCTAACAGGTAAAACCATAGACATATATGTAAGGGTGTAACGATTGTTTTTAACAGCAATTCGATTCGATATTTGTGGTTGACGATTCGATTCACTGACCAAAGATCGATACAGGACATCTTTAGCCAAGAATTTTATTAGTGACTCAGAGATGAATACCTGCGTACTGAACAGTACAGGTGGAGTGTTCCAGATTCCTTGTATTAACTGCAAGATAATCAAGTGTAAGTAAAATATGTGTAGAAACAAGTAAACAAGAATTAATGGCAAATCCACTCACATTTTAGTTTTATAAAGTTCAGCCCACTGTTGTCTTTCCACATCAAAATAAGACAAACGGAACATTATTAGAACTTTATACCATACTGTCTGGTCACACGTTTTTTAAAAATTGCGTGTTTTGACATATTGGACTGTAATAATGGCTTGATCACCCCCCCCCCCCTTTTTTTTTTTGCTTTTTGTGATTTTGTGTTATAGTACATTAAACCTACCATGCCTCAATCCAAATGGTGTTTTCCGATTTCGGTGCAAATATAGATATATCTCTTTCTGAAACGATTTTAATGGTATACGTAGATTAAATTCGATTCTGCCTCAGACAAACCGATCTGGTTGAATCGTAAAAATAGAAATCGATACACCACTACATATATTGTTAAAACTAGAAGTTCCGATTCATTTTGGAACTCTTGTTATTTGCATTTTATTTTGAAAAACGGAAATTTGTCATGAGTATTCATAGCTTTCATAAAAATGTCAGAGGGAGGAAGGGTTAATATGAGCGTTTTATAGAATTGGTTTTGTTTCTACGAAACTAAAAGTTTAACCCATTTCCAGAGATACACGGTTTCAACGAAGTCGAAGGTAAACACGACAACTTTCCACGAACGTTTCAAACCAATGTGTGTTTGGCTCTGCTGGCTAAACTTTAGCCACTATGCTAATCAACTTAGCTAGCTTGCTAAGTTTCAATAGGCAATGTGAATTCTTTAACAGTTACAGTTTGTGTATGTCTTTATATACCTACGAAAGAACACCAGAAATCGTAGAGGAGCTTATGTATTTATGTCAAGCCTATATTTGGGTTTTGACGCCATTAGCTGTTTCAAGAACTCAGACTGTTAGCTTAAATAGGTAGAAAAATGAGACACACCGAACACAAAGTTCCAAAACGACCGTGTTGGCGAATTATTTGAATCAGTCTGAAGAGCTCTTCATTAAGATGTTTAAATTTTAAAAAACCATAGAGATGATATATATTTTGGAAGACTTTGTTATTGTCTGCGTTGACGATAGTTATTTATGAAAGGCTGCCATGTCATATAACAAGGACAGGAAACTCACTCTCCATGTTTGTTCATTTATTTGATTTTAACTGACTGATTTCTATTATACAGACACGTTATGTACAGAGTTAAATACAGAGTTAAAATCCAGCAAATAAACAAACATGGAGAAAGAGTCTACTGTACGTGTTATATGACATGACAGCCGTTCATAAATTACTATCGTCAACGCAGACAAAAACGCTGTCCCCCAAAATGAAATATAATCTCTACGCTTTTCTAAGAAAAAAAAAACTCTCTCTATATAATGTTTTATCTTTAAATACATTCCAAAACAACTAGAGTAATGTCATTCATCATGACCAGAACAACCTTCATAAAATTTGTCTCATAAATCTCACGTATGTTTTTATTTCATTAGTACCAACATATTTTTAAATAGTTCCAATAACTTGGCGTATTTACAATATTGATTTACTTTACTAATTGGGCTGTTACACAGGAAGAGTTTAGGTTTCTACAGAAATGTGGATATTTCTGCATGTATTATGTATTTACCATGTGGTTTGATGTACCCTGTATGAACAAAAGTAGAAGTACAAGGCTGCAGCAGAACAAATGTTTTATCTTGCTTTATCCTAATCTTTAAAGTTTAAAAAAAAAGCCCATGTTTGCTGTGCTGCCCAATAAAGTTCAATTTACTTCAAATTAGTGTAAAACGAAAGAGATTCTCATTTTGCTGCACATTACTTCATTATTCGTGATGTCAAAATTGTAGGTTTAATATTTCTGAACCAATTCATGATAACACTGTTTTACTTAGAGCTGGATCCAGATCTCCAAATCAGCTCAATTTGGTCAGGAGTTCATATTCTGATTTAAAAATACATTTCAAACTTAATGTTGATTAGTTATGAAAAAATAATCATATAACTACCAGTGGTAATGTGGAACTTTTATTATTGAATTCTTTCTTTTAAAAAAATTGAGAGAAAAATCAGTGTTATTTTTCTTCATTTTTCTAAGAAATTGTTTTAAAAGGAATTCGGTCTTTGTCTTGAATGAAATTATTTTTTAAATTTTGTAATTAAAAAACTGTTTGCAAAATTAATTTTTATTTCAAGCCAGCTCTATATTTATGAAAACAAAATTTAAGAGAAAAAAAAAAGTATTTTGAACTTTTAAGCTTTCTCTTAAAATTGAGTTTGTGTGAATAAGGATGAAATCCTTTTTTGAGTGTTTTTTGGATATAAAAAAAAAAGTAAAAGCTTATACCAGAGTCATATCAGAATCATTGGAAAGTAACACATAACTCAAAGTGTCATTTGTGATCATGGGGTTAAACCAGCTCTTCTGCAGTCTTTTGCTACATTCAGGATAAACTTGATTTTATGTCCCACAAGTACATATTTTTTCCATTGTAAAAATCGTTCCCAGTAATCTTGCAATTATGATTGTGTAGTTTTTAGCCAAAATCAAAAAGCCTCTGTTGTTTTTTTTTTAAAGAAATTTTTACTGCAGAGCAGCAGGAGCTCACGAGTTATACAATTCTAGTTTGTGAACAGGCCTGTTGGTGCAGAAGTTAGCTGCGCTAATTTCCCAGCACTCTCTTTTTTACACTCTCTCCTGCTAGCAAATGGCATCTCACACGCCTAAACTAACATTAGCATAGCAAAAAAGACAGCAAGCAATATCAGAGCTATGCAGACATGCTGTCTTTTTCCCAGATGGCAGCTTCGGTGACGAAAATGAAGACGTTAATGAATCTATTTGTCAGCAAGTGGATGCTTCAGAATTGCAGTGGAGAAGAGAGACTTTGGTCCGCCCATCGCTGTCGCTGCATCACAAACCTGAGCTTTTTCACATCACAGATTTTAATCTGCTCCTGATGCATCACGATTAGAATAAAAAAAATACTCAGAAATGCAGTTTTAATCTTAACTTACTTTATATATGTCCTTCATCATGAGAAAAACTATAAGAATATATCAAAAACACCACAGATACCATTTTAATTGGAGTGGATCTTTAAATAAGCAACCATATAAAACAAAAAACAAATGAAGTATGAGGCTATTGAAAAACATATTCTATATACACTTTGTTTCTATATTGGTCTGATGTAAACCATTGAATAAATAAATGTTCGTTAATTAGCAATTTTATTACCCTACAATGACAGACAATAATCAGACAAATACATCTAAAACAAAACCAATTTTTTTTACACAAAATCTTATTCCTGATTCAACTAGATTGACTTTGCAGAGAACTAAACCTGCAACCTGCTGCGTATGATCAAGTGTGAAATGACAGATTATTTTTAGGACAGAGTTTAACAAAAACAAGAATAATTTAATCAAGCTTTACTTTGAAATGAAATAGTGATTCATAATTCATTCAGTACTTTTGCAGTGATACTTTGCTTTTGTTATCTCCAATAGTGAATGTTAAGAAACTATGTGAGCATACACACCAAAATACATTAACTTGTGCATAAATAACAAAAATAAATGCTTAATTTTGATTTGGTTTGGTTTGTTGACTTCATAGTGTCTGCATTAAGCCAAGTAAAGGCTTTCAGCATTTTGTATTTTCTCACCTTTTTCAAAATGTTTATCAGCATAAATAAAAACAGCTATACAGAAAAGAACACACTAATTTTTAATATTAAGGTTGAACATTTACATTTTTTTTTCTTCATTTCCTTCAGATCATGTCGGCAGTCAAGGTTGCCCTCCAACATGCTCAGAAAAACGGCAGAAGAAAAAACTCTGAAACAATGTCTGCGGAAGTCTCTCCTGACTCCAAGTGTCCCATCTGTTTGGATATTTTTCACAATATTTCTTACCTGGATCGTTGCCTGCACAAGTTCTGCTTTCGCTGCATTCTTGAGTGGTCCAAGAACAAAGCTGAGTGTCCCCTCTGTAAACAGCCTTTCAGTTCAATCTATCACAGTATAAAATCCGAGCAAGACTTTCAAAAGTATGAACTGAAGCAGCGAGTGGAGAACTCCTCTTTTGGTTATTTTGATGGAGTGAGATTCAGGTATCGCACAACTCTTACCGGTGTCCATCGGCAGATGCGAGGAAGAACTTCTCCGCCTCCGGATAACGGGGTGATGTTTGAAGCTTCTTCAAATCGTCCTCTCCAGCTGCAAGATCACTACATTCGGCGCATGATGGCGCAGTTGGCAGCCAGAAGGAGAGCTGAGAGCGAAGGCAGGACGGTTAACAATGTCAGAGAGCAAGAGATGATAAATTTCCGGAGGGAGCTGTATCGACAGGGTGTCAAGGTTCGCAGCATTCGAGATGGCGGCCGCTCTCGGGACACCTCCGCCGAGTTCTACCGCAGAAACCCCGCCTGCCTGCATAGATTAGTGCCCTGGTTAAAAAGAGAACTCACCGTGCTGTATGGAGCTCATGGCTCTTTGGTCAACATAGTTCAGCATATCATTATGTCACGCATCACGCGCTATGATATGGAAGACGGCGCGATTCAGGAAGAGCTGAGGCCTTTCCTCCAGGCTCGAACTGAGCACTTTCTACACGAGTTCATCAGTTTTGCCAAGTCCCCCTTCAACATGGAGGCGTATGACCAGCACGCTATTTATGACTGTCCGGCCCCCTCCTCCAACGAAGACAGCAACTCCAACTCCTCTGTAATTGCCATATCAGAAGAAGAGGAGAACCTTGTAGAGATGGAACAACCAGAAGAATCCACTTCTTCTCTGAGCCAGTCTGTGTGGGATGATGAGACTCCCGGGCCGTCGTATTCAACAACAGCAGATCCGGGCAGGACATCCCATCTGTCAGTCCATGACTCGGACTCTGAAAGCAGTTCAGAGTTGGACATTCAAGAGTTTAGGGCTCCTCAGCAGCCAGTGAGTCCAAGTAACCAAATAGACATGACTCAGGAGAACTGTAACGATGAAGATTTCCCATCTTCTGACAGTGATGACTGTGTGATCATAGGATTTGTTAAGCCAACAAAAGAAAGGACTCCCGAGTTGGTTCAGCTGTCCTCTGATTCTGATGAGTCTTCCGGTGAAGATGCCAAAGCTTCACCTCTCCAACCTAAACACATTCGTTTCCCCAGTTGTAGTCCAGCAGCTTCACCAAGGAGTGAATACAGCAGCTCTAGAGGAGCAGAAAACCAGAGAAACGATCGATATTCCAATTCAAACGATGAGTGTGGCTCATCGAAATCAAGCAAAGGTAAAACATCTAAAAAGTCTCACAATAATGAGACAGACCGAAGACGTTACAGTGAGAAGCAGCCACGGGAAAGTTACAAGTCAAAAGACAAAGAGCACAGAAGACAGAGAGGAAGGTCAAAAAGTGAAGAGCACAGACAATCAAGCAGAAGTCCAGACATCTCACACAGTCACTCCATCAACGGAAGTTACTCTTACATTAGCAAAGACTTTTCCGAGCATAACAAGAGGTATAAAGTTAGAGGCAGTGATTACTGCTATCAGTCAAATAGCCATCACAGACATGAGACAGATTGCACACGTAAGCAGGCCAGCTATCACAGCAGCCACAGGCACGGTCGATCTCGCTCCAGGAGCCCCAGCAGGGAGTCGAGAAGACGAGACAGGAGGAGGTCTCAATCAAGAACTTCCTCCAGCAGCTGCTCCCCTTCGATGAGAAGAAAGACGTACCGCGAGAAGCCCAGCGGGAAGAGGAAATACAAAACGAGACACTTGGAGGAACCATACACACAAAGGCACCACAGCCAGGATGAAGAAGGGGACTCTGTGTCAGCCACGCACAAGAAAAAAGCTAAAGAGAGGCGTCATAAAAAATCCAAAGAGAGGCAGAGAAAGAACAGCAGCAGCGTGCAGCCAGAAGAACACCAGCAAAGAAAACACCATAAAAAGAAGAAACACAAGAAAAAAAGTAGACGGCAAAGGAGTGATGAGCACAGAAAAACCTGCTTACCCTCTGTCATTTCTCTTTTTTAGTTAGCTAAAATGAGTCTTTTGCTAACTAACAGGCAGTTGTGTTGTACAGATGAGGAAAAAGATATGGGTAGTTCTACTCTTAATCCAATAAACCCTGACTCTATCAACTAACCACCTGGCATATTGATATAGTTCCTTCCTAACTTTTCAACACAGATGCAAGAATTTAAAGAAAAAGATCGTAAACACGAGTAAAATCAATGCAATCTAAATTAAATTGTGAATTAAGTCGTGAAAGGTTTTTGTTGACATTCCACCATATTTTCCGTTTTCTCTGGTGGTAATGCCTCTTTAAGTGTTTATTGTGCCATTCACGAGGAACAGAAGAAAATTAGGATTCATAGCTGCTGCAGATGGTTTTTGCTGTAGGCCTCTTGTATGATGTGCTAAGGTGTCCTCAGGGAAATGATGACTTTCTCCTTAAGTCTGATAAGTACAGCATTTATATATATATATATATATATATATAATACTGCCTTAAAAACTTGAGTAGAGCTCCTTATTGACTGTGCTGGGGAAATATGTAATTTTGTATTCAATTTTAAGAATAAAATCTAGTGATTTTACAACGTATGTTTGAATATTTGTCCAATTATTTCTGTGCAGTTTTTTTTTTTTTACTGCTGAGTTGAAAATGTATTTATTTAAACATTTTTAACATGTATGCATTTTTTGCAGAGAGATTATTAGAGTAATTTAAAGACTTGTATGATGATTTCTGGCTTGTTGCATCATTAATGGACTAAAAATTGTATAAATTAATTAATACATTAATAATTGAATTAATTGAATAAAATTAGATCCCACAAAGAGAAAATTGTCATGTTATCACAGCTCTATTAAAAACAGCATATAGATTGTTAAAAAATAAATAAAAACACTGAAAATACAATAAATGCACAAACAAACACATTTTACAGGAAAACAAAATTTGTGTGTCCCTGAGCAAACCTGCGTCTCATAGTGACGGAAAACATTACATCACAGTGGGCACTCAAGGATCTTTATTTTTTTTTACTTGAGCGCATGAACATTTAGGATTCTTGAATCGCAATCAGCAATTTAAACATTTAACTTTTGCCCATTAACTGTACGGCTTTTATTTTGAAAATCGCGCGACCAGGAAGGGAAATATTTGATGGCCTTTTTTTTTTTTTTTTTTTTTCTTTTTTTTTAGATTTTGTTCACGAGCGTTAACGGTTGAGCGCCTTCCCATTTGATCAAATTCCCACTGTTCATCCCAGAGGCGTTGTCATGGCGTCTACAGTTCACGTTAAGGTAAATACGCTGTTCTGTTCGAATAGCATTGTTTAAATAAAAACAAACAAAAACATTGTGGTGCTTTAAATCACCGATACAAGCCAGAACGAATTAAGATGTTACAAACCCGGAAGTAGAGGGACAGGCTGAAATGTTAGCATGCTGGGAAAAGTAAATGTGAATAGCTTGAACTCAAACCTAAACGAGTTTAAAAATGTAGTAGATATACTAGTACGTATGATGCGAATTATATACATAATTATAAAAATGGAAGCTATAACCTAACGACCCGGCACGTTGTCTAACCGTTTGCACGCTGTAGCAGCTTTCACCTCTTGCTAGCCGGCTGTCAGATGACTTTATAACGGTTCCCACGGTTTAAATTAAGTTTGCAGACCTTTTTATAGAATTATTTTGAGTGTCATGCATATCTTTTTAAATTATCTACGTGGACCGTGAACATTTAACTTTGTCGCACTTTACATGCTGAGTTAGATTTGGATTTCACTTACAGCTTTTTAAGTCATTTGTTCCATATGTTTGACACTGAATAATGTAATTTCAGAATCTGGATACTTCATTGATTTAATTGATAGGAAGTTATAATAAAAAAAACCTGGAATATTATGTTTTAAACTGTTATTTATGCTACATATTTGAAAACAATTCTTAATTAAGACAACAGTCACAAATCACTTCATCTAGGTAACATGGTGTGAACACAATCAGTGGTCACGCAATCAGCACAAAATCAACAGTTAAAATGTATTTTTGATCAACTTTTCATTTAGATCTGATGAGGAATATGGTTGACTTTTGGCACTAATTGGCACCTTTTCAGTCGTTGCCCTTTTAAAATTTTTTTATTTAACATAGCATTTATAATAAAAGGCTAAATTATATACACCCTAACTTAATTGCCCCAAAATAATTGGAAGTAAATGTTTTCACATCCAGCTTTCTGCTCACATTTGTAAATGAGACTGAAGCACTGAACTCAAACCATCCATACAGGCTTAAAGCCATAGTATTATTTTTATCCAGATATTTAAATTTGATATTAAATTTGTTTTATCAATGGATAATAATGAATGCTTTTGGAAGTCAATGTTGTTCTTTTCACACTTCATTTACATTGGAGATTCAGTCAGAGTTTTGGTTTACATTTAAGTAAAAATGTACCCTTGTTTTATCAGAAACCTTCTTGCAAATTTAATTGATCAGATTTAGGTAATAAAAACCATTAATGTGAGGGTGGATTTTTTGGGGGAATTTAAATAGAATTGAAAATCAGGCTCTGAACATTTCTTGCGTTTTTTTCTTTTTAATTCTTAAAAGCCTTAATTTTAATTCTTTTTCAACTCTGAACATTCAGACTAGTACTTTCAGTGTTTGTCGCTGCACTGCATGTCCCTTGTAGCTCATGGCTTCAAAGCAACAAACCTACAAGATGTACTTACTTCCACTGCCTACACTTTAGAAACAGAACTAAATTAAATGTATTCTAGAAAAAGCATTTATTTAAATTACAGTTTAAAACATTCATCCAAAAAAAGTTTAAGAAGTGAATAGTTGTAACTTTTTGCTACTTTTATTTTGATATGATAGTGAAAGTCCTGCTGATGGAAGTATTTTAAATTGCATAATGAATGTTACTGTAAAATTACAATATTTACTTAACCTTTTAAACTGATTGTCTTAGTTTGCCCCATAAAATGTACTTTTCTAAAGTTTACTAAAATGATTTCCAGATCGGAATCATTGGAGGCTCAGGACTGGATGATCCTGATATATTGGAAGGGAGAACGGAGCGCTATGTGGACACACCGTATGGCAAGGTGAGTTATGCTGAGGCCAGGTATTGTTTTATATTAGCATGGACCAGTCTTAAATCATATGTCATTTATTGCAACTTTACTATCATTAATTCATGTTTTTGTTCCCACTGAAAAGCCATCAGATGCGTTGATCCTGGGAAAAATCAAAAATGTGGAATGTGTGCTTCTTGCAAGGTAGGAAAAAAAAACTTTAGTAATGAAAATGTGCTTTTTTTGTTGGCGCCATCTACTGGAAAAGTACTTGTATGCAAAAAGGGGAGAATTTTGAACTGTTCCTTGCAGGCATGGAAGGCAACACACCATAATGCCATCCAACGTGAACTACCGGGCCAACATCTGGGCTCTCAGAGAAGAAGGCTGTACACATCTGTTGGTCACTACAGCGTGTGGATCGCTGCGGGAGGAGATCCAGCCAGGAGACATTGTCATCATAGATCAGTTCATTGACAGGTCAGTGAAACCAAACCACCACCAGCAGCTGGTGAAGTCTCACTTCAATCATCTTTTGATCTGTTGTTTCCAGTGATATTTAAATTCTAAAAATGACATTTTTACCCCAAATCAAAAAACCTGTGTTGTTTTCTAGGATGTAGTTTCTGCAGAGTGGCAGTAGTTTATTAGAAATTCACCTCTGGGTTGTGGGCGCGATCATTTGGGTGGAGGAAGCCTGCCCCCTTCCCATCATGCAGCAGAGTAGGGAGCTTGTGGCTTGTAGTAGTTTCAATGTGACAACTACAAGCTTTTCCCATGACATTTTTACATCTGCTCTCGATTTACAATGGTTGGAAGGAAGAAATGCTCAGAAATGCAGTTTTGAGCTTAGTTTGAGATAAATGCTACAAGAACATGTCAATGTTGCCTTGCAGTTCCTGCAGTCAACATGTTAGTCAAAAGTACAACTTTCATTGGAGTGGGTCTTTAGGCACTTATAGTTCTATTTCATCCCTCCTGACCGTCAGAGGCAGTGCTTCCAGCACTAAATACCCCTTCTTATGCATGCATAGTTCGAGAATTTAATTACAACAAAGTCACCTGTGACCTCCTGGTGACCCCACGTGAGGCTATAAAGTCAAGTGGCACCAGGAGCACGGTCTCAACACTTCTCGCGAGAACACAAGGAACCCCAGGGACCTGGAACTCTGGCGGTCATCCGGGATTCATAGAACCGTAGTTACATCCGTAACTTCTGATTTCTATAGTGTATTTGTTATTTTCTGTGACAGTATTACAAGTGTGGCCATTTTAACCCAATTTTAAATTAAAATAAACACAAACACATGGTTAGAGTTTACCATTTGTTTGAAGAGGGTGTAAAAATGCCTTTGAGCTGATTTGGGGAAATTGAATGTATTTGATGAAATGACTTTGCAAATTCTTGCTAAATTTGGTTCAATAAATGTGTGTGTATGTTATTTTTAAATACAATCCTGTATTTTGTGGGAGATGAATATAGTGCTGCAGTCCCACTGTGGACCAAAGTAATCTCTTTATTGAACTGTGTTGATCACCACAATGATAATTTGTTTAAATGTATTATTATTATTTTTATGTTGTCATCAAAAGCACCAGCTGTAAAGATAAAGATAGTCTTGTCGTAGCAAAAACTGGCAGGACATTGTGTTTCAACTCTACTGCCTGAAATGCTTTTTTTGTGTTTATGCAATTCTGAAATGTCCTATTTTTTTCGTTTTGGCTAATATATATATTTTTAATTTTTTAAACATTTTGTATAATTTTAAGATATCACATCCTTCTCACTGACTTTGTGTTAATTTTGTGACAAATCGTGACTTTAAGGGCTTTAAATCAAGGTGTTTAGCAGTAGTTTTTAAAATTAATCTTTCTAATGTTAAAGTGGGAAAATGTTCATCTTCGTCCTGGTTTTGTGGCGAAGATTAAAACAGGAAAAACTGCAGTTTCTTGTGTTAGACACAGTGTGATGGTGTGTCACCTCTATGGGGATGGTGACGTGAAATTTCAGTCTGAAGTGTTCTTTGCTTGTTAAATGTTGTTGTTCTAAAGTAAATGAATTAGTTTCGTTACAAAGTTTTGAGTTAAAACCTTTATTGTTAAACTGTAGGATTTAGAGAAGTGGAGTTTCCACTTTATTATTTTAGGCCCACCTTTTTCGGGGAATGCTTATATTTTATATATATATATCACCGTTACAGTAATTCTCTTTTCTTTTGTCTTCCTCAAAACTCCTCCTTAAACTCTAGTTGTTTCAGAATTCTGCTACCCAAACTATTAGTGAAAATTGCCTTTGTCACACCTTGAATAAACTCAGTCGACTTGCTTTTAGTTTCAAAACTCAATTTGATATTTCTATATGCTTTTGAAGCCTTCATTAATCCTATTTCCTCCACATTGCCATGCCGTACCCCTCTCTGAAAGCTTCCTCCATTCACCTCAGCATCATGGGTAGCAGAACTTTGTCATTCTAGTCCTCAATTTTAAACCCCACTTCCACCTGACATCGGAAAATAAATTCTCTTCTTGACTTTCTGTTAAGAACAGCCTGTTCCTTAAAAAAATAATTTTTACTTTTTAAAAACCTAATTTTGCTTCTATTTCAAATGTAAATGTTTCTTAAAGATCCACTCTGATGAAAAATGTGTTTTTAACATGTTCGTTCGTCCATCTCTGTTGTTGACAATAGATAGAGATCCTTAAACATTGGAAAACTGCATTATTTTGACAGCTGCCCTTACAAACAGGAAAAACCCACTAAAGGATGAGAAATCACATACTAAACAGAGCCCTTAAATGTAAACTGTCGTAAAGCATTTCATATCCACATTAAAAAAAAAGCTGAAGCCGGTTCTTCTATAAGCACAGCAGCTGTTAAATAGTTATTTTCTTTGCTTTATTGAGGGAGTTCTCTTTCAGCATTTTCTGGCCTGCAGTCAGACACAGTACACGTCATGTTTCGTTCACAGACTGTGGCCTTGTGGGCTTGTTGTGCTGCAAAAATTCTTATATATAACAATATTTAGAGATGCTTACTTCCTATAAGTTGGAAATCAACTAGTTAAACTAGTATGATTAGTAACCTGCCTTTTAACATCATGCAGCCTTGGGTTTTATAGCTGTCTGTTTGGGGAGCGTGTTAACTAACAACGGCCTGTCTTATTTATCCAGAAGAAGGAAGTTGCTTGTTGGAACTTGCTCAGGCTTGTCCTGATGCATGTGACATCTTTCTTGTGACAGCATCAGTTGTTCTCTCCCCTGCTCTTTATTTTCTACAACTGTATAGTCGGTTGCTATAGAAGCATGCCAGCCTCGTCAGATCTTTCTGACATTATCTGCTCTTCTCTGGAATGATTTTCATCAGACTTTAGCCGCTTTGATTTTTGTTCCTTTTAATTTTGACGATCTTTTATCTTAGTGAATTTTATATAATTGTAAAATTGAATCTTAAGAAAACAATAACTTCTGCCTATCGTTTTTTTTTCTTTTTTTAGTTTTTAAAATACACCCAAGTGCTTGAAAGTTATGATGCCAATCTATGTATCAGTGATTCAGAAATGACAATCCTTGAGAAATACCAGGCTGACCTAACTCAATTTCTGTCACATAATCAAGCATTGTGCTCAGCTCAGGCTTTATCCCACACTTGAGCGTACTTGACTTAAAGCTGGACAAAGACGGCTGAGAAAATGTAGAACATAATGGGTCTTAGTCTATAAGTTCCCGGGTTATAAGTAAGAAACAAGGTTGATGCATTTTAAAGCATGAGTAAGCCCTGAGAAAAAAAAAAAAAAAAAAATCATGCAATCGAGATTAATGGCATTGTTTATTTTACAGTATTAGTAGATAGTTAAAAAGCAATTAGTTTCTATGGTTTTAATATTTACATTGTATCTACATAACATCTCTGTCTAACATGAACACAAATCAGTGTTTTAGATGAAGGAGATAAGTAAACGATTTAAAAATAAATTGCATTTGTAGCCTTTCAGTATTGTTTAGAGCTGTAACAAATGTGCTGTCCAAGTGCTGTTTCTTCATAACATACATACTTTATGAAATCCTGTGCACACAAAGTGGAGAAGCTGCAGAGAAACAGAGAAATCTACACAGTCCTTACAGTGCATGTCCTTATACCTCATGCAAAAGAACTCAAACTTTATGATTAGCACAAAAGAATCTTATTATCAAAATGTACACAAGTTATTCGTTAAAAGAGAAGAAAAATATAAGTTCTGGGAAAAAGTTAAATTTATTATACACAAGGCACGCACTAAAAACAATTTTGTCTATGTGTATATGGAGCAAGACTGTGAAACAGAACCAGTTTGAACTAAAAACAATGTCTAAACATAAAGGAATTGAAGGACAAATATAGAACGAGGATTGATAGTCATGTACATATTCAAAAAAACAAATAAACTGGGATATGACTGTAAATATTTATGAATATAAATTTAAATTTTGTGGGGATGCACTCGGGTTTGTTGGAGAGTCAGATTTAAATGGAACCAAATGAGTGTTTATTCATGACAAATTGGTGTCGGATGTTGTATTTATTTCTCCTGTCTTTCCCTTTAAACCATATCCTTGAAATAAAATACTATTAACATCATCATCAAACCTCAGTACATGAATCAGCCTTTTCTCTGCTTTTGTTAAATGATGAGTGATGCAGAGTCGTCCAGACAATCCTCCTCGCTTTCCTCACACAGCTGGGGTTCGAAGTTACAAGTTGGAAATGGGATTTTTTTTAAATTAATCTTTTATTTTTCTGGAATCTACATATTTTCAATGTATTTCACTTTTTTCACGTCTTAAGAGTTTTTAGTACAATCAGAACTATATTTCTTCCTGGTCATTTATCAGGTCATGTTTGCTCTTGGTGTTTTCCCTGAGAGAAAGCTAGCTTCGGTATAACCCTGTATGGTAACGGTTCAGCTCCAGAGTGGCAGTGGTGAACAATAGAACAGCTGTGGGGCCTTTCAGTATGGCTTTTATAAAGGGACAAGAATTTGACCAAAAAATTATTTTGCTTGTCTTTAACAATCACTGTTGGAGCTGGTTTAAAAGAGGGGCTTTATTCAAACTGAACTTGTCTTTGGAAAATGCGATATTGATGAATCAAATCTCTTTATCGATTTGTTTCTTTAAAGGATTTGTAAGGGTTTTCTGTTAGTATTTAATTTAGGAACTCTTCTTTTTTTTAATATAAAGACTAATTCATTTTTCTTTTTTTTTTCTTTTAAATATAAAGAGTAATTTAATCAGGGACACAGAATGCAAAATACAAAAACAATTTTTGCGATCCACACGCCCCCACTACAGTTTCAGAA
>BSAI01000119.1:10153203-10165332 GCA_036245035.1 Adrianichthys oophorus | reverse complement strand
GAGTTGCCATGTGATTGACAATGATGAATATTCAAATAGAGAGTTTTCATGAATTAGAATGTCATACCCTTTTGGCAACGGTGGGAAGTGCAGAACTTTCACGCGCAGGACGCCAGTTCGAATCTCAGTCGGCAATTTTTTTCTTTCTTTTTTTTTTCTTTTAAAGAAAGTTCCTCTTTTTAATAATCTAAACCACAAGTAATAGAATACAGTTTTTCTTAACCTAAAAAAATTGTTTTGGATAGAAATTTGAATTGAATTGTTTTTCTTCAATTGCGTCAAGTTCAAATTGAACCAAATCAAATTGTTGTCAAGCCAGTTTAGTATTTTTGCACATATATCCAGTCATACATTTTATGTATTATTATGAGGGGATGCATTTTTTTTTTTCAAATCAATACATTTTCCCTGCTTGTCTGGTTATATAAAATCATGTCTCATAATTCTAAAACCAATTAAGTCATTTATTTAGTCTCTGTTAAAAGGAATTTGGCAGAGGCTTTTCACTGAAATGGAATGCGTTTGTGATTGGTGTGGGTCTCTTTCCTTCTTTGCTTCTCCAGGACTACCAAGAGACATCAAACCCTGTATGATGGGCAGCCCACTAGTCCTCCAGGAGTGTGTCACATCCCCATGGCTGAGCCCTTCTGCAACAGAACTAGAGAGGTCAGTTTGATCAATTGCAAAAACTATAAGGAAAAACTGAACCAAAAGCAGAACAATGCTAGATGATTAATGAAAATATTTGAGTTACCTTCAGCAGAAAGTTTCTCTGTTTTTTCAGTCTTTTTAAAACTTGTCAATTCGTAACTTTAGTAACAAACTGGGAACTTGTGATACATTTTGAAATCATTTCCTCTTAAAAACAAAATCTTCTGTTGACTATCGACTGACAGGTCTTGGTGGAAGTGGCTCGAAGTCTGGGGGTGAAGTGTCATCATCGAGGGACTATGCTGACCATCGAAGGGCCTCGCTTTTCCTCGCGGGCCGAGAGCCTGATGCTCCGCCAGTGGGGTGCAGATGTCATTAACATGACCACCGTGCCAGAGGTGGTCCTTGCCAAAGAAGCTGGCTTATGTTACGCCAGCATTGCCATGGCAACAGACTATGACTGTTGGAAGGAGCACGAGGAAGCAGTAAGTAACATTCTTTTAATATTTTTTTTTCTAATCTGAAACAGGAGAGAGGTTGCATCCTATCCTGTCTGACCTTTAACGCATCGTATGACAAATAGAGTGGAATTTTAAAGTCCCACTCCGATCATCTTTCCATCTATTGTAAAAGCGTTCCCAGTGGTCTTTCAATTATGATAATGCCGTTTTTAGCCAGAGTAAAAAAAATCTGTCATTTTCTTGAACGTAGTTTCTGCAGAGCGGCAGGAGTTCATTAAAAATTTGCCTCTGAATTGTGGGCGAGACTGATGGCTTGGAAGTAAGCCTCCACTGATATCCCATCATCTGCAAACGGATGCATCAAACTGGGGTGGAGCAGAAATTGTTGTTTTTTTCAGGTGCTACGTCACAAAAAGAGAGCTTTTTCGAACTGCTTTTTTTTCATTTGCTCCTGATTCATTCTGATTTGAATAAAGAAATGCTGTTTTAATTTTAAATTATTTTATCTATGTCCTCCACTATGAGAAAAACGCAGTAAAAAAAAAGAAGTTAAAGAAACCCAAAACATGATTTTCATTGAAAGTGGTCTTTCATATTACCAGTTTTGTCATATTTATTTATTTAGGTTAAACTCTGAGGAATTTATCAAAATTATGCCACGCAAAGACAACCTGGGAGGCTTTTATATAAATTTAAGTAAGCAATACAAACTTGCGATAAAATACTAAGTCTCTATTAAGGTATGTTTTGATGGTTTTTTTTTTTTTTTTAATTTAGTAAAAAATATGAATTTGATCCTCTTCCAGGCCAATTTTTTTTAAGACAAATGTTATTCAATTTTGCATTTAATTTTATTTTAGATAATATTTGCTATGCAATTTACTAATGTAGAAGAAAATAATTTGAACAGTTACAAATACATGCAAATGCCAAAAAGTCAAGCAAATCAGATCACATATTTACAGGAATCCTATGTTATTGCAGGAGGAGGGATTGGGAAAATATATTTTTCTTCATTAGCACTACCAGTAATTTTACAAGACTCACAAGTTGTGCTGCATTTTATTGTGTACATTGAAATGCTACAATCATTTTTTTAAACATAAATATCTTGAAAATAAAAAATTAAAATTTGAACTTTCAGGTTGATGCTGTTAAGGGGGGTGGCACTTTTTATTCTTTCCTTGTCATTCTACAGAGTCTGTTTATTTTTTAAAATTGGATTAAGAAAGCTTGATGCAATTTTGATAATCAAAATAAGGTTTTACTGCATGTACACAGCTTTCCCCACCCTGTTACATTTGTAAAACCTGCATAAAGGCCTGATCTGTATAGTGACAAGCTTTGAAAGAATTTAAAATGAACAAAGTTCTGGGAAGAATGTCAAGATTTTGCATCTAGTTTTCACAACAAACTGAAAATCAGGTGGAAGCTTGACTGCAAACTTGAAGCTATTTTTCCCCCCTCGGGAAGTACCGCAAACATAGTTTTAAGGCCTGTAACCACCTTTGAGACAGTAAGATGTTTGAGGTTAGGCGGGTTCAAGTCACCGCTGTTTACCAAAGAAGGATGAAGGGACATGTGAGCGTCTGACACAGGTTTTATCGTTCCTCCTGATAACATTATGCAGTGCCATTCAAAAGCCGAGTGTGGGTGGCTGGCATAGTTGAGCAATAAAACTATTAATTTACAATTACAGTCCAGCCTCTCCATGATGACTGTACAACAATAAAACGTATTATTTTACTGCACCAGAAGATGATAACCTGAAAGGTGGTTTCACCTACAATTGAAACTGACTTTTGTAAAGCTAGGAAACGTGCATTGTTGAAATCGCAGATTACTAAAAAATTTGCTCAAATAATGTCCCGAAAGAAAATTATTTAGGTTTTTTTTTTGGTGAAAATTATAGTGTGTCAAAAGGGATTTTTCTCTTCAGTACTAAATCACTTGAGGAAGGGAGATGTTTCCGCGGCTTCTTATTGCTTCTGAGTGACTTATGTTCTGGCAGGCGGTCGTCATACTGCAGTTGATATACCCTGTGTGGGCTAATTTTGGTTTATTTGTCACCGATCCAGCCCCACTTACATCTTTGCTTCCGAGTTCCTGCAGCCGACCTCTTCCCCCTCCTGTTGCAGAAGGCTCACCACATCCTTCCGCCACCCACCTCATTCCCTCCATTCTAGCCTGACATAACCTCCGGGCCTCTCCTTGCTTCACTCCCCACCACTGACACCTCCCCCCTCCACCTCCTCCTCCTCGCACTTGGCTTGTTTGCCAGCCTCCGGGGGAAGCTCTGCCAGAGGAGGTTGAGTCACTGTCTTTATCCTGACAAATACCACGAAACATCAGCATATTCATGGTGTGGGACATAAAAACAAAGGACTGAAAGGAAGAGTTGATGAGGGTTTCAGGGGGTCAACTTCAACACAGGATATATTGGTTTTTTTCTGCTTTACATTTTTTTCATTTGCATATGGAATAAGGATTTTTATTTTATTTCTTATGTGCTTTGTTTCGTGCATTCTAATGTGTCTTTTTTTAAATTTTGGGTCTGTTAGATTTCTAAATAGTTCATACAAAAACAAATTTTCTGCATCCATGAAGCTGAATTAAAAGGGTCTTTTTTCCTGAAAACATTTGTGTGTGTGCATCATATAGATCTCTTATTATTATTTAAATTTATTTTTTTATTGTAATTTTATTAAAAGGTTCTCCATATATGTTCATCTTTGAGAACAAATCACATTCTCCAGATCATACCCTCTTATTTATATAGTCTGGTCAAAGGACAACCATTGAACTTCTGAACTGAAGCCTTTTAGAAAACAAAAACAGCGAGAGGCGGGGCAGTTCATAAAGTAACCTCTAGGCATCTTGTGACACAAGTCACTTCATGATCATTTTATTATAAAATGATCCATATTCAATAGAGAAATTAATGTACTTCCAGTCTCGTTTTCTATATTTGATCTTGAAGTTACTCACACATAGGGGTTTGATCTTTTTATTGAAAGGTGAACATCACATCTTTAGGTCTAAAGAGTGTAATGAGCAAGCTCCAACAAGTGGAAAGCTATGTTTACACTGGCCTTGGCAACACACATTCAAGCGATCACTTTCAATGAAAAATCTACGTAAACGTGCGTAAAATTGCATTCGAAACTCTTGCGTTCACATGTAGCTACCCAAGTTTCTACAACAGTTTTTGGGCTGTATGCACAATATACAACACCAAGACTCTCATATATTGGAATAGAGCTGTGAAAGAAAAAGCCTGGACCAAGATATACAAGATTTACACCTCATTGACATTTCGCACCAAATCTTTATTGACTCTAGATGGCAGACAAACTCTAGTAAACAGTAGAAAAAGAAGAATAAGCCCCTCCCTGCTTGACACCATTGGCTAATTGAGCATTCAAGAACGTGCTGAACGTGGGTTCTTCAACGCGAGTCACATGTCTGGTGTGTCCGTAGCTTTAGACTTGTTCATCCTTCCTATTGCCCTGCTTCGTGCAATATCACCCTGGAGAAAGGTTCTTAAAGGCTAATCCATCTCTGCTGTAGTGGTGTTATTACTAATAATTATTACTAGATCTGTGTTTTGTTTTCTCATAAGGATCTCTGAACCGCTTTTTGTCTGGCTCGTCACCCAGGACCTGTCTGAGACCCTACCAGGGGCAAAAGCCCCAGACAGCTTCGCTCCTGGGATCACTTGAGCTCTCATACCCCTCCAGCATGTTAAGGTGGCGATTCACAGAGGGGCAGATCTTTTCATATTTATTTAATTTAAGGATACTTTCTTACAGCTTCTTTCTCAAGTGATTTGCAGTTGTTAGTCAGTTTGATGGACTTTGAAATGAACTCCTCTGGTAATTGCTTTTCAGTGCGTCGAAGAAGACTGTTGTTTAAATGACTCTATATCACATTTTTATAAGTATAGTCTAAGGTTCGGAGATGCTGGTGATAGGAACTCAAAACGAAACTCACTTTAATGCTTGACTCAACTTGAACTTTTAAATGCCAGCTGTTTACTCAGTGAGTGAGGTTACAGAGTTTTAGACCAAATGCTTATTAGCTATAAGTAAACATTTTGTTCCTCATTTGATGTAAATTGCATTTATTTATTTTTTATTTGACATGTTAATTTTTTTTATAAAGGACAAAAAGAACAAATATATTAAAGTGCCTATGTAATTAAATATATATAAATATGCAGTATGTAAAATTAGCACAGCACATTTTGTTTGGTTTAACTTGACCTATGCCACCATAACATTTTGTCATTCCATTTGAATAACTTTAATATGTAGTTGGTATAAATTTATGACTAAGGAGCACCAGTGTAAGATAAAATATTTAAAGGTTTTTCCATCCCTGCTGACATCAGGAAACCTTGTTTGCTCTATGGTTCCTCCAAAATGCACATATTTCAAATTCTGAGCTAAAACTTTGTTTAAAAAGTCAGATTTTTTTTTCTGATTGCTCTGGTTTCTTTTGACTTTTAGGCACATATTTTCTTATGCTTCACGTCAATGGCCAGTAGCTGTCCAGAAAGAAGTTGCTCAAGTATAGCTATCTATTTTGTATATTATTTGTGTACTTTTTTGTACTGGATTATTTTGTGTTTATGTTCAGATTGACAGCAGGAGAAAGGATGAACGCTCACCAAAGTAGAGTAGTAATAGTATAAGTACATCAAAAGCCTAAATAATGTTTACAACCTTCATAGGAGTACATTAGCTTCACTTGGGATGATCCTGTTTGGCACAAGAAGTCTTTTATTTTGAAAGGAAGTAAAACAAGTTTCAGTCAAAAGTAAAAAAAACCATTTTAAAATTTGTGAAAACGCTAGTTTCTCTTTATATTTCTGCTTTATTAACGCAAAAAAAGATTCATATTTATTATACAAGTAACTGTAGCGGCTGCGGGGCTTATGAGCCGCTAGAGAGGCTGCGGCAGGACCTTGTTTGCAATGCTTTCAATAAAAAAGAATATGACAAAAAAAGTCTACTGGCCGTATCTTGGTTTATTGCACTTCATCATTGACACAGCTGGCACATAATATGCAAACAACCAAAAGCAAAGATCATCAAAAGCAAATAAAGCGTTCAACAAAACTACTGGGCCCTGTGCACCCTCTCTAAAGCAAACTAAAAATCCCAAGGTGACAGGTGTGCCTAGTGACGTTTCTACTCATCACGTGACAAAGGGAAATCAAAAATAAACATGATCATGTCGGTTACAGTATCAATGTAATAAATGCAAAGCAGTTTTACATTTTCCTAAAGGGTAAAATAAAACGTTGTAGCTCCTATTAGGTTTTGATCAGAGTAATAGCCCAAATATCTCTTCCTGTTAAAGGTTGCAGACCCCTGGTATAGCAGTTCTTGCAAAGCTACAATCGTTCAGTGACGATAACAAAGCTTGAATCATTGCAGTCAGCTTACGCCTTAATCTTAATAAGCATGTTATTTCATGGGAATATAAAACTTCACCAGCGGGACCTAGATCCGTTCTAAAGGTGTCAACTAGCACAATGCTATTTAAAAAATCAAATGAAAGTGACCATATCATGTTTTCTTTTGTATTTCAGGTCTGTGTGGACAACGTTTTGAAGACCATGAAAGAGAATGCTAACAAAGCCAGCAGCATTCTACTCACTGCAATACCGCACATCAGTCAAATGGACTGGGCTCAGACAATGAAGACTTTGAAAGTAAGACGTTAAAGCTGCAATGATTCACAAGCAGAAATTTAAGAATGTTACAACTTTTGTCTGTTTTTTTAATCTGTTTCTTAGAGTATCTACATTAACGCAGATGTTTTCTGTGACAAAAAGGTTAATCAAACATGCCAGTGTAGCACCTATGAAGGCAAACTTATTTCCTTTTGTTAGACAATCTTTCTATCGACAGGGAAGTGTGACTCGCTGTGCTGTGCTACTCCTCAGCAAACACGTACTTTTATAGACATCAGAATTATGTTTATTTAGGTTATTGTTTTAGATTGGGAAATGTGTTTGTATCCATTGGAGACGTTTAAGAATGCTTCAAGTCATTTCAGTCTGTAATTTCTGGTTTTAGAATCACTAGTTAATTGTTTCAGTGGGATTTGTTAAAGATAAGACATCTGTTTGCTTTCTTATTTTTTAATTTTTCTGCAATTCCTTAAAAAAAAGTAAGCTTCCTCAGAATTGTGGCAAACCGTAAATCCTCATAAATGTACGTGCAGCTTGTTCATAGGACGATACTCTCATAAAGGCTTTTTTCACAACACTTAAAGGAACTGAAAGCAGTGTTGGCAGCAAATGTCGTATTTCATTTATTGGTCCTAAACATCTCTTTTTTTTTTTCTTTTTTCTTTTTTCTTTGCTTTGCCTGTTGCAGTCAATGGCGCAATCTTCCGTGATGTTACCGAAGCACTGAACCAGGAATGAAACATCCAGAATGGGATAAAAACAGCAGACAAACTCAACTCTGCCTGTGGGTTCTTCAGCAGTGAATCATAGGAAAAGTGCCTCACACTAATAATAGATCAAAAATCAGCAGGAGATTCAGTGTTTTATCTCTGGTTAAAGTAAACCTATTTGCCACACATTTTACAGATTCACAGTTTTTCTCTATAAAGTTGTCTTTGTCATCTGTTTTACTTTTTATATCAGTTGCCTTTCTTCAGGCATAAGATACGCTTAACTGTCATTTCAATTAAATGTTACTGTAAAAGCTAAACTTATCTTTTTTTTTTTTTATTCAATTCGGGAAGTCAAAAGTTCATGTTCTCTGTATTAAAGTGACATTGAAAATAAAGCTGCAGGGTAAATGAAAACACATTTTTAAGGTAGCTGCTAATATTCAGTATTCGGAGTGGAGTAGAAAAACTTTCTTTGCCTGTGTGTATCCAAACTGATAAATATAGTACTTTATATGTATTGAAATTGGCAGTTTTACAACTATCTTCTCACACGTTATATTTTTGCACTTACTAAGCTTTACTGCTTGTTTTCACTGAAGCTGTACTTCCTTTTTATTGCCTGCATTTTCACATTACAGTGTCACTCCTGGCTGAAAACAAAAGTGCTAAATCTCATGGAATTATTTCGGTTATTCTTTAAATTAAAGGGAATAATTACATTTTATAAATGTTATTCTGCAAAACTAAAAATTGTTTTAGCTCCAAACCTACTTAATGCTAAAGTGCTAATAATCTTAAGGGCTAAAGGAAAAAGCAGCTTGTTATTTTCACCACATTTTTGCTTTTAATATAGTTCTTTTATTTTTAAGTTTTGCAGAAATTCACCATAGAAAATATTTTTTGCACTTAACTGCAGGAGAACTTGCAAAAAGTGAAAAATATTTAGTTTTCACATGCTCAAGATTAAATTCATTTTTTTCCTTAATATGTTAGTCATTTTCACTTCTTTTTCAACATCTTTAACCAACACTTGGTTTTGAATCTATTTTAACTATTAATGAACAATCCTTTAGGAAAAAAAAAACAATCCTGCAAATTTTAATAACATTAATAAACTGAACCAGCAAGTGGCATTGAATTTAAAATAATTGAAAACAGTGTTTGCGGTTTCTTGTCCACATTTAGTGCACACATTAAACTATCATTCAAATACAGACTCAACTTTGATGTGAGATATTTACAATGTATTGTGTTGTCATAACTTAATTATGGGATCATGTTATATTTTTTACGAAATATTGCAATAGTAATATAACTGTACAAGTTTTTTTTTTTAATTCCTGCTACAGGCAGTCTCTGACAATGCAAAAAAATAAGACAAGAATAGACTTATGATGCAATAAACAGTCCTGATTTGTAATATAATTATTATTCATTCATTCATTTTCCAATCCGCTTTATCCCTTTCGGGGTCACGGGGTTGCCGGAGCCTAACCCGGCTACTCATGGGCGAAGGCAGGGTACACCCCTGGACTGGTCGCCAGTCTGTCGCAGGGGAATATAATTATTAATAATATTAAAATAAAAAGCAAGTAGTACATTTTAAAGATAATACATATTGCAAATAAATAGAAGTAATAATCTAAAAGCAACACTTAAGTTAGTTTAAAGGCCGGTTCCGGCCTGTTGAGTCCTGGAGGATCAGCTCCGCCGGAGCTGTGAGGCTCTGAAGGAAAGCAGCGACGTCCGCGTGACCGTTCTGCCGGGCTACATCTGCCGGCGAGCGGCCCACCTTGTCTCGGGCCTGCGGGTTCGCTCCGGCCCGAACCAGCAGGCTCACCGTGTCCAGGAAGCCGGTCCGGGCAGCGTCGTGCAGCGGGGTCGCGCCTGTGCTTCTGTCCTCCACGTTCGGATCCGCTCCGCACCTCAGCAGCACCTGGGCCACCGCCGCGCTCCCCATCATCATCACCTTCATCAAGACACCACAGTGAGTTCACGGTAATATACCCGCGCGTCAAATCCGCTACGTTTTGCGGGTTTAATCGAAAACAAGCCATTTAACGCATTTTCACTGAAACAATTTTGCGCTCGTTTATGAAAAGCAAACCGAAGATTCTGACATTCTATAACAAACGAGCAAAAAATGTTTTCGGGAAAGAATGGGTGATGCATATTTATCTATCAAAGCTAAAGAAATAAATAAAAACTAGTTAAAGCAAATACAAATGTCAGGTGAACCTTCAGTCAGTTTGTATTTATTAAAATGTGTGTTATTGTGTAAAAAAGGCTTTTTGCTTGTGGTTTGAGGAAGTGCGTCAGGCTTTTTCTTTGTTCTACTTTCCTCAACATTTTTAAAAGTATCCCTTTTAGCCCGACGAGGTGATACCGTGCAGTGCCGTGCCGTGTCACATGGTGTGTGACCGAGGAAGAAAGGTGCTCATTTAAACGCGCACATTTGGTTTCGTTCCTTTGATGGGGAATGCAGGTGGATTATTTCAAGTGTCATAGTTAGTGTTTTGTTCTTTTAAATGAACAAATAATGTCTTATTAAATAGAAAATACTCGTAATACTAGTAAAATGGATAGTCATGGATGGGTCACATTTTAAAAACATTAACAGTCCCAAATGTAAGAAAACTTCTCTTCCAGGAGTGACAGCGTCGCCTGCTTGTTGCGTCTCTTTATTAGGACTTTAAGAAGCGCGCTGACCTGGAGAGCGGTTCGCCCGAAGCGGTTCCGTCCGTTAACTTGGGCTCCGGCTGACAGACTCTTCTCCACCTCGGCCGCGTTCCCCTTCGCTGCCGCCGACGTCAGATCATCCTCCAGAGTCATTGCCCCAAAATCTGCTGCGAAAACATCCGCGGCTCCTTCTTCACAATGTAGTTTGTAAGCCGGCGATGCTTATTTAAGGAATCCGACGGAGCGGGTTTTGAACCGGAGACTCCCCCCCTCCTCCGGCCGAGGCGCTGCCGGTCCTCGGCGGTGTCTTGTCTCGACGGGTGTCCGCGTCACCGGCTGCCTGAGCGGCGTTCGCAACCCCTGTTTGTCCGGCAGACGGTCGGTGTATGTCTGGACTTGTCTATTCAAATGAATGGGTGGCGCATCGACAGCAGCTGCGCCACTGCGCACGCGCAGCTGTCTTCATTTGCCAAGAGTGTCAAACTTTAGCTGTGAGTATGCAGACAAACCAAGAAACATTAATTTAAATAGAAAATTCAAGTTTATTTCTTTCATTTTTTTGTTCTTAACTAAATCACTTATAGATAATACATATTGCATAATTTACTCATCTATTTTGAGTTATCTTATTGTATTAATATACTCATAATGACTTATTGATAATGTTTTATGTCGAGTATTTTTCTGCTGTGGAATATACACTCATGGCAACTTGGCAGACTTTAGACATTCCTTCAACATCATACAAATAAATAGACCTCAGCCACTGAATATGTGAGAACAGGACTGAGTTACTCCTTTCCCTCACATTTCCAGCAGGAGGTGCTCAGTGGCCCTGAGAAGTCAAAACTCTACAGACTTCTATTGAGAAGGAAACATCGATTACTCAGTCATTATTTTTGTCAGAACAACCGTTCTTGTTCTGCTACCTTGTTTTTAAAGACTCACTCCAATGAACATAGACTTTTAGGTGCTTTTAGCATGTTATTGCAGCATGTTTCTAATAATAGAGGACACGTATAAAATAATTTTAGGTGAAAACTGCCTTTCAGTATTTTATATTCAGTATTTCTTTTTTCAAATCATGTTGGATCAGATGAAAAAAGAAAAACTGTGACAGAGGTGGGCTAAAGTCTCCCTTCTCTGCTACAATTCTAAATCCTCCACTTGAAGACAAATAGACCCATGTACGTCTTCATTTGCCTCGTTTAAGCCATCTGGAACAAAACTGTACGGCTGGATAGTTTCGAAATTGCTCGCCTTTTTTTTTTTTGCTACGTTAATGTTAACTTGGGATTTTGAGGAGCTGTAAGCTAGCAAGAGAAAGTGTAAACAAAGGCATGCTGGGATTTTAACGTAGGCTATCTTCTGTGCCCAAGATAGCCTTGCTCACAACCCAAAAAGCAAATTTCTAATGAGATCCTGCATGTTGTGCAGATAATATTTCTTAAAAATGACACAGGTTTTTTGATTTTGACTAAAAAATACATAATCACAATTAAAAGACCACTGGAGACAATTCTACAATAGAAAAAAATATATAGTTTGAGTGTGAGTTTAACATGTTCTTGCTAATCCTATTGTTTTAATTGTG
Source organism: Adrianichthys oophorus (assembly GCA_036245035.1). Classification (NCBI taxonomy): domain Eukaryota; kingdom Metazoa; phylum Chordata; class Actinopteri; order Beloniformes; family Adrianichthyidae; genus Adrianichthys; species Adrianichthys oophorus. Next base: position 10,153,530 of record BSAI01000119.1, on the reverse strand, counting down.
ATGTTTTTTTTGTAGTGCAAGTTATTCAAGTTTTAAATTGACCAATCGGAGGCCTCAATAAAAGTAGGTGGTCTCACGTTAAACATTCAGAGTGTTTGATTGACACTAGATGTTAAGATTAGCCGTGCTGTAATTTAGATAAGTGACTATCCAACAATCTCACGCATGATTTTGGTGAGAGTGGTTGCCATTGAAATGTAAACCCAGACTGGCTCCGACCAATCATGCCGACTGGTTCCAATACGGCGGCGTCCGTAATGAGTAAAAATGGCAACGGAATTGAGTTAATTTCGTCAGAACCAAAAGTAAGTTATCCTCATTTAGTGA
>BSAI01000119.1:10114004-10153193 GCA_036245035.1 Adrianichthys oophorus | reverse complement strand
ATATACTTGTCTTCAAGTGGAGGATTTTGAACTCAGTCCAGTTCTCTTTTACAGTCAATGGGGTCAACAGATAAATACTGTGTTCTCTGAGCATTTCAGAAAACAGAAGTGTTGAATATGTTGAAATTAAAACATAAGTCTTTCACCACCCACACAGCTTTCTCAAAATAGAAAAAATGCCCCATGTCTGATTTTTTGCACCCATCTCTGTTGTCATTTTCACTTTTGAAATGAGTCAATTCTACATACAAATCATAAAGCAGATGGTTTCATTGAAACTTTGGCGCTGCCTTGTACCTAGTGCTGGCGGCCTTGGTTGATCTCTGTATCGCAAGTGTTGTCATTCATGTTAACTGTAAATCTGCTGGCACAATCTTTTTTTCTTTTCTAACAGCCTTCTAAACCACAATGAAGGACGCTGTATAGTATGCAGGAGCTGATAAACCGGCTGCTCTTGCCCTCAAGGATATGCCCGCAGTTATACATGAGGAATGCAGAGACTGTTTTGAGAAAAATGAAAATATGGTAAATTTGAAAAGTGACAACATTCCAGCAAATGATCAGATTTATTCTCTGTCAATGAACTAATGATGTTCTCCACTTAAGGAGCCCTATAGGTTAAATTGATTGGTTGCTTAAAAAAAACTAACGATGATTAAAATGGTAACTATTTCTGTGTTCTATTTTCACTAGCTCTACACTGCTTGTTTTCTTGTCCCATGATATGAAGGGATGGGCAACTCCAGGCCTCGAGGGGCGCATTTTTTGCATTATTTCCAGATATCTGTGCCCTACTCATGACTGATTACCTGGTTCAGGTGTGTCCAGCCAATTAGAACATGCCAGAGCATGGTATGTTGGGAAAACATGCAGGAATGCGGCCCTCGAGGCCTGGTGTTGCCTATTCCTGATCTAGTCTAACTGTTCCTTCTCACCTTTAGTACTGTCCAAAACTGAGTCAAAAATAGTTTGCCTACAACATGTTTTGCACCTTGTGAAAACATGTTGAAATGCTGGAGAACAAATGATTCCTTCATGCTCTCCTGAGACTAGAAATCTATGGTTCTATGAGGTTCAGTTTGTCCTACAAATATGTCCTTGTGTCCACTGTCTATGTCTATACAAAGCAATCATCGATGACACATAGACAAACTTAAGATCTTGACTGGTAGTACATTAACATAAACAGATGTAAACACAAACATGTTCAGTAATGTAGACAGTGAACCAGAAACAATGGACCAAAGACATAGATAGTAAAGAAATAGCATTACTCATTAAAAGTTCATGATATTATAAGCAGTGTAGCAACTACTCACCTCAAGCATTATTGACAAAAGTAGAAAAATCCTAAAAAAGACAAAATTAAATTGAACTTTTTTCATTTTCTAGTTGGATACTCTTAATTAAACCATTGAGCCATATTTCCTGTGACCAAAGTACTTAATTTTAAATGTTATGCTTTTTGTTGTGTAGTTCATAAACACAATAACTATCTGCCTTGGCTTTTTAAAGAACTCAGGTTCTCAGCTGGTTTTTTCACAGGCTATGTTATGTTTTTCAGTCAATTTCTATGAACGGAAATGACCAAAGTTGAGGTTCTGTCCAACCATTCTAGTTTTTGTAAAAGCAACGTCCATGTCCATCATGTTCACTAAGTGCACTTCCACCCTCACAGATCCAAAGAGATGGACCTGTGAAACAGAACAATGTCCACAGACCCAAACATTTTACACATATTGCCATATAATGACTGTACCACCACCAACTTCCCTTTTTATTTCCAATAACTGTGCATTATATAGGCTATACTAATTTAGCCTGGATTGAAACAAGTCATTACTTTGGCTTATTCATCTTAAGCTATGTTCTTCTTTAAAAGCGTTTTTGATTACATTAACTTAAACGTGGAGTTATGATGAAATCCCTTCATAATGACACAACAATACTATAATGAAAATAAATTACTTTCAAATACAACTAATCTTTGTATAATTACTAGTTGGAAATAACCTGCACCATACTGGAAAAGAGTTATCACATATTTTTGTAAATTTGTGGTTAAGAATGCCTTTTCTAATGCTGGGATTTGCTGCACATTCATTGCTTGCAGAAAAACTTAGCAAGCTGATTAAGGCTTGATGCTTCAAATTCCTCTGGAATCCCTAAGTGGATTGTTTCAAGAGGAATGCTGCATACATTGGAACATTTAGAAGATTACACATTAGACTTCATGAAGGGTGGGTTAATAAGAAAACACATCATGTCTTCTGGACGTTTTTTGACTAAACTATAAAAAAGAGCAAAACAAATATCAAGACAACTTACTGGTTCTCCTCAACTCACAAAGCTTTTGAAAAACTATTTCCACAGGCCAGTGAGTCAGATGCATCAGCTTATTACAGTTCTGTCACAAAATGTCCCTATTGTGTTTACCAAACCAACACTTGTGACAGGCAGTTGGTTGGTGCTGAGTTTTTTAATTGGGAAAAAACCATAAACAGAAAGTAGGTTTAGTCTCTAAGTTTTGCATCAGAATGGAGCTTGTGGTCTGCTTATTGTAGCTTCAAAGTCACAGCCACAGGTTTTTTCCAATGAGCTTTTTTTTTCATCTGCTCCTGATTCACGATTTCAATCAAGAAATATTTTGAGATGCATTTTCTAAATGTCCTCCATCCTCACCCAAAACATGATTTTCATTGGAGTGGGTTTTTAATGTAATCTAGCTCAGAGATAGTGTAGCTGTTTGACATTTCTCACTGATTGTTTCATACAGTTGTGAGGGGGCAGTAATTTGGGGTAAAGGATCTGATTGCCCCAAGTGGGGGAGAAGGTTAAAAGCATAGGCTTCAGCCATTTTTTTTCTTACCTGCTCCAAGTTTTTGTTTTCTCTGGTGTGAGATATAAAGTTCTGGTAAAATTCTGCTAGTCTTCAAGACCGAGCAATTTAAATCTCTTGCAGTAATAAAGACAGCATCCGGTTTAAAGGTAAAATCAGAGATTCTTTTACGCGCTGTCTGTGCTATGGCTGAGTTGCATAAAGAAGTGGGAAGCTTGATATGTGCACCGCTGTCAAGTTTCAGGTCATAATCATCTTTGTTGTCTGTTTGTTCACACTTCCCCATTCTGTATTTTCTCCTTCACTACTCTAATCACTGCATACATTGTCATGTGGACCTATCACTTCAAATTGCAGAAGGAATTCTGTTTATCCAGTGCGGTTTTGGGAAGTAGTTCCTGATTTCACTCTCCAATTCACTCAGCTGATGCTCCCCATAGTGCATACTGTAGGTCTTGGTTGGTTGCAAAAGAAAGCATAAATGCTCAACCCACCAAGAAACCGGATGTTCTTCAAAGCTTTATCAGTAAAAGGAACGTATCTGTCTTCATTCAGGGCCAAGGTTTCACATACAGAGTCCTTATAAAAACCTGTCCCCGTTCTGACCATATCTCATTTTTTGTAAACGAGTGGTTGTAGACCTGCTTAAACAGGAATCAAAACACAAAGAAGCTGAGGGCATGTTAGTCGAATAATGCTGAATAATCCACACTTTTCACCATTTTTGTGATGCAAACATTTAAGAGTTTATAGTTTTGCTAGTGAAGTTATGAGTGTTTTAAACTGAATCATTTAACTCACTCATCGTAATTTATGAAAAATTGAAGAACAATAGTTTTACGGTTAAGGTTCAGCTTGAAAAAAAAACATGATGAAGGATTTTTATTTACATAAAGTAAAACGGTTTGACCAATCAGCTTCAATCTGAATCAGTTGACACAGAAAGATGACTTCTGAAAATGAAAGGAGGCAAGGAGGAGGCAGCTTTGTGCTAATCACACAAACTTAGACAGACAACAATGGTGAAAATGGTGCAACAATGATCGGCAGAGTTAAAAAGCTGGTTAAATTTTAGTGGACTGCGACAGGGACGGCAACTGTGAACAAAAGTGGGTATTACACAATTGGAACTGGAATTTATATCAGCTAAAAACCTAAAAAATAAAACCAACAGGTCTCAACATCACTGGAAAAAGTTTCACTTGAACTGTAAAGGTTATTGAAGACAGATGTGTGTTAATAGATGCTCAGGAACCATTTAATGAACTGAGCAACTTTGCAAAAGACAGGAGGTAAACGTTTCTCTGCAGTTCTGAGGAAAACTTAAAGTTTTAACATGCACTGCGAATTTATTTTATTTATTGGATACGAGAAAGAAGCTTAACTTCAAAAATACATTTTAATTAAGTAAAATAAAAGAATGACAAAACTAAAATCCTCTTTTTTAACGTACAATATTACTTACATTTAACAAACAAACAAAAACAAAACAAACTGCAAACAAGATTTAAGAATTAGTGAGGATTTCACTCCAGCCCATCAGGGTAAAATTCCTGCCCATATTCTGCTCCCTGTATCAGCAGAAATCCTTCCTAAGACTCTGATTGCCTCCACCCTGTCTGTGGCACAACAGACAGGCAGCCACCCTGACTGTCTGTTGTGCCACAAGAAAAATGCAGGAAAAAGAACGGCAACTGTACAGAATGTTACATACTCTTAAACTTGCTTAATACTTAAAAAATACTTACATGTATATACTAGATTTATGTCTTTAGACAGTATTTGTGAATACAAGTGGCTGCTTAAAAAAACTTTCATTTTGTCATAAGAAGGAATATTGCGTAAAATCTGCAAGACTATGCACATTTACATTAATCTATCCATTTTGTTAACCAAAAACAAAACAAATTCTCACTTTATCAGTGTTAATGTGTCAGACCTGTCCCAGAATGGGTAGTTCGGCCGATTGTGGTTGAAGATGTGTTTGGAGGTGTAGCCCAGGAAGTCCCCTGTGTTTGTGTGTGTGTGTGAAAAGGTCACTGCCGATGGTATTGGTTTTGCCTTTTGTTTTCGAAGGAGATGTAGTAAAGTTAATAGTTTCCCTCTGAGAAAGAAGTGGTCAGTTGGGTTGAAGTTTCATCCAAACTCACTTCAGTTCTTGTTTCTTCTCTGGCTTCAAGTTTCCAACTTAATGGGGATGGTGTTTGGTCACAAAAAAAGAAAGATAGAAGCTTAAAGAAAACATTTTTTTAAATCTTCTGTATTACTAAATTTGTCGTCCTTTCTCGATCCTCATAAACTCTGCTTTGTGTGCAATCACTGCTGCACTCCAGACCGATGTCCTCTGCAGATGAGGAGGGGAATACCTAACTTCTGATTCATGGTGAACAAAGTGACGACCTGCTGACTCTTTCACTCTGACCGCCACACTTAAATGGTACTTTTTGATCCCCTAAAGCTGCCTGATGAAGATTTAAACCATTTCACAATAACAAAAGGTAAATTTAGCCCTCGTGCAACAAAGGATTGGCATTTTGCAACATTTCCCCACTGTTTAAACACCAACATTCACTTGTGTTGAACATGATAGCCTTCATTTGATACTTGGTCAGAGACGATTGACTCATTTGAACTCAGATAGACTAGCTATTTGATCCAGCTCCCTCCCATGACTGCAGACAAAAATACATCAGAAACCATGACTTAGGTTAAGCACACACAATTCATGGCAGTTAAACTATTTGATGGGCTGCTTTGTTTGCTTTGAAATCCCCTTGTCTGAACTCTTTCCAAATAACAGCCAGATCGGGCCAGACTTTTCCTTTGTACTTGAGGTTATGTTTTAACGCTGTAATAATCGATCCATTCATTCCTGGTTTTCAGTCAGTCTGGAGTTGTTCCTCCTCAGCATGTATTGCTCATCTAAATGACAGCACAGCTAATCTTAACATCTACATTTTTTGCACAATCTTTTGTTGTAGAAACAGTTCTGCATCAGCGATGGATGAGATAAAAAAAACTACTTCTACTTGTGACGCTTCCCCTTCCATGTGGACACAGGTTGAAACAGAGGCTGTCTCATGTTGTCCTTTGTTTACTAGGACTTTACAGCAATGTACATGTCCACTAATAAATACAAACAAAGTAATTATAGAGCATGCTACATTTACCATAATGTGAAGTAATGCTTAGACTTCAAAAAAGTTGGAATAATTCTTTGTAGATCTTATTTTTAACAAGTGACTTATTGAATGGCCACCTGTTTGCATTGTGGGATTCTTCTTTTGTGGTTTTTCCAAGAAAAAATTTCATAGTTGAAAAAAAAAACATTATAACACATTGTGTTATGAAAGTTTATCTTCTCTTTATAAAATGTGTTTCCTAATTACCTGTTGTACTTTTATCTTTTAAACATACTAATTTTATAGCTAAGATGAGCTGCATACCTTCAGAATTTTGCTGATTTTAATAAGACATTTTTTTCTTTTGGCTGTGAAATCATGTCCCTATCTGTGTTTGGACTGGGCATTTTTAAACTGGAGTACTATATTTTCTCATATATAAAGCCAAACACAAAGCCTGGACTGCATTTCTTCACTATTTAAAGAAAGATTGTCAGGCCCCTTCACCAAAATGTGACCAAAATTATATATTTCTGCTATTTTTATAGACATGTTTTCAACTTGCTTAAAATTAATTTGAAAATACAAGGTCAATTTTTGTTGATTTTCAAATAAAGAACTGCTAAAGTCAGATAGAATTTGTTGTGATGGCTCATCTACTGGTTATTTTACAAGCCTAAACAAACCAAAGGCTGCATCCATAACATGTTTTTGCTTTTTTTCTGGTTGCAAACCAGATTTAAAAACATCTTTAATATTGCATCACTTCTCATGGAGCTTTTTAAAGATAAGCCTCTGACATAATTTGATCTCAGACCTGCTGTTCCCTCTTTATCCCTTCTTAGTCATTGAGGTCATGGTTTAGAAGAAGCAAAAAGAAAAAACAAGTGCGGTTGCCTGCTTTTTGTTTTTTTACCCACCACTTTAATGAAATCAGCCTGGACGAATGAGAAGCCACACAGACGTGCTTTTTAAAATGCTCTGCTTAAACTTGTTCTGCAATGAATGCAACCCTTTTATTAGACATGTTCATTGCCGTTTCTCTTACAACCATAGGTGTAGCACAGTCATCAGTAAGTTGTGTGTGTGTAGGTGTGTGTCGCCCCTGGTCTCAACTAATCCCAAACGCTGAATATCAATAAGCAGCTTGTGAATGTCGGCGGCGCGCGAGGCCGCAGATCTCTGGGGGATTTCACTGCACACGAAGAAAAGAATTTGGCAGGGGGCTGAGGAAGACAGCAGCTAAAAGCCATCAGGATTTGCTTCCGCTGACATGATCTATTTGAGCCAGTCAAATGTACACGCAGCCGCCAACGCCCACATACCAATTACTGTGCTATCTTCAGCCACATCGTCACATTTAACAACCCTGACATGAACAAATGGAAGGACTGAGGGAGCACAGACGGATATAATCAACATCCAAAACATTTACAGTTTTAATAAATGATTTCCAAGGATTGCAGTTTGCTTAGACAGCATTCACACTATTCACCATAGGCTGCTGCACTTAATGATAATCTTTTTGCTTCTTTAGGTGTACCATAAAGAACAGAAATTGTGTTCTATTGTGCACTTGTTGACATATATTTTTTTCCAGAGCAGGTTAAAAGGTAGTGTTTGAGAGCTTCCATGGCTGGATAATGTTTAACAGAGAGGTGACTTCACTGCCCCTCATAATTACAGTGATTACTGGCAGAACCTTCAGATATGCTTAAGCAAACAAAACTAGTGGCTTTTTATTGCTACTTTATGTAGAGGAGGCAGCTCCCTATGCATGTCAAAAAAGAACAATAAAGTTAAAGTTGGATTTTGTGTGTAAAAGTATAAAAATGAAATGGGAAAAAAATCATAAAAATTAAACATTAGTAAAATATTGGTGGATATTTGTTGTTTACTTTATGTTCATGTTGATTTTGCAAGATTTATCCTATGAAAACTTATAACTAGGAAGACAAAAGTAACAAAAGATTTCTGTTTTTTTCTTGGTATGTACATACACTTTTCCGGTTTATGCCGACTTTAATGAACATTTTCTCTGCTTCACAGTTTTGCAGGATGCAGACATTGTCATGCACAGCTGGGAAAGCAGTTTTATTGTTTTGTGTTTCTAAAATAACAGTGTTTTTGTGCGCTTATACAAAGATAACAAAAGCTTGAATAAAAGGTGAGCTGCAGCCAAGGTGTTTGCTCTGTGCTCAGGGTGTGGGTGGCAGTCTTTGCCCTCCATGTTTTGCCTGCTGGGAGAATTTGGACTCTGCTTTCAGTAGTGAAGTACACATAGACTTTCTTTTCGAGATACAATCAATAAAGAACTTAAGATCATCTGCTGTCTTCTTGTTTTGCAAGGATTAAGGTGATGTTTACATTTTGAGGTTTTAAATCGCTAAAAAAGAAAGACAAACATTGTAACCACCATTGTTTTTGCAATTTTTATCACATGATCAGGAGGATTTGGTTGTGCTCTATGAAGGTTTGTTCATAGAGAGAGTGGGAGGCTCCGGGTATTTTGTCCACCACTTCATTTAACCGAGAATTATTCTGAAAAAAAGAGGTTTTTTGTTACATATTTTTATGTTCAATATAAAAAGACAAACTTTGTTGGCCAAGGAGAATTGTATTTACTTTTGTGTGTTATAAACAATGAACCTGCTTCAGCGCCTCTAGGATCTGGTCAAACCTTAAAGTTGCTACAGACATAATTATATCCTTTAAAAATAAAAGAAGCGTAAATTGCTTCAGTGAACACAGCAATACCAGATTTTCAAAAGTGTAAGGAAAAGTTATGATGGACATAGCTTTAAAAATCTGGTAAAAGACCCTCTCTAGTCATTTGTAAAAGGGTTCCCAGTGGTCTTTTAATTATGATTATGCCATTTTAAGCTAAAAATCATTTTTTTAAAAAAAGTGTTGTTTTCTAGAACATAGTTTCTGCAGAACAGCAGGAGTTCATCAGAATTTCCCCTCTGAGTTGTGGGCGGGACTGTTGGTGCAGCCCACTGGGCACAGAAACATCTATTAGATGGCTAAATCATGGCTATTTCAAAGCTTACAGCTTCAGATATGCATTATGCATCTGATGGATATTAATTCAATTGAAATATATTATATCTAAATCTCTAGCAGATGACTTTCCCACAGCTAATTGCGTCTTGATCCTATCATCCCTTGTGCATTGTAAAAACGCTATTTGGGTAGTTTCTTCCCACCGTACACAGTATGTCTATTGGTTTTCTAATAGACATAGAGCTCGATTAGATTACTAATGGACCTTGATTGTAAATGTCTATTAGATAACTACTTGACATGTACTGTAGATGTCTACAGGACATCTCAGACAACTCTACTTTGCTACTCTATTAGATGTCTATGTGTTCTGAATATAGAGGTCAACTACACATCTACCTTTAAACCAAAAAAATCAAATCTTTAAATATTTTTAGATGTCTGTTAGAGTACCTTTTAAACCTTTAAACCTTTTAGAACTTTGCCTCGGAACAGCAACTAAACACTGTTGTGCAGCAGAAGATAAGAAAATGGGCTTTAACCCTGTAAAGTCTGAACCATTAAATAATGGACAGAAAATTCAAATTTTTTGGATTTGGAGCCTTTATAGGTCCCTCTGAACAAGCAAGCAAATAAAATGTTTTTTTTTTTACATATACATTTCATTTTGTATCACATCTGATACATCAGGTCACACGGCTCAAAAATATCTTTTTTTCCTGAGCTAACAAAAATATTCCAAGACAAAAAAAAAAATGTAAGAAATTTCTATTTCCCTTCCATTGCTCTTGCGGAAGGCTGACAGACTCGTGTATCAAACATGATACGTTCGGTTTTAAAGGGTTCAGCTCATTCCAATAATAATCCACTCTGACAATAAATTCAACCTTTTACCATCATTTGTTCAGTTCTATAACAAGTTCATTCATTCATTCATTCATTCATTTTCCAATCCGCTTTATCCCTTTCGGGGTCACGGGGTTGCCGGAGCCTAACCCGGCTACTCATGGGCGAAGGCAGGGTACACCCCTGGACTGGTCGCCAGTCTGTCGCAGGGGTCTATAACAAGTTCAAAATCTAAACAGAAATAAATATGTTGGATTGTTGTTTTGATGCAAGAGACCTTTAACCCCAGGTACATTTCAGCAGAAATGTTTGCTACTTCGTGGAATGTAGAACTTTGTGATTACTAGCTGCCTGAGAATAAAAAAGTTGCATGGTGGTCATAGTGTATAACTCTTTCACCTTACAGTGAGAAGAACCTAGTTCAAATTCCAGCTGGGACTTTTCTGTGTGAAGTTTGCATGTTCTTACAGATGTGGATTTACTCCTTTCTTCCACAGTTCAATAATTTTGAAGGTTCACTGCTGTCTGTAATTTGCTCCTGTGTGTTTGTGTGGCCCTGTGTCAAACTGGTGACCTGATTAGGGTGTACTCCAACAGTAGCTGGATTGGAACCAGCAAATCTGTGACCTCTAAAGGGATTCCGAGGGTTTTGAAAATGAATGGACGGATGTAAAGGTACAGTTATTATTTTTTTAACTAGTAGAGTTTAACTGAAGAGATCCGGAGACAGTGCACTCAGAATGAGCAAAGGGAGAACCGGGTCAACATCTTGGAGCAAAGAGTGAATGACATGCAACAACAAAGAAGGCAGAATAATGTAATTCTCACAGGATTACCGATCAAACTCCGGGCGAGGCCTGCTGAAGCTACAGATAGCTGCAATGCTGGCGGTGCTCCTTCTGATCCAGGAGACAGCATGGAATGTGAAATTGAATCATTTCTGAGGTCTAAAGGGATCTCCCTGGTTCTAAATACCATCAATACCTGCCACTCGCTTCCCAGGGGAAAGGATGTAAGCAAACCAGCGATTCTTATCAAATTTGTGAATCAGAAGTACAAATAGTTCTGATGAAGCAAAGGAAAAATGTGAAAGGATCAACTGCCTACATTAATGACCATTTAACAAAAAAAAATGCTAAATTTACCAAACATGCCAGGATGCTCAAACGGCGCAAGAAGATACTAAACACGTGGGTGATGAACTTCAGGATCTTTGTTAGACCATTCGGTCTGCCGGATCAGTCTAAGACACTGGTTGTCAAAAATATGAGAGATTTTGAGAAGTGCTTGATCACGGACATCTGAACAAACAAATGGAGTAACAGAACAGATGAACAATTTCAAGAAAATCGTGGCACTGGGATAGTCCACTATCTCTAAAATTCATCTGTGACCCTGATTTCCAGCAGAGTCCTGACCTGCAGACAATGTGGTTGCTGCAATATCGGCTGTAGAAGGACAAGGACCCCGACAAACCCTGCTGATTGTAGATTTTAACAACTACAAGCTTTTTTCAGTGGCATTTTTGGGTATGCTCCTGACTTATAATGATTTGAATAAAGAAATACTCAGAAATTCATATTTAATCATACATTTCTCCATATATGTCCTCCGTAATGAGGAAAACGCTACAGAACATGTTAAAAACACCAACAACACAATTTTCACTGGAGTGGGTCTGGAACTGCAGTGCTCAAAATGCAAGGGACTTTACCACTAGGGGGCAGAAGTGGCCCAAATTTTAAAATTTTAGAGGATGCTTTTAATTTTTCACATTTTTACTTCCATCACCTGAAATTATGTAAGTAGAGGATAAAAATACCATACAATAAATGCAAAGTAATTGTTAACGTGTACTCACAAGATGCTCAAGACAATGGTGCAGTTTAGCATTCACATTGGTATTTTCTTGCTGCTTCCCCTCTTTCCCTTACTTTAATCCAAATTTCTTAAAAATCAACATTTCCAGTCCACGATTAATGAAAGAGGCCTAACGCAAGTGAAACCAAATGATAGATGTTGAAGGCAGCTGACAGGAGATTGAGGGGCTGCCGCCATGCAGACTGAGCTTCTCCCAGAGGAACAGATAATGTGTGTAGTCACCCGCCCTGCACATCCCACATCAACACCATCCCTCTGGGCTATATGAGACGTCTGGGAAAGCAGAGGGGTGAAACTGGGGAGATGGTGCAATCACTGGCCCATGTAATAGAACGACAGAGTGGAGAGAAGGCACACACACATACACACACAGAGACCCCCCCTCCACCACAAAAACACATACACTTGTTGTTTTGTATGTTAAAAAGATGGATGTCCAGGACAGTGTGATGTTTGGACTGTGGAACCACCATAGACTAGTCTGTTTCTGGCCAAATTAATTAATTTATAAATATTAATTCAATTCAATTCATAATTCAATTGTTGAGGGAAAAAAAAGAAACCAAATTAAATTAAAAATATTAAAGTAGAAGCACAAAAAAAAAATTCAGTAAAAGTGACAAACTCTGACTGAGCTAAATAGACAGATGTGAAGCGGTGGAGTTCTTTTAATGGGGTAAACCGGTCTATGCCATTTCATATCAGATGGACTGCATTTTGCTTTTGGCTTCCCCCATGCACTAAATTCACCTGAACTCATTGTTTTTCTCACTGCTTCAGCCAATAGAATTGTATTTGCAAATCGGCAATCTTCTTCTTCATTTCACTGTTATGTTTCTCCATCATTCTGGCCTTCTGGTGCCACTCCTCCATGCTCCGTCTCCATCTGGTCCCAAACTTCTTACCATCTGAACCGTGTCCACTTCAGGTCTTTGCAATAGACTGTGTCATACTGCCAAACAAGCATTTTTGAAAGCTGTTTCTTTTAAGAAGTACAACCAGGCTCCTTTTAACTCCTCAAAAAGCTTTCATTAACATTTGATTAAAGGACACCATGGAAAGGTGTAACAAGATGAAACAGCTCACAAAGGTGATTCAACTGAAATATTTTATTTGATCTTCTTTATCCAGGAGTTTGCTCAAATAAATAAAAGTTTTGTTGGTTTAATTGTCTCAGTTCTGAAGTGTGACCATTCAAATGTTTCTGTTCCTATACAAAAAAGGTGAAAGGAAGCTTTTCAGAACAACTTGTTGATCACTTGTGTGTGTGACAGTATTTTGCATTTAAATAGTTATGCTGTGGCAGAAACCAAAAACAGCGGCAGACCAACTGAATTAGAATCCTGGGTAACCACTATGACGCAACCAAGTATAAGTGTTTACAGGGGAAATTACAACTACAAAGACCACAGGGTTTGAAACCTGCACAAACATGCTATTTTACTGGTCTGTACCCTTTAGTCTTTGCAAAAGAAAATTATCCTTTAGACTTTTGAATCCCCTGATGGTAAAAATCTTCATGTAGGTCAACCTGCTATTGTTTGAATTATGAATGACAAGTAGACTAATATTGGATTTTCGAGACCCACTCCAATGAGTGTTTTTAACATGTTCTTGTGGCATTTTTTCCCATGATGGAAGACATATATAGAGAAAATTAAGATTAAAATTTCATTTCTTAGTATTTCTTGATTCAAGTCATTGTGAATTAAGATGTGATGTTGAAAAAAACCCTGTGGCAGTGACATAGGTGCTGCAATCAGCAGGCCACAAGTCCTCTGCTCATCTGCATTATGATCCATCCACTTGCAGACATATAAATCCATGTTTATCTTTGTTTTTTTTTTGTTTAAGCTGAGTCAAAACTGTACAGAAGGATTGCTCCAATATTACTTGCCATTTTTTTTGCACCGGTAGTGTTAAGTTGTGGCTTTAAGGGGCTGTAATCTAGAGGGAGAGCAGGTAAACAAATGGATGATGGGAAATGGGGACGGGCATACTCCATATAAGTAGTCCTGCCCACAGCTCAGAGTTGAATTTCTAATACACTCCTGCTGCTTTGCAGAAACTATGTTCTGGAAAATGACAGATTTTTTTTGTGAGGCTAAAAAGAGCATTATCATAAATAAAAGACCACGGGGAACGATAGATCAAAAGATGGTTGGAGTGGGACTTTAAACACAATATTGTTTTGAAATTATATGAACCCTCACTATCTGTGTCTGAAATTTCATGACAATTTTTAAAAGCAGAAAGGTTCACAAGAAAAAATCTTTATTTTATGAAATGTAATGTTGCTTTTTAGAATCCTCCTTACCTGCTTTGTTCTAACTGGTGTCATATGGGTTTCTGGAGCCTATTTCAGTTATTACAGGGGCAAAGGCAGGCTACCCTAGAGCAGCTCACCAGTTCGGAGTCAAAACTGAAAAACAAATCTCTTCCAGCTTGCCAGTGGTTATAGCAGAGAAGCTGGTCGCAGTTTGAGACGCAAACAATCACTTGATAAATTCCACTTGCAGATGACAGAGAGCATGCCATAAATCACTGCTTAGTTCTAATTGGATTCCTATTTAGTCCATTAAGAGGCCACCTGAGGATGATGTGTCCTGTTTATCTTTCCTCCACTAGATGGCACTATGCCAACAGCAATTACCCTCTCTCAGAGCACACTGACCTTTTCGCTATCTATCTAATTACACATTAGACCTGTAATATGCCATTCCACATCCATGGGTCTCAGATGAATAGTTTCCCTCTCCCCTCCTCTTTTCATCACTCTCTCCCTCCATCCTTCCCTCCTCCACCTGCATCTTCACACCGTTCCGGCCAGCTTCTCTCCCAATTACTGTCATGGTCAGGCCAAAGCGTCTGGGCGGCTCTGTGGGTGGAGCCGGAGGAGGAGGACATATGGAAGTGATGAGAGGAGGAGACAGCGGCTGACATACCAGCACATGGTAAATGTTCACAGGTGAGTTAATGTGTGTGAGCATGCACGCTGGAGTCGGGGCGCCGAGACACGGCTGCGGGACTAATGTTTGCCACCCTCTATGGCTGCTGTTGCAACAGTGCTGCAACAACAAAGATTTGACATCTGAAAAATAAAAATATTCCACCATCAATGCTCACTGGTGTGTGTGCTCCTTTAAACTCTAATAGCATGAATCTCAATGGTGATTCAGATGTATTGTCTGTTGCATTGACTGAGGCAGGCAGTCGATGATTTGTTGAAGACAATCTGTGTCTCGTACTACAGGTTATCATGACTCATTTCTAGTTCTTGACTGTGCATTATAGTGAGGAATGGTCAAGTCTGGTGTAAATTATCATTTGAATCCAAAACTCTCAGTCATTTTCCACCCTTGCTTTAACCTGTTTAGGGTCACAGAGTGTTATAGCCTAACAAGCTCTCATTGGACGCAGACAGGTCCCAAGATGGTCATCACAACCTGATATAAAGTTGTTCAAAGTTCACTTAGGAGTTTTTTTTTCCTCAAGGAAAATGTTTTTGTTATCTATCTGATCCTGCTAAATCTCTTTCAGGGTTACAGAAGAGACAAACCAGCTACTGTTGGGTGAACAGGTTACTAGTCTGTTGCAGGACCACACACTCATGTGCACACTAATGACAACTTAGAGACACCAATCAACCTATGAAGCTTGTTTTGGACTGTGGAAGGAAGTCGGAGTGCCAGGAGAGAACCCATGCATGCATGGGGAGAACGTGCAAACACCACACAGAAAGGATCCAACCGCTACCTACTGCGTCACCATGCAGTCCACTTTACTCCTTTCGTGCATTTTATACAGCCGTAACCAAACCCAAACCCCAATCCTAATCAGCAGTGGTTTATGTAAATCATCATTGCCTGCCCTCTCTGTGATGTGTTATTACCAGAGCGTTTGATTCACATTGGCCCCTCCCTCCCTTGGATTTTAGCTGATGAACCTGCAATTACAATCTTTTCTGCTGCAACATTAAAACCTTGTATTTCCTACATGCATTCTGGGTAGTTTATCATCCTCAACGAACAGCATGTTAATTGTTACTCATTCATTATAGTAACCTTTGCTTCCCTGGTTTGTTTTCACACGTATATCAGTTGGTGTC
The DNA here is from genome assembly GCA_036245035.1 of Adrianichthys oophorus. Taxonomy (NCBI): domain Eukaryota; kingdom Metazoa; phylum Chordata; class Actinopteri; order Beloniformes; family Adrianichthyidae; genus Adrianichthys; species Adrianichthys oophorus. The sequence goes on along the minus strand of BSAI01000119.1, from coordinate 10,137,391 downwards.
AGTGATTCCTACAGGAGGTTCTAGCTTACCCCTCCTGTTATTTTTTTCCCACCAAATCAGTTTTGGAATCAGGAGTTTCTAAAACAAGCACGTCTCAAAATAAAAGAGCCCCCAAATCTAACAATGCCACGCTTTAGACGTGATCTTTAGTTCTTACAAAATTAGTGCAATTCTAACCTTTTAAAAAACTAAAAAATAAATAAACATGATTGAAGGTCAAAATAAAATGAAAAAAATCCTGAAATGTTTTCCTGATCATCCATGAGAAGAATAACATTGAAAAATCAAGCAACAATCCTGCAATTTTTGGCTTCTGTCAGGTTCAACGTTTAGAACATCTGTGCTAACACAGATGTTATGGATGTACATCATCTCTGTTTTTGGTTTGGAGACCAAAACATCAAATAAAAACCACAAATATATGTGTTCATGCAAAGACATTACAAATGCAGTTTAGAACTTGGGGGTGGTCAACTGAGAACGGTTGCAAAACAGTTATCAGGAGCAAAAAGCATGTATCTTTTGAGACGTTGGCATGCTTTGCCCTTGTTATATCAATGCAGTGAAAAACAAGCATAAGGAATGGGCTGCATCAAAAATAAATAAAACCAACTGCTGACCTTGCAAATGGCCTAACAACTACACCACAAGGCACACAATGCTTAAGGTGGGATGCTCAGGTCATTGCTGCACATACTCTACCGTTGGTCAGCCCACATCTCTACCAAAGATGACCAATAATGCCCATGATCCTGTTTTGTTTACACCTTCTCCTTGAAAACTGATTGAAGCCATTGTTGTAAAGTTGTACCATTTTCCCAACTGCTTTTTAGACTAAATAATAGTAAATCATGCTAGCCATTATGGTACACATTTGATCAAACATAATGTGTACTGCTGCAGTATGTTGATCCATTCCTGTCATTTGTTGTGTGTGTTCTGTAAAAAAAAAAAAAAGTCTAAAGCAATATTTTTAAAGGTATCTTTTGCAGCCAGAGTACTCTGAAAATGTTACACTATAAAGTTGCTCACAAACTTCTCTGCATTCAGTAGTGTTTCTAGAATCAGTTGTGATATCAATTACTCAACATAATTGCAATAAGCCTCACAGGAAAACGGTGATCTTAAGTAAAGTAGCAAACCTTGAAACATCTATAAAAATAAAACATTTCTATGATGATATTTGATCATTTTCGTGCATCAACAGATCTCCTGGTTGTTACTGAACTGAATGTATAATTTGATGACAAATCAGTTCACGTGTCCTTGTGCCAGACACTAAACTTCACATAATCACAAATGCATTTATCAGTGAGTGTTAAAAACTGTGCAAGTAGCTTTAAATAAAATCCCTTATCAATGAAAGACTGTACAGACTGTAAGAAATTTACCCTAAATGTCAAGGTTTGATTACATGAATTGTACTTTGCTTTAAAAATAATGAAAGATCAACAAACTCCATAAGTCTTGTATTTTGAAAAAAAACAACAAAAAAAAAACTACTGGAAACAGACTCTACGGCTGGTCTGAATGATCATCTATGATTGCAGTATTTTAAATCCTTATCTTGTCTTTATTCTAATAAATGAATAATTGTTGTCATTTTATTTTCTTTGTGTTTTTTGTGCAACAAGATTTTTGTTGTACAAAGTCGTAGTGCGTATCACAGAACAAGAAGCTTTTCTCACACCAACAGCTGGGACATTTTTCAACATAAGAACAATCTTTAAGGATCTGCAGTTCTTGGTGACGAAAAATGGCTGAAATGAGTCTATTCAATTTGGACCATTTTTGTTATGAGAAGACTGCAACAAGCAAAGACAAACAGTGTGGTTCTAATAGTACTTAGTTCGAAAAGGAGAAGAAGTCAGTGAAACCTGACAGACCTGTCAAAACCCTTCAAAAGTTCAATCCACAAAGTTTTTGAAGACCTCATTTCTTTGGACACAGATGACAGTTCTGTCTGAAAAATATCAAAAATATCTGTAACAAAGAAAATCAAGAGTTCTGTGCAAAAGTCATTTATAAATGAGAATCATACAAGTGATGAAGACGTACTGGATGACAAAATGACCAGATTACTGGAGAAGTTTCCTCAGTTGTCAAGAGTTGATTCATTGGAAGTGATTAGCATCACAAGCACGTTGGATGGGGATGTAGCTCTGTGCTTGTCAAGGTTCGGTAAAAAACAAGGCAAATCTTGGACGAGCTGCAAATCTGTTATGGTTTGCTCTTAACAATTACAAAAAGAAGGGAGGTGAAGCCGGTTTCAGCACTCACAATGTGTTTAATAAGAGCAAAGGATAATAAACCACAAAATAACGTAGCATGAAGGTGGTGGATGAATGTTTGGGTATGTGAGTGTATGTTGGTGGGTGGAGTATTAACCAAACCAATGGAACCAAATAGATGAGTGCGTTCAGGGGAGGAAATGAGAAGCCTGATGACTTGGAGTAGCGCTGCAGCAAAGACCTGGACACAGCAGGAAGACCAGAGGGGAGAGCATGTGCCCAAAGAGCTTTAATCTCCATCATCTGATTGTCAAACACCTGCCCCTGTGCAGGAGGAGGAGAAAAAGGGCCGAAGAAACACAGCCACACGGCTGTTAGCACTCTTTCCTCACTGCAACAAGGCCCTCGTTCAAATCTCGTTCGGGTCCTTTGTGAGTTCTGTGTCCTGTGTGGGTTTCCTCTGGGTACTCTGGCTTTCTCACACAGTCCAAAAATAAGCTTCATCCAGGGTGTACCCATTCACTGTATATGAGAACTGGAATGAGTGACCCCCCCCACACACACACAATCCAAATAGAAAGTATCCAAGCTTAAATCCCATTGACTTTCTAATCAGCTATTACTCGGTCATTATATTAATCAGAATCACCATTCTTTCTCCAATAACATTTTTAAAATGTTCATGCTAGTCCTCATTTTTATATTGTTTTTTTTCTGATTTCTAGTTATTCAAGTTATACACTGACCAATCAGATGCCTCAATAAAAGTATGTGGTCTCACATTAAACATTCAAACGTTTGATTGACAAATTCTCCAGAGCCCTCTTTCAAGTGGTAGGGGTGTGGACTTTCAATTAGCTCACTCCCGATTGGCGAGAGTGGTTGTCATAGAAACCATGACTCAGACCAACTTGGACCAATCGCTGCTTTCTGATGACATCTGGTTCCAATATGGTGATGTCTGTATTGCGAAAAAAAAACGGTCCAGTTCTTCTATACAGACAATGGATGCACCCCATCTTTGCCCTGAAGTAGCTGGGATGGGTTTCAGCAAACCCTTTGACCATGACGGGACTAAGCTAAAAAAAAAGATAAAGGATGGAACAATTGTAAATGCAAAGGGGCTCTCTGAAGGTCTGGAGTTGAAGTCAGAATAATTCTTCCCAATTTTAGGAGTCTTCATTATGAGCTCAGGCCCGCTTCATTAAAAAGCCCGTTCACGCCTCTTACCCTTGTAAAATGCTTCATACATAACATCCCTAATTTCCTGTCTGGGTTCATGTGAGTAATTGAACATTTTCACACAAAGGAGAGACGTTGATCTCTCCATTGAAAGTGTTTTTGTGTCATTTGGGCAAATGGAGCTGCAAATGCTACTGAATACCTAAGGTGGGAACATTGTACATGTTTAGAAATCCATTGGAGCTCTTCATCATTTAACAGAGATTTTATAAATTGATCGTATTAGTCACCTTGCATCTATGCCAGGGCTCTCCAACCTGGACCCAGACACTTCTATGCTGCTGACCACTGATTACCTGGATCAGGTGTGCTGAATCAATCAAACCTGGAATCATCTGTTTCAGTTAATCTCCACCGAGTGCGACAGAGACACCTAAACAATAATAATAAAAATGTAGAGATTGCTCTCTTTAGGCTGAGCTCTTCTTGCTTCTACTGGTCAGTTATGAGGTTCATTTTGTCAAAGGTGAAGGCAGAGAAAGCCAGATCAGTAAACTAATAAAAAAGTTGGTTAATGAAGTGCACCAATTTGAACAAAGAAGTACACAAATGCAATTTTAAGTGTAATTTTCTTAATACATGTCCTTTATCATAAGAAAAAGGCCACAAGAAGATGTTAAAAACACAGAAGACACAAGTTTCATCAGGGTGGGTCTTTAGATTTGAGTCAAATAGAACTCTCCTGCCTTGTGTGACTTGTACCAGCATTTCAAAAGTCATTATGTGTTCTTAGCACACAAAAGTCCACAAAAGTACCGCAGGCTATTTTATATTGTTTAAATACAAAGAACACATACATTTTTGCTTAGTCATTTTTCTTCTAAACCTTTTACTTCAGTCCTCCAATCACCTTAAGAGGTTGAAAAGGCTTTTGGGTGGAGAAGGTGAAAGGGTGAGGTGTAAGGGTGGTACTGTGGCAGCTCATTACTTGAATGCAAATGGTTCCAGAATCCTTAATTAGGTGGCAATCGTCATAACATGCGCAGCACAGAAGAGGAGAGCTCTTCTGAGATGTAAGTGGGAAGTCGAAGGACATCCACAGGAAAGAACCTCACATTGTTCCTGTACAGCGTCCTCCAAAAGCTCTAAGAGACTATTATGTGAGCCCCTGTGCACAAACCCTCACATAAATAAAAGAGAGGTGCAGTGGAGTAGAGGGTGGAAACAAGACAACGCATCAGCAGTCTCTTCTTGTTTTTTTTCCTAGATCAGTGACTGACGTCAAAGTGAAGACTCAGAAGTGGGTGTGCATAATGCATCAGGAAAAAGAAAAACAAAACAGGGTGACATGCAAGTGCAACTCACATGGAGAGAAGGACACAAACACCTGGCTCTGATTTATGAGTTTGGTCATGTGACTTTGTGCACTTTTGAGGTTTGGACAACATGAAACCGGTTTGTTTTCATGCAGTTGTCACATTTAGCATCAGGTGACTTAAGGAAGAGTTTCCAATCATTACATGACATGAGTGACTTGACATTAAAAATGTAAACACTGTAGTATTCAATGTTTGACTAACCTCCATTTGAGCTATTATAGCAAACTGGATTAGAGGTGCATCATAAATAAAAAAGGATCACTAGTGTCAGTTCATGATTTTTTTGATACATTAGCACAGTAGGTCCCAGAGATTACCTGACAGGCTTTAGGCTTGGTGATCTCACACACAGTAGCTTGAAATCAGACTTGAAACTTGAACTCAAAATATTTAAGACTTGAGCTAAACTGGAGGTTTGAAACTTAAAAAATATGTTTGCCACGTAACTAAATCGGGTCACTGTTCAAATCCGACAGTGGTTGAGGTTTTCCACTGTAACACATTTGCCTTCTACCTTTTGTGATCTCGCCTTGCTTGCTAAGTGCTATGGCATTGCTTGTTCTCCAGATGCTGCTAATGACCTGGATCAGCTGTGTTCAGGAAGTCATCATTTGAAATCACCTGATCAATCAAAGAAACAGATCGAGCGTTGTTTTTTCCATCATGGTAAACTGTTTTTTAAACTGAATAATTACTATCTTTGGAATTCAAATGTCGCAGTATTCAGACATAAAAAACTTTTCAAGATTGGTGGACTTTTAACCATTACACCACCGGAGCCATCACTGGTAACAGAAAAACCACAGGCTCATCAAACTGCTGTAACTGTCTGACCGTTTATGCAATTAATGGAATTCCAACAGATTCTAAAGCTGAGAAAAGCAACTTTTCCTGATTGTAAAGTGTTGCATATCAGTGCAAAGCTGCTTTTGTCTGTGTCAGAATCAGTCGGTTTACGTTAATCGCGTAAACACTACAAAGTGTTGCAAATCGCAAAGCTGCTTTTCACAGCTTTAGAATCTATTGGAATAACATTAATTACGTAAATGGTAGAAGAGTTAAGATAATTCAAAGAACGTCAGGGCTGGAGCTCGATGGTGTTAAAGGGCTAAACACAATATCAGAAACTTTGTTTTTTGTTTGTTAAAATGTTAACTCTTCACAGACCTATCCCTTTAGTAAATATACAAAGAAACTATTAAAAAAAAAAAATAAGTACAACACATCAATGGGCACTTTTAATAAAGTTTAAGCAGAACTTGATATTTTTGAGAATTTTAAATGTACTAACCCACTCATCTAGACAACATTATCTTATCGGAGATAGAAATTTGGTTTTGAATGACATTTATTCTTTAGATTGATGACAATATCAAAGCTGTTCCGTCCATGCTTGAAAAAGTGTCTAACTTGGTGACTTTGTTGTGGACGTGTCTTCCCCATGACCACTAAAGGCTCAGGAATCTTTGCAGATGTTTAGAGTGAATTAGCAGATTAGAACGGGACACCAAAAGATTCCAACGCCCACATTTTTTCACAATATTCTAATATCCTGAGACATTGAATTTGGGGTTTTTAATCACCTGTGAGGCATAGTGATCAAAGTTAAAAGAAAGTTACATTTATGGTTACATTTACGTATGCTGTTTCCAAAAAAAAAGATTCTTGTTTTTTTCAAATGAATATCAAAAACAAACATCTTTTTCATGACATTCCAAGTATTTGAGATGTACTTGTGAGTTGAATGTCATCTGCAGAGAAAAGTCTAAGATCTTCAAATTGATTAAAGGCTAAAATAAAATGCAAAAAAACAATGCTAACGATTTAAGATATTATGATGTGGTCCAAAACTCCCAAAGCTTATGTTTGACACCTATTGGGTGTACAGTGTTCCTTTGATTATCGTGGGGGACACGTTCTAAAAATAACCCATCACTAGGTGAAATCCACACTACACTTAGTATACACTTCCTCAGACAAGATGCAAACATTTTCAGTCTTTTCTTTCTTTTTTAAATACTCTTAACGCTCAAGCTTTTGTATAAAAATAAGTACATTTTTATAGAATGAAAGCAAAGATCTGCTGGCAGTCAAAGTATTATGTAGATTTGGCAAACTGAACAAATTGAACCATGAACCGGCACCTTAACGTGGTGGAGGGGTTTGAGTGCTCGAGTGATCCCAGGAGCTATGCTGTCTGGGGCTTCGGCTCCTGGTAGGGTCTCCCATGGCAGACAGGTCCTGGGTGACGAGCCAGACAAAGAGCGGTTCATAAACCCCTTCATGAGAAAGCACATCACAGACCCAGTTGCGTCGCCCGGATTGGCGTTACCGGGGCCTCACCCTGGAGCCAGGCCTGGGGTTGGGGCTCGCAGGCGAGCGCCTGGTGGCCGGGGCTCCTCCCACGGGCCCCGGTCGGGTAAAACCCGAACGATCAACGTGGGATCACTCCCCAGTGGGCCCACCACCTGCAGGAGAGCTCAGAAGGGGCCGGTGCGATGTGGTTTGGGTGGCAGTCGAGGGCGAGTGCCTCGGCGGCCTAAACCCCGGTCATGGAACTTGGCTTTTGGGACATGGAACGTCACCTCTTTGGGAGGGAAGGAGCCTGAGCTTGTGCGAGAGGTTGAGAGGTACCGGCTAGATATAGTTGGGCTCACCTCTACGCACAGTCTGGGCTCTGAAACTCAGTCTCTCGAGAGGGGTTGGACTCTCTACCATTCTGGAGTTGCACATGGTGAGAGGCGGCGGGCTGGGGTGGGCTTACTTGTGAGCCCCCAGCTTAGCCGCCAAGTGTTGGAGTTCACCCCGGTGGATGAGAGAGTTGCGTCCCTCCGCCTTCGGGTGGGGGACAGGTCTCTGACTGTGGTTTCGGCTTATGGGCCGAACAGCAGTTCAGAGTACCCAGCTTTCTTGGTGTCTCTCGGAGGGGTACTGGAAAGTGCCCCAACGGGGGACTCCATTGTCCTCCTGGGTGACTTCAATGCCCACGTGGGCAACGACAGTAGCACCTGGAGGGGGGTGATTGGTAGGAACGGCTTCCCTGATCTGAACCCGAGCGGTGTTTTGTTGTTGGACTTCTGTGCTCATCATAGTTTGTCCATAACAAACACCATGTTTGAGCACAAGGGTGTCCATCAATACACGTGGCATCAGGACACCCTCGGCAGGAGATCAATGATCGACTTTGTAGTCGTTTCAGGAGACCTTCGGCCGTGTGTCTTGGACACTCGGGTAAAGAGAGGGGCAGAGCTGTCCACTGATCACTACCTGGTGGTGAGTTGGATTCGATGGCGGGGAAGGAGGCCGGAAAGACTCGGCAGACCCAAACGTAGTGTGAGGGTCTGCTGGGAACTTCTGGCTGAGCCCTCCGTCAGGGAAGTCTTTAACTCCCACATCCGGGAGAACTTCAAACAGGTACCAAGGGAGGCTGGTAACATTGAGTCTGAATGGACCATGTTCTCCACCTCCATTGTCTCTGCTGCTGTTCGGAGCTGTGGTCGCAAGGTCTCTGGTGCCTGTCGTGGCGGCAACCCCCGAACCCGTTGGTGGACACCGGAAGTAAGGGATGCCGTCAAGCTGAAGAAGGAGTCCTATCAGGTCTGGCTGACTTGTGGGACTCCAGAGGCAGCTGACAGGTATCGGCAGTCTAAGCGAGCTGCGGCTCAGGCTGTAGTAGAGGCAAAAACTCGGTCCTGGGAGGAGTTCGGTGAGGCCATGGAGAAGGACTATCGGTTGGCCTCGAAGAGGTTCTGGCAAACCGTCCGGCGCCTCAGAAAGGGGAAGCAGCTTTCTGCAGGCACCATTTTCAGTGCACGTGGGGAGCTGCTGACTTCGACTGGGGACATTGTCGGGCGGTGGAAGGAATACTTTGAGGATCTCCTCAATCCTGCTGACACGCCTTCTCTTGAGGAAGCAGAGGCTGAGAGCCCTGGGGTGGGGCTGTCCATTACCCAAGCTGAAGTCACAGAGGTAGTTAACAAGCTCCTCTGTGGCAAGGCACCGGGAGTGGATGAGGTCCGCCCTGAGTACCTCAAGTCTCTGGATGCTGTGGGAGTGTCTTGGTTAACGCGTCTCTGCAGCATCGCGTGGCAGTCAGGAACAGTACCACTGGACTGGCAGACAGGGGTGGTGGTTCCCCTTTTCAAGAAGGGGGACCGGAGGGTGTGTTCCAACTACCGGGGAATCACACTCCTCAGCCTCCCTGGGAAAGTCTATGCCAGGGTACTGGAGAGGAGAGTCCGGCCGATAGTCGAACCTCAGATCAAAGAACAACAATGCGGTTTCCGCCCTGGTCGTGGAACTGTGGATCAGCTCTACACCCTGTCCAGGGTGCTGGAGGGTTCGTGGGAGTTCGCTCATCCTGTCCACATGTGTTTTGTGGATTTGGAGAAGGCGTTCGACCGTGTGCCCCGTGGTGTCCTGTGGAGGGTACTTTGGGAGTATGGGGTCCGGGGAGCCTTACTCAGGGCTGTCCGGTCTCTGTATGACCAGAGCAGGAGCATGGTCCGCATAGCTGGCAGTAAGTCAGACCTGTTCCCAGTGCATGTTGGACTCCGGCAGGGCTGCCCTTTGTCACCGGTTCTTTTCATAGTTTTTATGGACAGAATTTCTAGGTGCAGCCAATGTCCGGAGGGGGTCTGGTTCGGGAACCACAAGATTTCCTCTCTGCTCTTTGCAGATGATGTTGTCCTGTTGGCTTCATCGAGCCAGGACCTCCAGTATGCATTGGAACGGTTTGCAGCCAAGTGTGAAGCGGCTGGGATGAGGGTCAGCACCGCTAAGTCTGAGGCCATGGTTCTCGACCGGAGAAAGGTAGTTTGCCCTCTCTGGGTGGGTGGAGTGCTCCTTCCCCAAGTGGAGGAGTTTAAGTATCTTGGGGTCTTGTTCACGAGTGAGGGAAGATCGGAGCGTGAGATCGACAGGCGGATTGGTGCTGCGTCCACCGTTATGCGGTCGCTGTACCGGTCCGTCGTGGTGAAGAGAGAGCTAAGCCAGAAAGCAAGGCTCTCAATTTACCGGTCGATCTACGCCCCAATACTCACCTATGGTCATGAGCTCTGGGTCGTGACCGAAAGAACGAGGTCCCGGATCCAGGCGGCTGAAATGAGCTTCCTCCGTAGGGTGGCTGGGCGCTCACTTAGAGATAGGGTGAGAAGCTCGGTTACCCGGGAGGAGCTCGGAGTAGAGCCGCTTCTCCTCCAAATCGAGAGGAGCCAGTTGAGGTGGCTCGGGCATTTAGTTCGGATGCCCCCTGGACGCCTCCCTAGGGAGGTGTTCCAGGCATGTCCCACTGGGAGGAGGCCCCGGGGAAGACCCAGGACACGCTGGAGAGACTACGTCTCTCGGCTGGCCTGGGAACGACTCGGGGTCCCCCCAGAGGAGCTGGAGGAAGTGGCTGGGGAGCGGGAAGTCTGGGCATCTTTACTTAGACTGCTGCCCCCGCGACCCGGTCCCGGATAAGCGGAAGAAAATGGATGGATGGATGGATGGAACAAATTCTGTACAGGAGACACAGAAGAGACTAATTAACAAAGTCTCCAGCCAATCAGGAAGCAGAACACAGTGCACTGTGTAAAAAAAAGTATATAAAACTTCACTGAAAACAGTAAAACCACAAAAGGTGAACCGCGATATAGCGAGGAAACACTGTACTATGTCCCACATGCAACACTCAAACACAGTTGTGTTTGAATCTCAGAAGTAAAGTTAAGTCAAAAGTAGAGACGTCTCAGACAACAACTTTGCTTCCATGTTAAATTAGCAAAGGCGACACAATTAAATGCTGGGAAAGGCCAATTCAACAACTCCTGGTTGTCGGTTTGTGTGTTAAGTCTGGTCAATCGATCATCTCCAATACTATCTGCGGTTCTCCTGGAGTGTTACAAATTTGAAGAACAGCTGCAATGAGGATTTGGGTGCACAAGAACACGTTTGTGTCCAACAGGAGGCACAGCTGGATCCTCAAGGCCAAGAGTGTCAGCCAGACGCACCACCACCACCACCACCACATCACCTTCCTTCCTCTCCCTCCTACGGGTCTCATTATGAGCAGGAGAAAGGTAGCAGATATCCTCTCCTCCCTCCAACTCTGACTGCATCCTGGCTGTAGAGATAGCGAAGTGGAAAAAAAAAAAGAGCTAAATGTGAACGTGGATTAGTTTCTATGCCAACGGCGGACGGGGGCACTTACGCATCCAGCCAGGGTCCGTCTACGCCACTAGTTTTTGTCCCTCTCAGTTTCTCTCCTTGTCTGCCCTCCCCTTCTTTGCTCTTGCTATCAGTGGGGGAGATAAGGGGCGCCCAATGCCTGGTATTAAACCTTATCTCCTCAGCTGGGCGTAAGGCCGGCTGGATTTGGCCATGCAAGTTCTTCAGCCCAATTCGAACCAACCCTAGTTTAACAACAGCCCTTTAGCATCACTCATCAGCAGGAAGACGTAGAAGAAGTGGAGCCGTGGAGTGTTTGATTTCCTTTGTGCATATCCTGTGCTTTCTGTTCTCCCTGAACTTTCATGGCACAGAAAGGTTTAATTGATTTATTCGACTTGTCTGTCCTCTGAGCCCTTCAACTGGAACATCATCCAGGTCCTCTTTGTTGGATATTGGCTGCCGCTGCTGCTGTCCTTCTCTCTCTGTTAGAGCTGGGGGCTGGTGGGTGGTAGGACGTGAAAAAGAGGAGCTCTAAAGAGGAGCGGGAAAGGAGACGGAGAGAAACAGGAGCAGGGAGAGCCAGGAGAGGAAGGAGACAGAGAAGGGGAGAAAGGCACACATAAACTCAGGCAGAGGAGGGGGGGTTAAGGTGAAAACAATAACAAGGGGAGTGGGGATTGTGCGTCTTGTGAGCGGCTCCCTGGAAGTGTCAGGCTCTCTGTTCATTGACAGTGTCGTGCACCCGCCGCCCTGAGAGCGCCAGCAGCCCCACAAAGACAGACAGCTCCAATTAATCCCACGGGGGGAGTGCGTGACAGTTTGGCAGAGCGGAGAATTGAAAGGGAGGAGGATGTTGAGAATGGAGAAGGCACGAGCATTTGTCAAATCATAATTAAATGATGAATCACTATTCCGCTATTAACGATATGCCTCCTTCCGAACCACCCTTGTTACTGGAAAAAAAAAGAAAGAAAAAGGAAATGTGAAACCACCAGCAGCCTCACGGCCAGTGAAAAACAGGGAATTTTATTTCTTGCTCGACTTAGTTTTGCACTACATATACATTTTATCTAGATTATTTTTATGGGAATTTTGTGCAATCCCATGTTGACAGGATAGAATGTAAATTTAGAGTTTGGTAGATTACAAAACCAATGTGTAACCTATTGAAGTCGTGAAATCATAACATGATTGTTAGCTACTAGCTGACTTTAAATGCATGCCTTATGGTAAAAAACACATTCTGATAAGGTCATTGATTTACTTTTTTTTTTTTTCCTTTGCATGTGGGGATATTTTACCAAATAGAATGCCATTTTCATCCAGATCAAACTTAAGAGTTTGGATTAATTTTATGGAGCGCTAACCATCTAATAAGATTGTTCCCAGGCTTCTTCCATTGTTATTTTGAATATGCCTTTTATAATCAAGAGGACCTGGTGGCAGACACGATGGCGGCTGAAAATCATTAGCCGGACATGGAAATTGCCAAACTTCAGACCTGTGTTTACAATTGACCGCAGTTAATTTCAACCCTCTTACTATGCGATCAACGTGAATCAACTCATTGCTTTGCGCCGCTTTATAACACTTTATATTAGTAATATGTTGAATTTCTGTAAAAAGCCATTTTAAAGTCTTGCTTTACCAGCACAAAGCCACTTTTCTCTGCCGATCAGATAATTCAAGTTGATTGCATAAGGAGTATTTCTAAGGAGTATTTTTAGACCGAAATGTGTGGCGCTCACCGTGGTGTGTGTGTGTATTTCGGTTCTTGACTTCCTTACGGCTTTGACAATGTGTATCCATGGCCATGTCATAGTTGGAATATGAGCGAGGGAACATGAAAGTTTTGAAAGGAAAACTCAAAATGTGTGTGCGCATCAACTTTTCATTGTAAGTGGTCACTTGAACGCAATGCAGAGGGGGGTGTGAACACTGCTTTAGTGGTGGTGGAGTCAACTCTAGCACATCTAAAGAACTCGTTTGTCTTTGGACATATACCGGTACGCAGAGTTTAGTCATCTAATTCACTAAGACATTTTTGAATATGCAGACTGTTGGGAGATCACTGTATTAATTCAATTCAATTTTATTTATATAGCCCAAAAATCACAACCATAGGCGTCTCCATGGGGTTCACACCAATATTTATGCAAAGAACACAAAGTCAGTCATAAAATATTAGCAATAACTGGTTTCTAAACTAAACTAAACAGATAAAGCTTAACTGGTATCCCTGCCCTTAGACCCTCCTTCTAAGTGAGAAAAAAACTCTTACAAAAGCCTGTCTTGGGAAAAAAAAATAGAAACCTCAGGGATGCCCACATGAAGGAGGGATCCTCTCCCAGGACGGAAAGACAATGTGTTAGAACTGATAAAGAATAATTAGCTTATCTAACTCTACAACTACATGTTTGAATATTGTAGCAGTACTAAATAGTATTGTACAATAGTGTTAAAATGAATTACTCACCAGTGGATTCTGATATCCTCAAGAGTGTTGCGTCACTCCAACACCCTTTCTGATCACAGGAATCATTTTGTATTTTTTTGTTTGCTGATCTGCAGGTCAGCTGCTGTGGTGTTTTGACTGATCCACTCAGAAAAAGGGCTTTCCTGGCGCCATCTAGCAGTTCCTGCACCTTGGCTCTCACCCCATCATGCCATGCCATGTTTCTTGACATCTGGTGATTCAAATAATTTGAGGTTTAATTGTTTAGTTTCTCTACAAATGTAGTGTTTGTTTACAATCTATTCATCTAGCCAGGTAACCCCGGCCTTTTACATAACTAGTCCTGCAGGAAGTCTTCAGCTGGGTCTGTCAACAAAGCTTCAGGGAGAAGAGTCTTTTGGCACAACCGCTCTTCTGTTGACCCAGTACACTATGAAGGGTGTGACTTACCAGAATGTTAGTTGGATTAACTTGCAAAATAGATCATAAATATAGTCCAACATTGCTACACTAATTGGATAACCAATCATAACCTTGCTTGCGTGAAAAGAACAAATATATTCACATTGTGCACCCAGTTTTTTTCTTTCAAAGTTTTCTAGAAAACTTTGAATAAATGTTACAGAAGATTACCTTCAGGAGCATCCCGTGACTGTTGCCCTGAACTAAAGGAGCAAAGAGGGAGACAATTTTTGTTGTTTGTCTCATTCTTTACTGCTGCTCGTCATCAAAACAGCAGTTTTCCCAGCAGTTAGAAAAAATATATTTGTGTGTTATCCTGAAGTGACGCAAATCTTTACTGAGGACACAACAAAATGGGTCTTGTTGAAAATCCTTGAACCGCAGAAGTGGTGAAGGATTCCCACCGTCAAGATTTTGTCACAAAATCCGTTTTGCATCTGCAAAAAAAACCCAAAAAAAACAGGTGCATTTTTTTTCTTTGTTTTCAAACCCTGTTCTGTGGATCCAAAACCAACACATAAGCACCCACTCTGAATTCTGAAAGCTTTTACAACTATTGATTTCATGCAGTGTGAGGAACAGGGAAGAAATCCTGAAAGCCTGGGATGGAAGTCAAGCAATTAAAGAGCCATTAGCGGCACCTCTGAAAAAGCCATTAATCAAGAAGCAGTGGTGCCGTTCACAATGGCAAGCACAGTGTACACCAAGGAGAATGAGCGGCGGACGATTAAATAAAAGATATCTCTATTTGTAAAGTGTCACTGGGCGAGATGAGTGAGCAACAAAAAGATAAGCTTGATTTACAAAAAAGAAACGCATCTAAAAGAGTTGTTTTTTTTCTCACAATCACTGAAATCTTCTTTTGGAAAATGTTTGTTGGAAGACAAGTTACTGTTTTTTAAATAAATTATATAGTTTGCACGTATGTTAAATTCTTTCATCCCTCCATCCATTTTCTTAATCCGCTATATCCCTCTTGGAATTGTGGGGTTGCTAGAGCCTATCCCAGCTACTGCTGAGCAGGGGCAGGGTGCACCTTGGACAGGGCGCCAGTCTGTAACATAAATTCTTTCATTGCACAATAAAACAATGCAACAGTCCATTAATTATGTTTTGTGAATTTACAATTTAAGATAACACAAATCTACTCCACTTCCTAGAAGATGTTGTTTTGTCTTGATCCGTTTACGCTTTTCTGTTTCTTTTCACTAATTTCACTTAAAGATAACCTTTTTTGTGTGTATGCGTGTTTTCCTATTTTTTTTTTCTTTTACAAAACATGAGAGGGATTTCTATGAGGTATTAGAGCTGTCAAATGAAACATATTCATAAAAAGAAAGTTGTAGAAAAATATAAATAAAACATTTAGTTTTAAGGTTGACATGTCTGTTTTGAATACGATTCGTCTTTGTTTTGGATACGACTTTTGCTCGTCTTGAATAGGAATTGGAATTCTCGATATGTTAACAAACTGTCAAATATGCGTCACAAGGTCACAGGCATTTATTTACATCGAGTCCCGAAACATCCATTCAACTGAGTGAGCAGGCGCGCTGAGGCTCATTTATAAACTAAACTAACAGAATTAAACTTTTCAGAATGTTATTGACCCCTGGGAGTGAAATTATGTTGGTACTGTGGCTCTGCTGAAAAAAAAATAGGAATAACAGTAATGTCTTACGTGTAAAAAAGTCCAAGTTCGACAAAAAAGAAAATAACTGTCAGCTAATTGATAGTTAAAAAGAAAAATCAGAAAAAGAAAGAAAGTTGGGTATTCTGATTCGACTGACTTTTTGCTGTGCTTTGTGTTTTTTTTAATTTTTTTATTGCCACATCAGTCGGCTGCCAGTTAGCCTACTTTAGCTCTGAGATAGCTTAGCTGTTTTGTTTCATTATCCTCTATTATCAACCCATTTTAACAGACATGGACCTTTTTTTTTTACACCTAGTGAGTGGAGTGGTATGTCTGCTACTCCTTTTTGGGGTGTTTTCACCACTTCTGGGTCTGAAATTATCTGCTGCTGCTTTATTTACACAATCAGCTGCTGTCGCCCGACAACCACAAAATGCTCCTGGAGATCATTGTATTATGATCTGTTTTTTTTTCATTTTCAACAGAGCTATGGCTATCAAGATAATTCTGTTACGTTCAAAAAGTTCTTATTTTAGTTTATTAAATAAACCCTCAACACCACGCAAGCACAATTTCAGCAATTGATGTTTCGGGACTCGATGTAATGCCTGTGACCCCGTGACGTATTTTTGACAGTGAGTTAACGGGACCATTTTCGTATTCAAGACAAAGACAAATCGTATTCAAAACAGACATGTAAAACATAAAGATAAATGTGGTATACATATTTTCTGCAATAGTTTCTGTGGAGAGCCGGAAGTAGTTTATTGGAAATTCACCACTAAGTTGTGAGCGGGACTGTTGGTTTGGAAGCAATCCCGCCCCCTCTTCCCCTTCCCCTTCAGTTTACAGCCCCCCACCCTACACCCCAACCTAACGTTGGGGGTAAGTAGGCCACAACAAAAATGGTGAGCAATTTTGGAGGCAGCTTTACAGTTCTGAGAATGGAGCAGAGCAAGAAATACTCAGAAATGCAATTTATGGGTAATTTTACAAGAGCGTGAGTGAGTATTTAATTCATCACTCAAAAAAAAAAAAAAAAACCCAAACAGTGGTTTGAGTATGGCTAGTTTTTCATTTATGTATTTTACACAAAGCTGATCGATCTAAATAAATAAATAAATAAAACAGCTGTGAAATTATGCATTTAAAATGGGTTACCATTATTTTCTTCTAAATGACTAAAAGGCAAGTTTAAGGCCAATGTTAGTTGCTTAATAGGGATGGAATTCATTCAAAAACCAAATTGTGTTAATTTTTTTTCAGTCTTGCAAAAAAAAAAAAAAAAGATACAGTTATTTTGTGCATTTTTGTAGTAAAGTAGGACTACTGTTATATCCTGAAAATTTTGTTTTGGGCAAAAAAAAAATTACAAAAAAAACATCTTACTTTAAACAAATTTAACAGATATGTAAAAAAGTTTTATGCCTTTCTGAATAAGAAAACAAATGTCAGACATTTCTCTTCAAATCGGTCATAGGTTTTGAACACTTAACTGTGAAACGTATTCTAAAAGGACCAAATGAAGGCTCTGCATTTAAATGAATTCCTTTGTATGGATTTTCACCAGGAATTGTTTGCTTTCAAGTACAAAAAATGTTGGTTTCCACATTTCTCAAAAGTAAATCAGCCTTTAGGGCATCGTACCTTTTTGGCAGGTTTCCTGCAACGCAAATATTGATTGCATTTCTCTGCTATGTTGTATAAATCCTGTCAAAAGTATATCATCTGCACATTAATTAGGAGTATTGACAAAACATCAAGATTTCTGCTGGTTCAGCAGGTCAGGTGCTGTGAGGTAAAGGTTACAAGTCTCATCTTTTCTCTGTTATGCCTCTTTGGATCTCTGTTTCAGTTCATCTCCTGCCCTTCTTCCTTTCTGCATAAACTCTTGGATCACATTTCTTTCTGGTAGATTTTTACTGGGGGCAACACAACACCATGTAGGAAAGTTTCCTTGTTGGTTCCCCTCGGTGATCTCAGATGTGTGTGCGCACGCACACCGACTGCCCTCACTGTCATTTAACAGCATCCTCTTCAGCTTCCAAGATGGATGTCCTCTCACAAGCATTTATCCGCCAGCGCCGCAGTGCTTTATTATCTAATTTTGACAGCTCGGTAAGGCCCTTGTGCTGCTGTACTGCTGCAGACGGCTCCCCCAGGGACAGTCTGGGCGAGGCCTCTGCTGAACGCAATCCCAAAGTGCTAAACATGGTTTGCAGCTTGAATACTAATTTACTGTAACCAACACGCTGAAAGACCTCCTGTCATTGCCGCTCTCTCTCAGTCGCGCATTTTGCCACCCTCATCACTGCACCCACCCAAACGACAAATGCACTCAACCACTCAGTTTTCGTTTTTATTTTCGGTCCATAAAAAATTTGCATCTTCAGTGTTGCCCAGGGTCCAAGGTTTACCAGGGCTGATAAAAATGGAGATTTTGAGGATGTTCACCCATGGAAGAGATGACAAGACTGAAACGTGTGTGAGACTCCCCCCTGTCAGCTGAGATGAAGGATGGCTGTCCGTTCTCACCAAAGCTTGAGAGGATGAAGCATTAAGCCACCTTAGGATAACTGATGGCAAGCTGATTAATAGTCTAGTCTCCATCACGTTTATCCATCACACTGCGAAGAATTACTGAGACTTGTCAAATTCACAGCTAACCTGATGTTAGTTTCAGCTTCTTTTTTTTTCTCCACATTATTCGAAATGAGAGACGTTTCATCAAGGTGATGGCCTCACCTTCCTGTCATAATCTGCACTGACAAAAGACATAAGTATGTTTAGGTCTTGCTTAGAGCTTTTGAAACAGGCAGAGGTGTGGAGCAGCTCAGTTTGAGGCATATTACGTCAGGTATGCATCAGTTTTAAGGCATTAAGTCTTTGTGGAGTTGCAACAATATTTTCTCCTAAAAATTGCTCGTGTGAGACTCAAACCCTTTACCTTTTTTTTCCAGCCTAAATGGAAACTCTGAGACAGACTGTCATCTTAAAAATTACCACTGAATCAATGACAGAGAGAGAGAAATGGTCTGTTTGCATGGAGGAGGCAGGGCTTTCAGAGTATCTTGAAATTGGAGGAAGAGCGGAGTTTTCCTATAGGCTTTTATGACCCAAAGTACAGTAGGTTTCTCTGTGAGGAATTAAATTGTCTCATTATCTGAGTAAAAATCAACATTCATTTTAGAACTCAAAATCAGTTTTTCCAGTTCATCTAATTCTCTCTTTTATTTAAATAATTGATTTTGAAGTGCTGCTCAGGGTAAGTAGCAGGAGTGCATGAAATCTGCTTTGCGTTTGCTTTGTTTCTTCATGAACTGAGCAAATGTCATCACCCTCATTTTAACTTTTTCACCTGCACACTTTTTCAAAACAATTCAGCAAGTCTTTCATTGCGCTCAGTCTAAATGGGATGATGAAGATGCAATATATCGTTCTCAAACTTTTTTTTTTGTTTGTTTGTCTTTTGCCAAAATTGTATTTTCAACTCAAAGTTCTTGATACTTTTCCTCACGTTCTGAAATCCGATCGGTCTTACTTTGTGTCTGGAATTTGACAGTGTTGTGCGCTACTTTTGCCCTTGAATAGGTAATTTCCTTCCAGTTCTCCTCCCAAGGCTGACCCTGCAGTTGTGACCCACCCACCCCTCCCCAGTTTCCATTTTCCGCCCTCACATGAAGGTCCTGCAGTTGGTCACACTGCCTAAATCTTGTGTGAATGTAATTTCTGAGGAGTCTGCTTAACTGTGCTTTAAAGGAAGGAGGCGGAAGAGAGGCGTCAAAAAAAAAAAAAAAAAGAAAAGAAAAGAAAAGAGAAGGATGTGATGGCAGAGGCACAGAGCTAAAAGCCCGGTCCAGGAGGTAGAAGTGAGAGCAGGGAGGGACACAGCATTGATACTTTGGTGATGTTAAGGGCTCCTGAAGTCCAGACTTCGCTCACTGCAGTGATGCCCTTTAAACAATTTACATTTTCAACCTGACAAATGTGTCATAAAAGTGGATAAAGTTGAATTGAAATAAACAAAGAAAACATCAACAACTCAAATAATTCATTTAAACAAATCCTAAGAACTGGTTATATGGGACAAAAATGTCATTTAGCAGGGGGGTGTAGCATGTTATATACACTTTTCATGCCAAAAGTATTCAATCGCCCATGCAAACGATCAGAATCAGGTGTCCTAATCACCTGGCCTGACCACAGGTGTATAAAATCAAGCACTTGGGCACAAACATTTGTGAAAGAATGGGCTGCTCTCAGCAGCTTAGTGAACTCCAGCGGGGAACTGTTATAGGATACCACCTGTGCACCAAATCCAGTGGTGAAATTTCCTTGTTCCTAAATATTCTATTGTCAACTCATCAGGCACATGCACATATTGGGCCTTAGGGGAGCACATGCCCTCTTTGCCTCATTAAAAAGTGCCCTAAGTCCCTGCTTGTTTTTTTATTTATTTATTGTCAATGATACATTCCTGTTAGAGAAACAAGAAACAAAGCAGTCAGTACAAAACTCCCACTTTATTCAATCATACTTTTATTTTCTAAGCTATCCAGGGGGTTCTGATTTGCTGCTTCTGTCTTTGCGGCTCCGCTCAGACTCATAACCGCCAGAGAGAGAGTGAGCGACAGTGGGAGAAACTGCTGCCCCCAGGAGCAAGATAGTGAAGGTACTTGAACCCGTCAGTGCTGTCTAGCTAGTCGCCACCTGCTAATTCAACAAGTTTAAATAAGGTTAATATTTCAGAAACATGCTCAAGGAATCAGTTTATACTTGAGCACGCTGCATCAAGTAAACGCAGAGCAGATCGTGCTGGGGCAGGAAGTGGGGCAGTAACTACAAAATAAGATCCCAGTTGGATTTACAATATAAATTAACCTTTTTTATGGCGAGTTCACATCCTCCTCATTACAGGTCTGAAAGTAATCTGTTCGATGTAATAATTTCTAATTAGAATTGCCTTCTTTAAATTCCTTATCTTTAGTTTCATTATTTTTTGTATTAAAATCTTTCCAAGTACAACAGAAGCCTGTGCTTAGAGGACAAGATGCAAAAGAGAGTTTATATGGCTGTGAATCCTAAAACAAGAGTCATTGGTGCAGCTGTCAGGAAATGGAGGTAAAGGAGCCAAAATGTGGGAAACTGGGCTTGGTAGCAGAAACAGAAACATTTAATAAGTAAACTTCAACAGGCCTAAAACCAGGTAGAAACGAAATGAGAGTAAAACAGATGCCCAGACAATGCAGAACTGAAAACCAGACACTTTTATACACTGAGGACAATTAATAGAAATGAAAACAACTGTGAGGATCAACATGAATCTGGACTCTGACAGGAGACAGAACTTGACTAAAACACCACTGAAAAACCAAACTAAACTGCATTATCCTCATACCAACAGTATGATAACATCAAATATTATTAATTTCAGCTTTTTGGGGATAAAAGTTGTAGAATATCTGTGTTTAAAATTACCATCTGTTTTAAACTTCATTCATGTTGATTCTGCGTGCAGCACAATGCCGAAACAAAGAGCCTCCGGTGTTGCTTTAGACATTTTCCATATCGATGATAGGGTGAATAAACGCATGTTGACAATAATTTGTTTACATAAAAAATGACAACTGTATCACTTTCACCTACACTGGTCTCATAGCTAAGTAGTTATTTATTAGTACTTTATTTTAAAATTTTACTTATTTTCCATATTTAAAAAAGGAAAAAAATTTGTTTTTGCTGCCCTTTTCCAACTTTGAGCCCCTGCCCCTCTGAAATCCTGTGCACGTCTCTGAGCTCTATCATAACAGAATGGAAGAGTTTGGGAAGAACAGCAACTCAGCCAAAAAGTGGCAGGGCAAGGAGAGGGGTCAGTGGATGCTGAAGCGCATAGTGCAAAGAGGTCACCAACTTTCTGCACAGTCAATTGCTACAAAGCTCCAAACTTCATGTGACCTTCAGATTAGCCTAAGTACAGTACAATTGAGCATCTCTGAAAGACCTAAAAAAAATGGCTGTCCACCATCCAACCTGACAGAGCTGGAGAGGATCTGCAAGAAGGAACGGCAGAGGATCCCCAAATCCAGGTGTGAAAAACTTGTTGCATCTTTCCCAAAAAGCCTCATGGCTGTTTTAGATCAAAAGGGTGCTGCTACTTAATACTGAGCAAAGGGTCTGAATACTTAGGACCATGTGATATTTCAGGTTTTGTTTTTCAATAAATCTGCAAAAATGTCAACAATTCTGTTTTTTGTCAATATAGGGTGCTGTGTGTACATTAATGAAGAAAAATTAACTTAAATGATTTTAGCAAATGGCAGAAATATAACTAGTCTATATATATATATATAATAGACTAGAATATAAATAGTCTCATTTGCAATAAGTTTTACTCTGATCTACACAGTTTAATCTGCACAGATGAGGTGTTGCACCTTAAATGGTTCAAACACCTCAGGATGAATCCTATACAGTGGGAACTTTTTAAAGGAATGCAATGAATACTTGTGAAAATATTTGCGGGATTAAGTTTTCAACAGCCTTAAAAATGCAGTATGTGACGTTTTTGCATCCTAATATTGAAATTTGAGCAAACAAATCCCAACAAAGCATAAAGATAACTACAGCTATGAGATTGTAAGATTACTGACTGTCTAACCTTAACAAGACAGCATTTTTGCACACAACTATAACATCTTGGTTTACCAAAACATGTTTAACGCTCACAGGCTATGTGATTTCAGAAATGGGGTCTTTTGAAAATTTCACCTAAATATTAGGCATTGCAAGCCTGGTACAACATTAATGTTGGTAATATTAGCAGGTGTTTCTGGTTTGTGACCCCTTTCTGTGTGCAAGCAACCAGCATGAAAACTTGTTAATTGCAGGATTGAAATGTTCAAGAAAGTGGCAGACTGTCAAAAAATATACTAAAAAGATCAAATATTAATATTAGAATTGACATAATACATGTTTTTTTGTTGCTGACTTTTTACTCTGAGAAGGATAACATCTTTAAAAACAGGGATGCTTCTCTCTCTTTTGTTCTACCCTCACAGAGATTTGCAAAAGCTTTCCATAAGGAATGGATTAAGCAGTACATGAATGCATACAGTTGAATGTGTGTGTATGTGTGCTTGCGTGCATGTTTGGTCCTGTGCGCAGTTGCGTGCTTGTATAGTTTGGGCTCACACATCGTCCTGTCAGAGGTCTGTGCAGCTAATCTTTATGCACTCTGTGACCTCCTCACTGCAAACCCTGCTAAATATATTATTCCCCTGGGCCTTTCATTGCTGCTTGGTGTCAGAAATCAATATGTATGAGGCGCGTAGATGGGAATTTCTAATAGATCTCTGCGGCCCTGCGCTGCTCTTCAATATCTGCCTTGGACTATTAGTGCCGGCTCAGTGGTAGTGAAATAACCGAGATAATCTTTTAAGGTACCTTTCTTAAGGTGGAGCGGTAACTCTCGCTCTGCGTCTTCCTCCTGAGTGCTGAGAAGGATTTAGTGTTTAGAGAGCGTTTGAGGAAAAATGGCGCCCATACAGTGTGAGATCTAAACTGCTTTATTCGATAACACCTAATATGTTTTATGTAAAAAAAAAAGAGGTCTGGTGATTATTTTTGCAATCATAGTGTTTATCACACAAACAGAAAAATGAACACAATGCCGCACACATATTTCCCACGCAGACATATGTGGGTATGTTATTTTTCTATCATAAGCATTTTTGTTTGGACGTGTTTGTGTATACATTATTGTCTGATTGCACGTGCCGGTGCTAATTGCCCTTTACCTAATGCAGGAATGATTTTCTGTTGCACTTAGCAGCAGCAGCAGAAGAACCTGCATCTACTTTCTCTGTCTCCTTCAGCGACTACAGTCCCCTCCTGCC
>BSAI01000119.1:10077226-10113994 GCA_036245035.1 Adrianichthys oophorus | reverse complement strand
CGCTCAGACAGCGTGTGGTCTCAAGGGAGAAAAAGAGGCTGAAATTATTCTATGGTCACAGGCTTCCATCACTTGGTGAGGACCTCGATGGATAATCCCAGACGCTTGTCTGGCTCACATATCTGCTGTCCCTGAGACAAAGGTTAGCCACGTCTCTCTTCTTCGGCACCAATGACCAAAGACCACATACCTGCTCCATAAACACCACACCGTCATCCCTACAGAGAAGACTCAAACTCAGCGATGAGATCAATTATTCCAATAGTGATCAAGTGCAATAATCATATTAGAGAAAATGGGTCTTCATGCCACAGGCCTTCTGAGTTTGTGCGTTCCTTCAGATTAGTCTGTTTTTTTTGTTAATTTGCAGATGTATTTGATTACGTCCGTCATCGTTTGAATGTCTAAGTTTCATTAAACATTGGTTTTAGAATAAAAAAAATTGTATCAGGAGAAGAAACATAAAGCACTGAAATGAGGGAATCTAAGTGTGACAAACATAGATGAATAGAACAAGACGGAATACGGTTTAAAACAACAAATACCATTCTCAAAAATGGAAATTTTCAACCTAAATCTCCACATTATTCGGGGACGCTCTGATGCGCTGAAACTGGGGATTCAGGATTTGCAGTGTGATCATCCTATATGCACACACTACTTCCTCCCTGAGCTTACCTCGATAATTACCTCCCTCAGGTACTAGTACACAGGCACATGCTATGAACGTGCTGCCACTGGGGCACCGCACCGGGGAGAGCATACGGCAGCCATTCAGGGGGCAGTACGGGGGGGTGGAGGCAGGATGATGATAACATGTGGAGGCTGCGTGGTTGGTGGGCTTGTGGCGGGGTAGAAAAATACCAGGAGGGATTGGCTTCTATAGGACAGGCTTCACGGCGCACGTACGCTCCCCTAATTACGCAAGGTCTCCCACCGCCATTAGGAGCTGTCACATGAGGGAATGCAACCAGCTGGTAAAGAACGGGAGACCGCCACAATCCACCACAGGTGGTGCTTGAGCAAGCTGCGCAAGAAGCTTCAGCATGCAGCTCCAGCTCGGACAGAAACCCATTTTTGTTTACTCGTGTGTTTGTTTAATTTGGTGGATTGAGCCGCAGGAGAATCCCAACCAATCAAAGCATATTTATAATGGACAGGGCTGCTTAGTACTGACATTGTGGAGAAGGAAATCTGTCATGAAGTTGTGGGCATTTGAAGTAGATAAAGACCTTGAAAAGACATCCTTGTGACGTAAGGTTTTTGTTGCTTTTGTGTAGTTTGCTCTTTTATTTTATATGTTTTCAATAACATTGCAGTTGTTCTGCAGACTTCTTTCCTTCTTTTTAAAATAAAATGCTGCTTGAGTTCTGCTGTCATACTTCTGAAGGTGACGAGGTTTTGTAAACTTTAGTTTTTTTAAGCGAAATGCCATGCTGTCCTGCTCTGCTCCTCAACTCCGGATCTTGCTCATATCAGACATGTAAAGCTACATTCACACCGCCCTAAGCAATGCGCGATTAAGCGACCGCTTCCAATGAAAAGCCTATGTAAATGCACGTAAATTGCATGTTCAAATGCTCTTGATCACATGTAGCTAAGCAAGTTTCTACGACTGTTTTCATGCTCTTCGTACAAAACGTGCGTCAAATGAACATTTGTCATTCAATGAGCATTGAAAGTTAAATCAGGTCAAACTTTGACCAACCAGGTTCTCTGATTTAGTAACGATATATGGATGACTGGAATTATACAGTATGACACTGAGTCTTTCATTTTTTAGAATAGAGCTGTGAAAGAAAAAGCCTGATGCAAGATTCACAAGCTTCGATATTTTCACCAAGCATTTTCCAACTGTAGGTGGCAGACGTGCGAGTAAACAATAGAAAAAGAAGAAGAAGCCCCTCCCTGCTTGCCCAGTGTGAATCTGGTGGGCTAAACCAAATTTACAAATGCACTGTGAAGAAACAAATTAACAAAAAAGGGAAAGTTTGAAAGAAAAACAGTTTTACTAATTTGTTTAAAACAGCTTATTAATAGTTTCTTTATGTTTTGTTATTTTCACCTTGCAGTGTCCTTGCAGTGTTTCAAAAGGAACTTTGTTAACCAAATGTATTTTTGTTTATTCAAATTATTTAACCAGAAATATGTCAAAGCTTTGCCTGCTTGGTTGAATCCATGTGATTGACAAGTTTAATGATGATGTTTTTTTAAGAACATAGTGACAAAAAATGACAAAAAAGCGATTTACATTTAATGAAAACAACAAAAGTGCTTTTTAAACAATTGGATCCAGATTTGAAAAAGAATTTCTGATTAAAATAAAGACAATCTAACACACACATTTTTACTGCTTTCTACACACTGAGATTTTTACTGCTGACAATGCTAGAAAGCGGGGTTCATTCTTCATCTGAGGTAGGGGTGCATCCAGGACCATTTGTATTTTCCTCATTACCTAGATGGTTTTTGGTTTGATATCCTTACAAATCTGAAAGGTGAATTACACCTTCCACATGCTTCTTGCTACCTGTTGGGAGGGACTCAGAATAGCACCTCTCTGGTGACCTTTGCCAGCGATTGGGGTGTGGCAGCAGGGGAGGCTTGGTGGCAGTAGCAGGACTCTCACTGACTGGTAGCTGAGTGTTCAGGGAATGGTCGTCCTTGAATGCTGAGACCTGGGCTATTGTGTCTGTTGGAATGAGATTGGTGAAGCATGATCTGGTCCCTATATCTTTCTGCACCAGTGTCAACACACAAGCCTGCTCACCTCTACATAAGCAAATATTTTTATGCATGCAGGTATACTTCACATATGAAATATGGATGGTGTAGCTGTGAGTATATACTTCTCTATCTGTTTTCAAAACCTGTTGAATCTCTTTTGGGGTCACTGGGCTGTTGGAGCAAACCCAGCTACTGTTGGGCAAAGGTGAGATACACCTTGAACAAGTTCCCAGTGTGTTGCAGGACCACACACATACATACCCACCTAGGGACAATTTAGAGTCACCAATTAACTAGAAACATGCTTTATGGACTGTGGGAGGAAGAAATCAACATGATTTTAGTTTGATACAGATTGGTGCCAAAGAGTGACAATCAGCAAAATAGTGATTCTTACTTATCTAAATAGAGAAAAACATATTCAGCATAAAAAACATGAAAATCTCAATGAGTCTCTTTTATTTATGTATGCTTGAACATCTTCCCTGTAAAATGATACTTTTCTTCCATATCCCATATCACACCTGAAATTTGGATGAGCGGAATTTCTGAAACCGTTTCAGCAGCATTTTTTGGTAACTTTTACCTTTTATAACCATAAATATTTAATTTAGCCACAACAGGAATATCTGTTGAGTTAGAGAATGCACCTATCATTAAAACAACCAGTACTGTTGCAGCAGCAGCTGCTACATAGACAACATTGTAGATACGAAATTGCAACATCATACCACCTTCAAAATCTGGCTTAAACTTTTCTTTGACTTTTTTTTACTTTTGTGAAGCAAAACCAAAAAAAGGTCCAGGAAAATGGCAAGATTTGCTTGTTGTTAATGAAAAAAAGAAACAGAGTCCTGTTTTTAACTTTTGTTTTCTTGATATTTATTAGTTTTGCTTAATGCTAAGAAAAGAATGTTATTATGGTAAAGTAGAAAGACGTCTTAAGCTTTTACCCCAGTTTAGTTTACCTGAAAAAGCTTAGTTTAGCTAATTCCAAAAGTTGTAATAATTTTATAAGTTTACAGTGTCTGCAGCTCCTCTTTGTTAGAGTAATATTGCTAAAATGGAACCAACAGTTTTTTTAGACGGTGTCACTGACTGGTCTGTACTGATAGTCATTTTAAAAAAAAAGAGGTTTACATGGTATAACCTGAAAATATGAAAGCAAAGGTTTGCAGTATTGCCTGTTATCGAAATACTAGGGGTGTAAGAATTAATCAACTTCATTGATTCATTGATTTACTGTAACATGAGCTGCTCTAAAATATTAACTCCTGATCTTTTTTATCGCCATCACTTAAAGAGAACCTCAACGTTTTCATCGCACACATCATTGAAACCCTTCTCCTCTCGTTCCAGCCTGCTTGCACATAGCTCTTCACCTCGTTCCTTCACTCTCCACTCCTCTGGACAGTTGACTCTAAATAACTTAAAGTCCTTCACCTTCTTCAGCTCTGTTCCCCGTAACGTCACTGTTCCACTTGAGATTCTCTCATTAACACACAGATGTTCTGTTTTGCTGCACCCAAGCATCATTCCTCTTCTTTCCAGAGAAAACTTCCACCTCTCTAGATGTTCCTTCACCTGCCTCCTGCTCCCACTATGGATGTCAAAGTCATCTGCAAACATCATGGTCCACAGAGATTCCTGTCTGACCTCATCTGTCCATCAGCATAGCAAAGAAGAAGGAGCTCAAAGTTGATCCTTCATGCAGTCCCACCTCCACCTCAAACTCCTCTGTCATACAGCACATCTCACCACTGTCTTAAAGCTTTCATACATGTTCTGCAGGACACCATTCTAGACCTCCTAATACAAACCACAGATCTTCTCTCTCTGTTTTCTGTCATAGACTCTGCAGACATACAAACACAGTGCAGCTGCTTCTGGACTTCTCTGTTCTCCAGCAGCATCCTCAAAGCAAACATAGCATCTGTGAGACCCTTTCTTGGCATGAAACCATATTGTTGGTCACAATTGGTTGCTTCTGACCTCAGTTCATCTTCCACTACTCTATCCTATAACTTTATTATATGACTCATCAGCTTCTGCTTTCCTGTTTTAAACACAGAATTTCCACATCCCGTCTGTATCCTTTAACCTCCCGTCTGTTAAAATCTGCCCCAATCTCCACTTTTCTCTCTTCTAGGGATTCCCTGAATCCTCTCATCCATTTCCCTCCATAGTTTCTTCTTCTCCTCAAGCTCACATTCTACCTGAGGGCCATACCCACTGAGGTCATTCAAGATCCCACTTTCAACTTCCAGTATCAGACTCATCATTCTGTCTGACTCTCTTCATCTCCATGTTCTTAGATAACTTCTCCTTTTGGATCACTCCTGTTCCTTTTCCATCCACACCATAATAGAACATGTTAATCCTGTTCCAAATCTATAAACCTGGCTCACCTTCTATAGTCTCATGGACACAGGATTTCAATGTTTTTCTTTCCATCAAGTTGTCCAACTCTGTAGTTTTCCACGTCAAAGAACCCAAATTGAAACATCCTACTCTAAGTCCCACACTCTTGTCTTAGCTGTCTTCTCCTTGCCTGCAAAGACACCTTCCTCCTCTCCTTCTTTGACCAGCAGCGGTCTAATTTCTACCTGCCCCTTGCAGGTCAGCAGCACAGTATGGGTGTTCTGTTGCTGATTTGGTTTTGGTTTTTAGATGGATGCCCTTCATGACACAACCCCCTGCATGTACCTAGTCTTGGCACCGTCTAACAAAAGCACTTGATTGTGCTACCTTGTGGTTGCACTGAACAGGTGCATTTATTTGTACAAAGAGAAATATCAAGGGTTTGTTAAGTTCTACATGCAGGTATGTGTTTCATAAAATGCAGAGAAGCAATCATTAGGAAACCAAGTCAGACACCTGCGCCAGACACCTCTGAGGTTCTGCAGCGGTGTGCACCAGACATTTGTCTGACGTCACACTGTTGTCTGGAAGCCCATTGCAGCTGCTCTGGTGAAAGCCCACAACACTCTGACTGACACACACACACACACACACTGACCCTCCCCCCCCTGCACACACACTCTTCTCCCCTTGTTGCCCGTCCCTTGTGCCTTCCACTTTAAAGAGACACAAGGGGTGGCTACACTCCGCTTGACATGTGGGCCTGTATCCTAACCTTAGAGATGGAGGATGGGCATGGCTGCAAGCTTTGATGGCTTAATTATCGCTGGAAACAGGAATGGTTAGAGGGAGAGAGAAAGAGGGTTATGTGCAAGTGTTAGCGGCGCTGATAAGCATGTGAGGATCGTTAGCGTAAGACTTGAGTGGCACTGAGGTCCCATAAGGCATCTTAAATCTATGCTTTGGTGAGAGGAATTTTAATACTTGTTTTTCCTCGCTGAATACAAACAGCTGAGATATTTTAATTGGATTTTGATGCCACCTGTAAAATAAAATGAAAAAACTGTATTTGTGCCAAACATTTTAACTTAGTAGAAACCTGAGATTTTCTTTGGTTTTTCAGCCTTTTTGCCATTTTTCTAGGTGACAGTTTGTTTTAGTAAAATGACACCAAAGGACTGTACCGTTAATACGTTCCCAGCAATGTTATTATTAGAGGATTAAAAAAAAAAAAACTTTGAATCACAAGAAACTGTTTAACCAAATGACAAAATACGATAAATAAAAAAAAAAAAACAAAACACTGCATATCTTTAAACTTTTTGAAAACCTGAGACGTTGCCGGCAACCATTGACTGTATATGAAAACTGGACAGAGCGGATGAGACATCACCGACAGAAAATTATTTTCTTTTGGTTCCAACAAAAGGAAGTCACTTCAGTTTCCATTGTTCTACAATGTGGCCATGTTGGAACCAAATGTCCTCAGTAAGCCGTGATTGGATTGTGTCGGTCTGAGACTATATTTCTACGGCAACCATTCTCTCCAATCAAGAATAAGCATGTTAGATGACCACACTCCTTCCATTGAAAGTGACCTCTTAAGAATGTAAAAATCAATTGCTTTGAACGTTCTACGTGGCACGACCTACTTTTTATAAAGGCATCTGATTGGAGGGTTTATACCCTGAATAACTTGGGATACAGCAAAAATATCATAAAAAAATGATTATCTAGAACTTAGAAAAAAAATAGTAATCTGAGCATAAAAGATTATTCTGACGAATAGATTGACTGAGTAATAGCTGTTTATTTCTCAATAGAAGTCTGTGGGGTTTTGGCTTTTTGGGACCAGCAGGCACTTCCTGTTTGGAATGCAAGGGGATGGAGATCACTCAGTCCAGTTCTTTTATACAGTCAATACCGCTAACCCCATAAATAACGCACACTCTTTGGTTTACTGTAACTCTTTGACCATTTACTCATGTAAATCAACACGAACCAGCTAATTATGATACAGAAAAAAGCGGCGTATCAGTTTTGTCTGCGACAGAATGATTTGATTTATGATGATTTCATTAACACTTCACTACTCTAAAGTGTTGCATAACAGTGCAAGACTGTCTTTCTCTACTTAAGAATTTTCTGGAATTGTGTTTATTGCATTGGTTGAAGTTACGGTTGGCAAAAAAAATGTCAATACTAGAACTCGTGTTAATGGGTTAAATATCAGCTAGAAATGGAACTTTGTAACTACTTATTATCACTCTAAAATTATGCACATGCTTTCTATATAATATTTTTATCCTTCAACATGCTCGAGATACTGTACATATCATGAGTTCAGAATATGAGGTCCATGTCAAACGGCTGTAGTTGTTTTATTTGAAAAAAGAAATGAAAAATGCAAAGTCGTGCTGGCCTTAAAGTTTTTACAGATTTAAAAATCATTGTATTTGCTGTGTGTAAAAATGTGAGTCAGATTAACAATAAATGGTTTAATTGTTGTGGAAGCCAACTCAATGTTGGAGTTATTTACATCAGAAGTAAGTTCTCGAGATTCACACTGAAGCATCCTGGCTTAGGTTAACTCACATATTAAACAAAAACAAAAAAAACAAAAGGGCACATTCAATGTTTAACCTTTTTTGGGCTTTCAAAATGACTGCGTGCATTTATTTATTGGACCTTTTTAATTAGCATCACTAGTTTTCCAACAAGGTCAAGCCCCATGGAATTTTATGCTTGTGACTTTTAAAGACAGGCCCTGTTTAATATAAAAACAGCTCAAGCAATAAGCACTCCTCTTATGATCAAATCATTAAATATTGATTACAGGAACTTAAGTAAAGATCTTCTGAAGTTTTATTGTTAGCTTCATATTTGAATTAGTTCATAACGAATGGCAGAAATTTTAAATACATACAGAACTTGACATACTGTACAGTGTTTGGACAATATATCCTTTTGTAATGACTGAATGTCTTCATTCAGTTTCATGGCACATCTTTTAGAAAGAGCATATGGACATCACAATAAAGTTTGGATGATGTCTAAATTTAATCAGAATATTCAACAAAGAAAAAACATTTCACTGAATATTTGTGTCTACATTCAAAATGTATATTCAATTTAACACAATTACTGAAATATGCAGAATTATTTAGATTTAATGAAGCTTTTCTCATCATTTTTCTAAGTTTGTTGATGGTAATGATTTTGAACTATAAATGTGAATACTTGCTACTAAATTTCCAGTATATGAACTGGATCACATTTAAGAATTATAAGAAATCTTAGCTACATTTTTTGCATATCTGAGTAAAATCGCATATCTTGGGAGACGTTGACTTTTAGTGTTAAATGACCACCATATCAAATACCAACTTGTCAAGAAAGTACAGGACACTGGAGTTGGATGGCAAGGGAATTGGCTATTTGTCATGGGAAAGAGCAGCTCAGTGCTCCAAGCCCATCTGTCTCAGGTTGGGGGCCGGGTGTTTTGAGGTCGAGCTCAGTTTAATTGAAGATTATCTGCTTAATTACTCAAGCACAGCCAGACTTAAACAGCCATGGATTAAGGAAACATCAGTGAGGCAGACCTTTGGGTCCACTGTTGCGTTCAATTAACAAGAGGCCCCAGATATGGCTCTTCCCTTCTCACCCATCACCGCAATGGAACTGAAACTGCATGCTAAGAGACCAGCCATAAAGATAACAAACACAATACTGAAAAACTGCACGCGCACAGACGGCCAAAGTGTGGATTTCATCTCTGGACAGTGCACTGTTTATTATTGTTCTCCCGTTCCTCTCAGCAATGCATAATTATGACCTCGGTGACTAAATTATGTCCTGACACCAAAAAATTATGTGTAAGCATGCATGTTGTTTTGCATTTTCAGCATGAACCTATTCAAACTTTGTGATCCCTGCAAACGTATTTACAAATATGCAGAATACAACATGTTAAAACAAATTGAAAAAGTGGTTTGCTGTTGTGTTTCTATTACCTCCTTTCTCTTTTCTGCTTATTTGAGTAATTATGGAGATACAATGGGAATAACCATTTATGCTATGTATGCCAATTTCCAGTAATTTCTTAGTTCAGTCCTTATACAAATTTTGCTTTGTATAACTGTTGCAGTCATACAAGATGTCAAACTCTTATTTTGACATGGTCTTTTATGTGTGTAAAGTTATGTGCCATCAACATGTGAACTGGATTAACCTCATGGAACATCCAATAACCCCAGGATGTTTGAAGGACCCATTGTTCAATAAAAAATAGCGTTTTTGTTGAATGTCAGTCATTTTAGCATCATACTGTATTTCTCATGTTTCCAGTTTGAATATTTTCCATCATATTCAGTTTGAGCTATGGACTGCGTATGAGAACTTGACTGAGTGACTCCTACCCCTTGCGTTCCAAATAGGAAGTACATGCTGACTCCAAGACTCCAAAATTCTTATAGACTTTTATTGAGAAATAAACAGCTATTTGTCAGAATCACCATTCTTGCTTTGCTACAACTGTTTAACATGTTACTGCAAAAAATTGAGTTGTAAATTGACCAATAAGATGCCTTAAAAAGCAGTTGGCCTCATGTCGAATGTTTGAAGTGCTAGATTGACATATTCCTCTGGGCCCGCTTTCAGTGGGAGGGGTGTGGCCGAACATGCTCACTCCTGATAGGAGAGAGTGGTTCCCATAAAAATGTAGACTCAGACCGACACAATCCAATCATGGATTCCTAAGGGAGTTTGGGTTCAACATGGCGATGGACATTATGTGTAAAATAGCAATTGAATTAATTTCATTTTGTTGCAACTGGAAACAGTTTATTTTCTGTGGGTGACATCACACTCCCTCAGTCCAATATTCGTATACAGTCAATGGTTCGAGCATACAAATGCATGTTGATTTTAACAAGGACTCAATATAGGACGCAATTTTCCACAAAGTTCTCAAATAAACTTGAGGACATACCCTTTTTCCATCATTTTTTGTTTTTGACTAAAAACTATAAATTGAGACTTTGAAAGACCAACGTCATCCTGTTGAAAGAAGCAGCATTTCATGGATAAACTTCTATTCCAAAAATTCCATATTTACAATAAATTTAGGCAAAGTACTTATTTGTTGGCAGAAGAAGTGACACCTTGATATACATGACAGTTTGATTCCCAGCCAATAGTGCTAAAGTGTTGTCTTATTTTGCTTTGACTTTTGTGCTGTTGCATTCAATTTTTTTTAATTAGTTTTTACTTTTTTCAGCATGTGATTGGTTTAATTACTTAAGCAAAGTAATTTTTACTCAAATTTAAACAAATTAAACAGGATGAAAATCTGCTTCTTTTTTCACGGAAGCTTGGGGCATCACTCATCACCTCGATAACCCAAACCCTCCTGACCCAAAATTTTAATACCAATAGAGTCACAAAACAATAACGAGTTAGCTTGCTCGCTTAGAGGACCTCTAATTGATAGGAAAAAAATGATAATTAAAGTCTAAATGTGAATCAGTGTCCTTTTCTTTTTGCTACTTATCAAGGCTCCCGTGGTCTTGAGTGCATGACTGCTCTTTAGGGGGCATACTTTGTCTCTTTATCTCTTGTGTTGCAATGAAGTAGAAAGTCATGACATTTCCTCTCCTTCCTCACCAGCACGACTCAATCTTTAACACTTACACATCCCCGTAATTACTTTGCCATCTCTTGCCGTCCCTTTGTCCACCTGTAATCAGCAAACAAAGCTTTATTTGGCTCAGAAGAATGATAGAGAATGCTGTGCAACATGACATGAGTTAACAAGCCTTTCTCCACATGCTTTTATTGTACACTTTAAAACATTAATTAGGGCTAGCACATTTGATAAATAAGTCATTTTGCTTTTTGCTGCTCTCATCCATCCATACAGTGGTCATGGTGACCAACACAAAGCCAGAGCTGAGGCAGTGACATTTAGAGGTGAATTGTATGACTCATCCTCTCCAACTTAATTACTAGTACCTCACACATAAACCAATATCTCTTACTGCACGTACCAAATGTGCCCATCACCAGCGATAATATTTTAAATTTCCTATATGCCCATAGTTACTAGTAAATATGATCTACAACATAGCTTTATGTGCAGATACTTGGAACTTGAACATAATGTAAATCATAACATTGTGAACTTAAGTTCTTCACTGCCCTCCTTGTCTGACCTCACATCCAGTGGAGAACTGTTAAGTGTCTGTTGTCAGTCGGGCATTTGTGTGCACGTGCTCGTGGTAACACGTGGTGTAAAAACTTTTGTATTGACATTTTGATGCTCCTCCATTTCTGTACCAGTTTGGACTTCCTGGCTAGAATTGTCTTTGTAACACAGAAGTTTACCCTTTCATTTGGTTGAGTTGTGTTACCTGTTTCATGATCAGCTGGACTGGTTCTTTTTATTTGACTTTTTAAGAGCAGAGTATAAAAATAAATATTGAGATTTGCTTAAAACTGATTTTCAGTTTTATTCTTAAAAATATTTGAATTAACAGGCAAGAGGTTCAGTTTCGCACATTAAAATTGTATTAAGGTTTACATTGCATAACCACAGTTTTTTAAACAAGTACATGCGTATTTGCATTGTGATGTTCCGGCAGCCACAGAAACCAACCTAATGATTCTGGTGTTCATTTCATAAAATATTTATATGGATCTGTTTGTTAATTAATTTACTTAACCTCCAAAAGTTACATAACATTTCCCTTTTATACAGGAAATATCGCCAGTGACATCTAAATAACACACGCTCTTTGATCTACTGCAGGCATGTCGAAAGTCCGGCACGTGGGCCAAATTCGGCCTGCATTCATATTTACATCTACCCACAAGCTCCTGTCATAAACTGTTTGTGATGTTTTGCCCTTAAGGGCAAAACTTCAGACCTTAAGGGTCTGAGTAATTTATTCATTCATTCATTCATTTTCCAATCCGTTTTATCCCTTTCGGGGTCACGGGGTTCCCGGAGCCTAACCCGGCTACTGATGGGCAAAGGCAGGGTACACCCCTGGACTGGTCGCCAGTCTGTCGCAGGGGCTGAGTAATTTAGCCAATCACAATTGAGACATTTTTCACACAGTGTTTAGAAAGTTCTGGGGGCAGAATCATTTTTGATGATTTTTTTCTGTGATCAAAATCACAATTGTTTGTATTTCTGAAGAAGATAACAAACGTGTTATTTTCTTCTTCAAATTATTTCAATTTAGAACCTTATAGTGAGCATTAAGTACTACATAATATGTAACATTTTTCATGAACATATCTAATGTAGATAAACTTTTGTACAGACTTTTATTTTATTTCTTGTCTTCAAACATGAAAATCACAGTAACTAAGGTACAAATGTATTTAGATGTATTTTTGGTTTTATGTAGAGACATGAAAAGTACCCTATTGCAATACATTTTCATTCAATTGTTCATTTGCTTTTAAAAATTGTGTTATGCTCTTTTAAACGTGTTCATGTGGCATTTTTCTCACAATGGTAAAACATATATGAAGAAATATAAGATTAAAAACTGCATTCGTGAGTACTTCATTCAAATCATTGTAAATCAGGAACAGATGAAAAAATGCATTGAAAAAAGCTTGTAGTTGTTATGTACAAACTACAATCAGAAGGCCACAAGCTCCTTGCTCTGCTTCAAGCAGACAAATAGATCCGTGCACGCCTTAATTTTCCTTGTTTGAGATGAAATCTGGCTCAAAAGTGAACGGCTGGACAGCTCCGATATTGCTCGCAATTTTTGTTGCACTGGTAATGTTAGATTGGAGTTGTGAGGGGCTGAAAGCAGGCGGGAGAGAGTGCCTACTTCTTCGCTAATGGTCGCACCCACAACTCTCTTTTAATGAACTACTTCCGCTCTACAGAAAATACGTCCTAGAAAATGAGAAAAGTTTATTTTATTTTGGCCCATATCAGCATAATCCTAATTAAAAGACTGCTGGGAATTATTTTAAAATATATCAAAAGATGATTCAAGTGAAACTTTGATGTTATTAAACAGGTTAAAAGAATGCTTCTCACACATTTTCACCTCAACAAATCTTTGCAAAAAGTTTGGACACCCGTGATCCACCATAACTCTTCCACCATTTATACGATCAGTGAATCATCTGCTTCTGATGCAGAAAAAGTCAGTTGTGCATATCGCCTTTGCTCCAATATGCATGTTTTTAATGCAAAATGATGCATTACGGCACAAAACAGCTTTTCTCTGTGACAGAATCAGCTGATTTGCATCGATTTTGATTCCTGTGAAGTGTTGCATATCAGTGCAAGGCTACTTTTCTCTGCTTCAGAA
The DNA here is from genome assembly GCA_036245035.1 of Adrianichthys oophorus. Classification (NCBI taxonomy): domain Eukaryota; kingdom Metazoa; phylum Chordata; class Actinopteri; order Beloniformes; family Adrianichthyidae; genus Adrianichthys; species Adrianichthys oophorus. The sequence continues at coordinate 10,100,561 of BSAI01000119.1, read as the reverse complement.
TCCACTGGAATTACATTAATTGCGTAAATGGTTGAAAAGTTACAGTAGTTACAATCACATAAACACTTTTAAAGGGTTAAAAACAATGCAGTAAAGGTAAAAGGCAAAGAAATATCCCCTTTCTGCCTTTTTAACTTATTGTCAGTATTCTGGGGTTGTCTCTTCAGCATCTTTAAATTGATCAGATAGAGCTCCAAACTTACAGAGATTTGAACTAATTAGGTGAACCAGTGATCTGCATCTCTCATCATTACATGGAGATAAGCAGTCATCAGACCAAGCTGGGTTCAGAGCAGAATCACTGTCCCAACAGAGAAAATACATCTGGAAATCCTGTTTCATTCAGCATACATGTTTAATGCATGAATAAGATATTAATAGCACTGATGGATGGGAAGGTCTATGAAAATAACGTGAATGTATATTTCAGCCAACGTTTTTTTCCTTTTTCCTGTTGCAGTATGTCATGTTGTCATAAGCATCTGTGGCCCTAAACTCTTCAACCCCAATGCTCACATTAAAGCTCCCAGTACAGGATATGGGGATTATTCTGTTATCCACAGATGGTGCTGGGAGAGAGTGATAGATGGGGAAAGAAACAGGGTGAGTGGAAGGAGTGATTGTTGAGTGGAAGTGCAACCAGGAAGATCTGGTTCAGCCTCAACGCTGGTCAGTCACCAGTCACCCAACCCCCTGTTTTGCTCCCTCCACGCCTCTGTCACTCAAACCTTACCTTACCTCTCTTGTTTTTTTCTCTCGACTCTCCTTTTCCTAACTGGAGGAGAGCATTTCCTCTCCTTTCCAGCAATGTGCTATTTTGACAAACAGATTTATCGGTTACGTCATATTTCTTCCCTGTTTTAATCAAAAGGCGCGGCGGTGGGGCTGACTCGGGCTCAGATTAATATCACCATTGATCAGATTGGATGGCGGTGTCTTCGCACCAACTCCACATCCCCCCATCCTTTTAACCCCCACACACACTCAAACCCAGTTTTATTGCAAGAAATAACTTTACATCCCCAAAGTTCCAGTAGTGTACGTTTTGTAAGCAATCAGTTTTGTAAGACATAGTTTCTACAGTACATTTAGTAATGTAATACTACAGACATTTGCCTCTGAGTTGCAAGCAGGATTGTTGGCATGGAGTAATCTCCTTTTCCTCACCCTTGTTGAGAGCTCTGTTTACACACTCTCCCGCTTACCTAACATTTTCGGTTAAACATAAACGCCGAGAAATATGGGAGGTATCTATCCGTACAGTTTGGAGCCAGATGCCAACTCAGACAAGAAAAACAAAGAGGGACATGGATCTAGTCATCAAACAAGTGGATGAATCAGCATGGAGCGGAGCAGTGAGCTTGTGGCTTGCCATAGTTACTAGCCGTGGTAAATCACACTTAAAAGCTTTTTCCAATGAACTTTTTTTGTCTGGTCCTGATCCAATCAATTTGAATAAAGGAATACTCAGAAATGCATTTGTGAGATTCATTTTTACTTAATTTATATCCTCCATTGTGAGAAAAGTGCCACAAGAATGTGTAAAAACACCAAAAACACAATTTTCATCAGAGTTGGTCTTTAACTTCATTGCAACATTCTGACTCATGTGAATATGTTTGCTTTGATAATGGTCTCTGCAGAGTTTGCTAAAGGTTTCACATCTTTAAGTTTGTTAATTTCTATATAAAAGTGCCATAAAAGACCCCTCAAATGTTCCGCTTTGCTGGTGCCTCAGCCTGAAGTGGATTTATTGTCGCTGGTGAAGGAAAGCATTGTGATGTTGTGGTTGACACTTGAGAAAGAGAGTAGGAGGGAGAGGAGAGCAGGTGCAGCAGCAAGGCGGTGACAATGCTGCGAGAGGAAGTCATTTTTACAAACACACCATGGCAGCCAGGGCCAGTGCCAGCCATCAGCTCTGCTCCTTCCCCTGCCAGCCACCCCTTTACCACGCGCACACTCCCAAACACCTACACACACACACACACCATCACACCACCTCTGATGCTTTCATCCACCTCCCCACCACCACCACTGTTATCTCCTGGCCTGCCAGTCACGCAGCTGCAGCCCTCCGCCGTCCTCCGCCGTCCTCCTGCGTCAATCATGCGTGACATGGAGGTCAGTAGCAAGCAGTGGCGAGGCAAAGAGCCTCTGTGGACCCCTCCTTCCACTGCCCCCCTGGGGTGTGACCAGCAAGCAGTCTGCCGCACGCATTGGGAAATTACCACCCATCTTTTGTGGCTAAGTGCACGGGTGAGTGATGAACAGAGGCGGCCTTTGGCAGAGGCTAACTGCAGGGGTGTAGAGGTAGGTGTGTGGGTGGGTGTACGAGGTGTGTGTAGGGGGTGCATAGTAGAAGGAAAAAATGTAAAGGGAGAGAAAAAGAGAGTGCTGGGAGGGAAGTGGTGGTTGGTGATAGAAGGATGGGGGGGCTGAGAAGTGGAGCCGCAGCCTTCTGATTAAGGGGCGAAAGACTGCTGGCTGAGGTGGAGGGGGTGGGGGTTTGAAAAGGGGAGGGATACAGAGAACAGAGTGAGCAAGGGAAAAACGGGGAGAGGAGATGGAGGGAAGAGAAAAAGGAGGCTGAGAGGAAGAGGTGGGGGAGGGACAATTTAACGAAGCTCAAAGGCCATCTCTGGAAAGCGAAGGAAGAGGCAGACATAGAGGAGATCTGGACCAACGCGAGCTGGTGTTAACAGCCTGTTAGTTCTGCCCTGGCTTCTCTTCCTCTGCTGCTTCTTTGTTTGTGACTTGGAAAATTGTGAGCCGGGATTTCTCCAAGCTTTTTAAAGTAACTCTGCAAATGCTGCGATGTTTGTGGAAAACCAGCTTGGCAGTAAAGCTTGTTGATCTTACTTTTTCTTTTGTGCAAAACCCTTTTTTTGTCTATTCATTGTTTTTGGTCTCACATGCTCTTTTTATTCATCTTAAGAAATGCATGATTTTTCTGTTTTAATAAATGTTCTTTGCTAAACATGCAAAAAATTTATATCTGCTTTCAACTGATTTTTTTATAAAAACAAGGTGACCCAAAGTAAACATAAAAAACCGTCCAACCAAAATGAGCATATCTTTATGTTGTGTCTTTTTACAGTAACAATTATAAAAGACATTTAAATACACATTTCAAAATATGCTTAGTAACATAAAAACAAGCAAAATAAAAGACGCCTTTTACATTTTTTATATCAAAATCCTCAAAAACTAGACGGGAGAGACGAACAGCATCTGCGCCATTGTTATGCCTGTTGCCTGGCAACTACAGAGTAGCTAACAAACAGGAGCCATGCATGAAGAAATCCTTCTTTCCCGAAGAAAAAAAACACGAAAAAGTCGTAGTGGTATTTCCCTTTTTTACGTAGTCACAACACATAATTCTCTTAAAACTTATTATTGTAAGCGTGTGTGAAAAAAGGGCCAATAAAGACCCACTCTAATCATCTTTTGATCAATTATGAAAGTGTTCACAGTGGTCTTTCAAATATGATCATGTCGTTTTAGCCAAAAAAACAGTGTTGTTTGCTAGTTCCTGTAGAGCAGTAGGAGTTCATTAGAAATTTGCCTCTGGATTGTAGGAGGACTGTTGGAGTTGAGTAAGCCTGCCCTTACTTCCCATCATCCCTTTGTTTACACTAGATTTGAATAAAGAAATACTCAGAGATGCTGTTTTAATCTTAATTTTATTTATGTCCTCCATCCTGGGAAAAATGTTGCAAGTTGCAAGTAAGGCATAAGCATACAGGGGAAATTCAGTACCACTGTTGTTCCATTTTATTTGATTTTTTACAGTTTAGTATAAAGTGGGCTGATGGTTCACACTCATTAGTCATTGGCAAACGATAACATTTTGTGTCCAGCCTTAAAAAATCATTACATCTTTTTCACATGAACAAGTAAAAAAAAAAAAACCTTTGATAATAGCTCTGTTATTACAGAGCTGTTGTTACAGTATTTTTCCCCATGAACCATGCAAAAAAAAATAAATGCAGCTTTATTCTTCAAATGTGATATTCTATCATTAACCACATCAAAACGCTAAGATTTCATTTTTTATTGTTACCAGAAACCATTTTGATTTTATTGTTCAGTTCAATATAGGAATTTTTAATTAAAAAAATATCTCCAAGAGGTAACTTCAGGAACCGCAGCTGGATTTAGTTAGCTTCGGTTTTAGGCTTTCTCCTCAAAGCATAAATTACAGGGGGTAGTCACTCTGGAAAAGCAACTTTATAATTCACAAACGCCTTATTCAGTATGTATGAATCCATAATAGACTGAATTCTATTCCATTCATGGGACGGACTCATTTGATACTCATTAATGTAACAATGAGTGTGCCACTGGCATGGGAATATCAGACACAGTCAAGTAAAAGTAGGCTCCACATGGACAGTGCAAATGTCTTTAGTAGCCACATACCTACAGACACGTTCAATAGTATGTCATGGCTGACAGCTACTTATGTACGTGAACAATGTTTTGAAAAATAAACAGTTTTCAATATTTCAAAAAAGTGGCATTTTTTTTGCAGATAAACAAGCTTGAGGCTTTCATTCAGAGAGAGAGAGAGAGAGAGAGAGTGAGAGAAACTGGCCCCCTATTTATTATCCAGTTCAGTAAGATTTTGGGGGCAACGTCAGGCTTTTGTGTTTTTCAGCCATTTAACAAAACTGTGATCAAGGTACAAGTGTGTGAGAAAAACTGCACAAGAGAAAAAAACAATCAAAATTATTTTAAAGTACAAAGGAAAAGCGCTAAAACTGGTGCGACCTAATATAGAAACATGAAAAGGGTAAGGTTAAGGTTTGTGTTAGGTGTTAGGCCGATTGTTGGAATGGTATGCCTTTAAGAGTTTTATGAAGATAGACAGGGATACTTCAGCCATGATGCTGTTCCATGATCTTTGTATCAGGATGGTTTACTGTGTGAAAACCGACGGGTTTAGGAAACACAAAGTAATGTGCAATAGAAAGAACGGAATAATAGTTTTTAGATCAGAAGATATAAACCTAGATATTGTTCTGTAAGACAGCCAAACTATTTTCATTTTAATTCCAGTGGCCATTGGTGATTTAATTCATATTCACAACTGAAGTTTGTTTATGAAGTCCGATTCAAAACGGTTGTCTTGCAATCAGCCAATTGTTGCAAATTAGTTCCTTTCAAACATCCCAAATCATTTGAATCCATTTCTGTCCAAATCTGTCAAAGCGACATTGTTGTAATTGTTTGGCCCACAAAAGTATGGTGGCCCTGAAGTGCACATCACTCAACACGCACACAAAAAAGATCACAACAATACAAAAAGAGCAAATCAGAAAAAGGTAGTTTTGTTTTGATTTCTAAAATTCAATGTTGTTTTTAAAATTATGTGTGTTGTTTTGTTAATTGTCATTGTGAGTTTTTTTTTTTTTTTTTTGTCTTGATTGATTTGTTGACGGGCTGCACGGTGGCGCAGTGGTTAGCGCTCCTGCCTCACAGCAAGAAGGTTCCCGGTTCAAGTCCTGGCTGGTGGACCTTTCTGTGTGGAGTTTGCATGTTCTCCCCGTGCATGCGTGGGTTTTCTCCGGGTACTCCGGCTTCCTCCCACCGTCCAAAAACATGCTTCATAGGTTAATTGGTTACTCGAAATTGTCCCTAGGTGTGAATGTGAGTGTGCATGGGTGTGTGATTGTGGCCCCTGCGACAGACTGGCGACCAGTCCAGGGGTGTACCCTGCCTTCGCCCATGAGTAGCCGGGTTAGGCTCCGGCAACCCCGTGACCCCGAAAGGGATAAAGCGGATTGGAAAATGAATGAATGAATGAATGATTTGTTGACTTGATTTGGACTCCAGGCCTACTGTATAAAAGTGAAAGCTAAATTATCCCTAACTCAGGGAAAGCAGTGGGTAGCAGTTGGAACAATAACTCCACTAAACTCATCCACACCGCCTGCTGTAAGACCAGTTAGGTCTGAGAGGACGGGAAAGGCAGAAAAACACAGATTTGTTATGTTATGAGACAACAGAGGTAAAATAGTGACTGCTAAAATGAGGAGGACAAGTTGATTGCTACCTCTTCTTCTTTGCCTTTTGGCTGCTCCCTTTAGAGGTCACCACAGCAAATCATTCACCTTCATCTAATCCTGTCCTCTGTCTCCTCATCATTCACATCAACCAGCCTCATGTCCTCCTTGATGACATCCATGAACCTCCTCTTTGCTCTTGCTCTATATGTTCTTGGTAGCATCAGCTTCAGCATCATTTTACCAACATGATGACTGTCCCTTCTCTCAATGTCTCCAAACCAGTGAGACAGTTTTCAATAATTTTCAGCAGGTACCCCAACTGCAGCTACAGAGCAGATAGACAGACCCCTTTCTCAGCATATTTGAAAGCAGCAATCTGAATGATCTCATGTTATTTGTGACGAGTGACTGTGGCGCAGAGAAAAAACGGTTGACGTCTGATTACAAGATTGCAGATCCGTTTCTCACTCTGCCTGCTGATGTGTTGAAGTGTCTTTAGGCAAGTACTTGAATCCCTCACTGCTCCTGGTGGCCATATTAGCTCTTTGCATGGCTGCTTATAAGTCCATGGATGTGTGTGCAGATAGATGAGTGAATGGGAACTGTGACTGCAAAGCTTTTTAGGCCTTGACGAAGGTGGAAAAGCACAATATAAAGTGGATGATATAAGTAGATGATTCCTTGCTGATTTAGATTTTCCCAACTATAAACAAATGAACAGTTTGTCATCTTAATTTGAACATTAAGAGATAGAAAATCACGAAGAAAATTAAGAAATCGACTAAAATATTTACATAAGCTTATTTGCATTTCATGGAGGGATTTCTTTGATCCCCTAGTAACCATTAAGAGTTCTGGTTCACACAGACCAGTTGGACTCTCTTAATCAACGTGTCACCTGCATAAAAAACACCTTTCCACAGAATCAGTCCATCAGTCAGACTTCAAACTCTCCAACATGGGAATGACTAAATATCTTACAGTGGATTTAAGGAAGAAGATCGTAGGTCTGCACAAGACTGGAATGGATTACAAAACCATCAGCAAGAAGCTGGGGGTTAAGGTGACACCTGTGCCAAAATACAAGAATTTCACGAGAACAGTGAGACAGAGGCCTAAAACAACACGGCAGGAGTTAGTTGATGATCTAAAAGCAGCTGGGACCACATTCACCAGGAAAACCATTGGGAATTGTGCTGCAATGGTTTAACATCTTGCAGTGCTCGCAAACTACCCTTGCTGAAAAAGGCACATGTGCAGACCTGCCTGAAGTTTGCCAGTGAACAACTTCATGATTTTCAGAGTGATTGGTAGAAAGTGCTGTGGTGAGAGGAAGGCAAAATTGAGCTCTTTAGCATCAACTCACCCCATGAGTCTTTGGACGAGGAGAACTGCTATCTAAGACCTCAAGAACACCATCCCCACTGTCAATCATGGAGGTAGAGGTGTGTGTTGGGGGGGTCTGCACAGCGCGCAGGACTACTTTACAGGGTCAATGGGAGGTTGGATAAAGCCATGTACTGTCAAATCTAGAGAGAGAACCTCCTTCCTCCCTCCAAGAGGCTTAAATAGGACGTACACGGGTCTTCCAACAGGATAATGACCCAAAGCATACAACCAAGGAAACCAAGGAATGGCTGAAGAAGAAGCATATCAAGGTCATGGAGTGGCCCAGCCAGTCTTCAGACCTCGATTCTTTAGAGAACCAATGGAGAGAGCTGAAACTCAGAGTTGCCAAGCATTAGCCACCAAATCTTAATGATTTATGAGTCATTGCAAAAAAGATAGTAAACAACTGGTGCACCAGTACTAAACCCTGAGGTACCCTGGAGAAGAAGGGATGATATGAAAAGGTTGCCTTAATCCGTATTATGCTGAAGGAGATCAAAATCGGAAAGGACCCAAAGCAGAAATGTGCACCAATGAATATGCAGGCTCTAAAAAAACATAAACTCTAAAAAGTTTGAAGCTCAGGATGAAATTGGAATTGTATGGTTTGCTTAACATAAATCTTTGGATCTTAATAACACCAACAAAAAAAACAACAACACCACCAGTGTACTGCATTTGTTGTTCACCTTTCGGCTTATCCTATCAGGAGTGGCCACAGCAAATCATCTTTCACTAATTTGCGCAGGATGCCATTCCTAATACAACCTACAGGAGGATCCTGAATTCTGTGTGAAAAAGAGGTGCAGTGAAATAAAATCCACACTTCCTGTCACGCTACTTTTTCACAAAGGTATTGACTAAAACACTACACAGGGGAGGTGGTGGGTGACAAACATGATCTTTAACTTGAGAGTGCTGTCTGTGTGGACCAGGGTTCATGTTACCTTCACAGGGGTCAGTCACATAGTCCTCGCCAGCTGCTCAAAGCGTTTGCACCGCTGTCTAAAAGTAGACACAGAGACAAAAGCCTGGGCGACACTTTGAAGAAAATCATGATATGGTTTACTAGCACTTTGAAAAATGTCATCAAATACTATTGAAAATGTTAAAGTAACCACATGTTCATCAGTATTCTGCTGCGACATCACTGGTTGCCTGATGGGAGAATCTGGTTCTATTGACCAGCAAATGGTGACTTAATCAAGCAGTAACAGTGGAAACAAAATGATTTCCAGCTAATCTTGTGGCCATTGATGAGCAAAGGTAACAGCTTGGATGCTCGCAAATGAGCCGCTGCCTTGAAAGCTCCTCAGCTAATGACACGATTATTTGCTCATCAGGGTGATGCCAGGATGTATGTGTGAGGCTGCATGCATGAGCGAATGTATAGCGCATGTTTGAATGCCTGTATTGCTTGCTGTTGACGGCTGCAGCGGTGGCAGGTGGTGCTGGCCACATCTCTGCATGATGATAAAAGCCAGAGCCGTTGTTACAAAACCCGGCGTCGGCCGGCGTCCTGCTTTTGGGTGCTGCTTCTATGTCCAGTGAAGTGCAGACACGATGCAGAGTTTGAAGAGAGAAAAAGAGAAAGAAGACTGAAAATGTGAGGGACGTTCAGAAGTTTTGATTTTAAATGCTGAGCTAAAGCTATGTTTGGTGTTTTTCCACTTCCTCCACTCAGAGTCAAGGTGAAGAAGCAGGAAATGCAAGAATCTTTAGAAATTATATATGCTTTCCATTGAATAAAACTTGAGCTTATGAAAAATATTTTTAAAAAGAACAACAATCTGAATAGTTTCACTTAAACTGACTAAAAGTAATTTTTATATAATTTTTTTTTAGGTGAATCTTTTTGAACTGGCAATGTCCAAACTCACTAAGTATTTAAGAGGAAAATGTAAATGAGATTATTGGTTCTTTTTCAGAAGCAGGGCCTTGTGAATCTATTCCTTTCAAAGAGCCATCCAAAAACTGACTCATTTGTCTCTGTTTTTTTTATTTTTGTATTGTTATTTTTGAAGAAAACAGATGTGAATAGAAGATTTTTGGTACAATTTAAATGTTGTCAGAAAGCTGTAAAATGTGTGGTACTGCAATGCAGACATGAAAGTGACGCAACAAATGAACAGCCAGCAGACAAATTAAATTCACAAAAGATCAGAACAGAACAGAATAACAGAACAGTAGAAAATCAATGTGATGTGAATTCAAGATCCACATAAAGCTTGAAAAGGGAAGCACCACCCATGTCTGCCAGTCCAGTGGTACAGCTTTCAACTGCCACACAATGGTCCAGAGAGGTGTCAGCCAAGACACTACCACAGCATCTAGAGAGTTGAGTGGACCTCTTCCACACCCGGTGCCTTGCCACCAAGGAACTTGACTACCTCGGTGACTTCAGTTTGTCCCACCGCAAAGTCCTCAGCTTCTGCTTCCTCAAGAGAAGGCTTCTTAGCGAGATTAAGGAGATCCTTGAAGAATTCCTTCCACCGCCAGACAATGTCCCCCGTCGAAGTCAGCAGCTCACCATTTGCACTGAAAATAGTGCCTGTACAAAACTGCTTTCCCCTCCTGAGGAGCCGGACGGTTTGCCAGAAACTCTTTAAGACCAACCGATAGGTGGCAGCTCGCTTAAACTGCCAATACCTGTCAGCTGCCTCTGGAGTCCCACAAGCCAGCCAAGTGTATTGATGGACACCCTTGTGCTCAAACATGGTGTTTGTTATGGACAAACTATAACAAGCACAGCAGTCAACAATAAAACACCACTAGGTTCAGATCAATGAGGCCATTCTATCACGGCCCTCGGTATCACTGCCATTGCCCACGTGGGCATTGAAGTCTTCCAGGAGGACAACTGAGTCCCCCGTTGTGGTGTTTTCCAGTACCCCTTCGATAGACACCAAGAAGGCAGAGTACTCCAAACTGCTGTTCTGCCTGTTAGCCAAAACCAAAGTCAGAGATCTGTCCCACACCTGAAGGCGAAGGCGCACTCTCTCGTTCACCGGGGTGAACTCAAACACTTGGCAGCTGAGCTGGGGGCTCATGAGTAAGCCAACACTGACCCACCCTCTATCACCATGTGCAACTCCAGGGTGTTAGAGAGTCCAACCCGTCTCAAGGGACTGAGCTTCAGAGCCCAGAGTGTGTAGAGGTGAGCCCAACTATATCTAGCTGGTACCTCTCAACCTCTTGCAGAAGCTTAGGCTCCTTCCCTCCCAGAGAGGTGACGTTCAATGTCCCTAAAGCCACGTTCCATGACTGGGGTTTGGGCTGCCAAGGCACTTGCCTTCGACTGCCACCCAAACCACATTACACTGGCCCCTTCTGAGCTCTCCTGAAGGTGGCAGGCCCACTGGAGAGTGATCCCACGTTGTTTCTTCAGGCGTCAGGGAGACCCTACCAGGAACCCCCAGACAACATAGCTCCTGAGATCACTCAAGCACTCAAACCCCTCCACCCTGTTAAGGTGGTGGTTCATGGAGGGGGTAACTGAATATGTCAGTTTTAATGCAAAATAAAATAAAACAAGAACCCCCCCCCAAAAAAAATAGACAGGGAACTTTAGTCTGATTCAAATAAATGACATATGATGATCGGAAAACGAAAAGTTTCCTAAAGTGTCTTTTTTAAAATTAATTTAATAATCAAACAGCAAAACCACTAAAACTGAAAAAAAATGAAGCCAAAACATGACAGCATTCACTGATGTTTGGCTGTGATCAGAGGCATAAAAAGCCTTCCACTGAATTTGAAGGAGGAAATTTACTTTCACGCCACATGGCCACACTCATAATTATCTGATTGTTGCAGACCATTAGGAATTTGATTTATTGTTCTTTGGCAGTCAGGATGGAGGTTTCTCACCCCCGGCTTGGACGTGTGTGAAATGCACAAGTCTGGAGGGCTGAGGAGAATATGAGGAAGCAAGAGCCATATGTCTGCGCTGTCAGAGAGCCACTTGTTAGAGGAAGTTTAGCCTCTCTGTGCCTCCAGCCACAACCTTAATTATTAACAACATGTCTCCCCTCTGAAGAGCTGTGTGAGGGCGGCTCAGTGAAAAAGATGCTTTGGAGAGTGGACCGGATGCTGAAAACCCCCTGGATATGGAGATACTCAGTCAAGGTGTGGAAGGTTTTTCAGGAAAGACACTTTCCTAGCTATTTCCTCTCCTGCGGGACTTTGCAGCTGAAGATCACTTGTGAGCACACGAATAATTCAGAGGGATTGACACTCATTACATGTAAAGCAGTGCAATCATTGGAAAGTCTGTTCAAATGAGCTCATGAAAACGAGGACAGGTGCATCCTTTTTTTTCATCTCTGTAGCATTTATTAGTTCATGGGTTCTTCATTTGGTGAAGATAAGTCCAAGTGTTTTTCACAGAACGATGAAACAAAGTCTTCTTCTGGGGTCATGCTAGTTGTTTTACTGTCAGCTAACAATTAAAGAAAAAGTTCCGATTTCAAAACTTCGATTCAATTTGAAAACTTTAAATTTCAGCTTTTAGTTAGATTACTTAGTAACTAGTGGTGATGATAAACTGTTTTAAGGTTTCTCTGATCGCCACACAAAAAACAAGTCTTTTGTAGCCCAGTGCTTTTCAACTATTGGGTTGATTAGCCATTAGCCATGAGAAAAAGTCAGGTATGCCATTAGGTGGCAATTAGGTGAAATTGAATAATTTGTCAATAATTGATCAAAAAACATTTACCATTGACAGAATATCAGATCTGTATTTATACAAACAGGTCAAGGTTTCACACAGAGTACTGTTTTTTTAAGACTAAAAGTCATGTCAGAGTATAAGTCGCAGCAGCAAAAAAATGAGTAAAAAAAGGAAAAATATGTAAGTCAAAGTGGATAACAAGTCGCACTTCAGGGATTAAAGTGCAACGCTTTAGAACAAATCTCACAAGCCCAGCATAATGCTGCGTTCACACCAAATGCGATTCACGTGTCAAATTTGCGTCTTGGATGGTGCTTCTTCTGATCTGCTGTCAAATACTGACACACATCTAAAGTGCCCTTTAGGAGTTGTTATTAGGAAATTATTATGTTATTGGAGCTGTTCCCTGCTATGAATCCATCCACCTTCATACTCATCTGAAGCCAGAAATATACTTAAATGAGAAAACAAGCGCTGAAGGAACATGCAGCGTTACGGCTCTTCTGTGGACAAGACGAAAAGAGCAAATTTGTCGTGATAGCTGCTTTTGGACATGTGTACTCTCAGTTTTACTGCTCTCTTTAGTGTCTCTAAGGTCAAAGCATCCTCTGAAGGATTCCTTGTGCTAATAAAGCTTTCAACCCAAACTACGTCTGGGTCTGTCAGGTTGGCATGCCAATAAACCAGTCCCTTACATGTAGATGTTCAGTTTGTGCTTTGGTGGTGCTGTGAGTAACATGGGTCAGTAGTCTTGATTTTCCAACGAAATCACCAAATAGAATATCAGAATCAAGTCTCTAGACTAGCACAACGGTTTTTGACACAACACTTTGGCAAAGCACTTCAGTGTTTTAGTTATAGAGGTTGTATCAAATGTTCCGAATGACCTAATTGGATGAAAAGTGTGTTTTTGGTGTTTTTACAAATGTTCTTGTGGCCTTCTTCTGATGATGGAGGACATATTAAAAAAAAACTTCAGCTCTAAATTGCAATTTTGGTTATTTCATTATTCAAATCTTTGTGAATGAGGTGCAGACTCAAAAATACTGTTGGAAAAAACTCATAGCTGGGATGCAGTAGCTTCAATCGGCGGGTCACAAGCTCCTTGGTCCACTCCAATCTGATGCATCCACTCAGATCAAAAGATGATTTGAGTAGGACTTAAACTCCATAATTAGAAAAAAGCAGAATTTTCACTAAAAAATGACAAACTTTTAAATAACAAAGAAAAAGTCAGTTTGCAAAGGCAAAATTCAAGATTTATTCAACAGCATTAGACCACACTTTACAGGAGAGAAAAAGAAACAAGAATTTCTTAAACTTCACTTCTGCATGTTTTTCTTTAATTCATACATCTTACCTTGTTATTCTTTAGCACTTTGCCCTTTTCCCTAATGCTATTGTAATGGACAAAACAGTTTTAAGTCTCCGCTGGGTTACTTTTCTATCTCATCTAGCTCTTGAACAAAAATGCCCTCACGTGCACATTATGTGCAGAGAACACACACACACTCCGGCTAACTGAGCTCAATGCTGCAGAACAGCCATCAGTCAAAGTGCATTGGCACTGCAGGTCTGGGGGCATTTACATAGATAGATGATGGAGAGATTATGGGGCACAGGGGTTATTAATCACACAGCTGAGGAGGAGAAGAGAGACTGCTTGATGTCAACTCTTCTCTCCTGGGATGGCTCTTCAGACCTGATATGTCTTTTGTGCCAAACCTAGTGTTCTGTGTGGCGGATAGCTAAGCTACGGTGGTGTATTAATACATTTGCATTCTGTAGTGCTGCAGGGTAAAAGTGCAGTAAGACGACAGTTTGCTGCCTTCTAAAGAGCAACAGAACGTTACATTTTCACACTGACAGTTCAGATTTTTACACACAGAAAAACGGAAGACAAAAAGTGTGGCGTACAATGCCGAAATAAAAATAAATAAATATACGTTCAACTAATTATCTGCAAATTTTAGCTAATTAAGTTCTTTTATAGACAGAAAAAACTAATTGGATAAAAATCTAAAAGATATTCTAACTTGAGCTTGGCCTTTAGCTAAGTAACAGAAGTAAAAAGCATAAAAAATATATGTAAAAGTAATATGTAAAATATTTTTTTAAATTGTGTAATTTGAACAAATTCTGAAAGAATTATGAAGATGCAAAGCTAAAGGTGGCTGCTTAATTTTAAATAAGGTAAAGCCTTTACATAAACTAGAGAAGAGGATGCATAAATTATTCTCAAAATGTAAGGCCGAAGGTTTTTGATTTTTCAATCCAAGTTTAAGGTCGAAATGTATAGCTAATTATTTAATGAAACTGGTATTTAGAAAGTAAAACTATGCTTATTTTTTGTTAATTTAAATTTGCAAACATTTACAAAACAGCTGAAAACAGCAAAATATGTTAAGTATTTGAAGTTTTACAATTTACCTACATTCTTAGTATGTTGGTTTCTATAGAAACCAAAAACTTAAAAAAATTCTACAGTGTGTAAGGTTTTCTTTAAAAGAATATAATTAAAATAAATAAACTGTTACTAGATATAAAACTAAACGCAAAAGAGCTGCAAGTAATTTTGTCATTGCAAAATCTGAAGGTGATATGCACAAAAAATGCCGTCTACCTCAAAGGGCCCTGTTCTCACCTATAATTAGTCCACCCATCAATACCATTTTCTAAATCCCCTGGATCCTTTTGGCCCCTTGGGATTACAGGGTTGCTGGAGCCTATCCCAGCTATGTGGGGCACATCTTGGATAGGTCACCAGTCTGTTGCAGGCTCCCACACGCACACTCACATTCACAAATAATGACAATTTTGAATCATCATTTAACCTCTGAAGCATGTCTTTGATCTGTAGGATAGCCAGCTTTAAGTCACTACGGCTACTCCTTGAAAAAAAAAAAAAAAACAAGTTCGAACACCACTATAGCTTCAAATGTCCCTTTGATTGGAACAATAGGGAGAAGCCAGAGGAGTAGGGGAGGAATTCGGATTCAGCTATAGTTTATGATTAAATCTGAAGTAATATTTTCAGATGGATTTTAAGGGGAATTATCTTAATAGTAGCAATTTATTTTTTGCAACACCCATTTACAATAGAGTGCACCTTGTGGCTTTTGTCTTTCTCATTTTAGGTCCCTCAGTGTGTGGTAAATTTAGATTTTTTTTTTGCTCAGCATTACCTAAAATGTTCAACTTTAATTCAGAATAACATTCCAAACCAGCCTCCATCCTTCACTTAATTTTCCTTTTGAAAAGTGAGGGGTTGAAATGAGCAACCTGTAAAACGGGTGGATGTGATTTGGGGATAATCCACAGTGACAGGTGAAGTACTCTGTTACTCTTGGCTGTTTGCTTTGGTGAATGTCGCTGCAATCCCCTGACCCCAATGGGACGTGACATCTGGATTCTCTCTGCTCTTACTCCTCGCTGCTCCATCACCTCTTCTCAAAACTCTGTTTGTTCACCCTCATGGCTTTTGTGGTAACAACACGAGCGTGGGATTTTTCACTCATCTGGGCTTTTTTTTTTACAGGTGGCAGGGTGTGGAGTGAGTGGTGAGATAATATGGATCTTTTTATTTTACATCATTCTTATATCTGTAAGTTGGTTCATCTTTGACAAGGACACTGACTTTGACCAAATAAAATAACATAATGACAATAAAATAAAATAAAATTTAAAAAAAATCTATTTTGAAGATTATTAATGTAATTGGTTTAAAATCATATCACTCCACTTCCTGATATGTGATATAAATGAATGATTCCTGATGATTGTCAGATATGTAGTTTGAAAAATCCATCTATCCATTTTGTCCCTTTCGGGGCCATGGGGATGCCGGAGCCTAACCTGGCCCCTTGTGGGAAAAGGCAAGGTACACTCTGGAAAGGTCACCAATCTGCTGCAGGGCCACAATCACACACCCATAATTAGAGTGACCAATTATCCCATGAAGCATGTTTTATGAACAGTGGGAGGAATTTGGAGTCCTTGGAGAAAACCCACACATGCATGGGGAGAACATGCAAACTCCACTCCATTAGTGATAATGTTTCAGGTGCGCCAATTGGGACTTGAACCAGAGTTTTCTTGCTGTGAGGCAAGAGCGCTAACCACTGCGCCACTGTGCAGCCAATTTGAAAAATCATGTCATGAATTATCCTGTCTTATATACATATTTTTTTCTAATGACAATTTGCACATCTTTTTAAGACATGATCTGTAAACTGTATGTAATGATGTGTTCTGAAACAATGTTATGTCTATTTACATATTTATTTTGCATGTCATCTTTGTCATGTGATTTCTTAATACTTATGGATTTTTAATGACCTGAATCTGTGTGGCTTAAGTAGAACAAACTTATCAGAAGTTAAGAACCAGATAATGATAATTTAGGAAAAGAAAGTATAAAATTATAAAGTTAAGTAAAGCAAAGCAGGGCTGAGATTATATAAATCCACTCCCATTCAAGGAATCTACTGAACTCCTTTTGACAATATTAATGGATAATAGTTTCATTGTTTATATGCAAAAGAGCCAATATGTTTATTTATGATTAAGAGTAATTATAGAATTGATATTCCTTTGTACAAATATAAACTTCTGTTGTTTGTCTTGTTTTTTTCTACTCAGTTTTGCTTTGATTGCTTGAAATGAATTACTTGCAAATCAAAATATTGTATACAGAGAGTGTTTGCTGGTAAAGCAGATGGAAACAAAAGCTGATTTGCTAAAGATAAGAGAACAGTAATCTGTTCAAGTCCAGCAACCATTTTCTTTAATAAAATGTGTGACTGTTAACTCTGATGAGGTCTTATAGATCACTGTGGCTAAAAGTTTAGAGGGGAGGAAAAAGAAGATGTGTTCTTTTAGGAAAAGTAGGTAAACAAAGAGTCAATGAAAGTGTCTGGTTCACACAATTTAGCTCCTGTTTTGCTGTCAGCATGAGTCCACACAGCAGTCCACCTACCTACATCTTCTACAAGTGACTGATTACACAATAGTTTTCACACAACAAACAAGGGGATGTTTAGCCAAGTTGTAGTGATGGAAAAAAAACCACCCATTTTCTTTGTTATTCGAATGAAAATCGTAAAATAAATAAATGTCTTTATGACCTGGTACTCATTTTTACTCATTTCTGTGTAAATTCTTTATATAAGCAGAGCAGCTTTTGGACCACAGACTGAGATCGACTGTGGGAGTCACATCAACATGTTATGGACGCTATGACTAAGTAATATGAACAACCCTGGATTAGCAGTGAGCTAAACACAAAGACAAAATCCCATTGGGATGAGAGACATAAGGAGTTATTACAGAATATAAAGAGAAGTATAGGGGGGATTTAAAGCCTTAATCACAGCTGCCATACGGAGGGATGCAGGCTGTTTGTGGGCGTGGAGTTTCCCCAGGAGGACGATGAAGTCTCCCATTGAGGCCCTTCCCAGTACCCCTTCAAGAGACACCAAGAAGGCCGGGTACGCCGAACTGCTGTTCAGCCCATAAGCCAAAACCACTGTCAGAGACCTGTCCCCCACCTGAAGGCGAAGGCACACAACCCTCTCATTCATCGGTGGGAACTCCAAAACTTGGTGGCTCAGCTAGGGGCCCAGGAATAAGCCCACATCAGCCCACCATCTCTCACCACGCTCAACTCAAGAATGGAAGAAAGTCCAACCCCTGTCGAGTGGCTGGTTATCAGAGTCCAGGCTGCGCATGGAGGTGAGCCCAACTATATCTACTTGATACCTCTCAATCACTCAAAGAATCTCAGGCTCGTTCCCTCTCAGAGAGGTGACGTTCAATGTCCCAAAAGCAAAGTTCCATGACAGGGATTTAGGCTGCCGAGGCACTCGCCTTCGACTGCCACCCAAACCACATTGCACCGGCCCCTTTTGAGCTCTCCTGTTGGTGGTGGGCCCACTGAAGAGCAGTCTTACAATAATCGTAGAAAACATTTACATGTCTCATTTGAAAAAAAAAAGTGTATTGACACAAAACATTGAACTGTTCAACTTTAGCAGTTGCTAGATTTCTACAAACCATGCAGCTCTTTATTGCCTCTCAACTAATAGATGTGCTAACACTATTACAGGAGTAACGCTTGATATTTAGGATTTTAGGACCAACATTTTCTGATGAAAATGGCAACATGATATTGTATGCACATGGGAAGTAATCAATGAGATAGAAGACTCACACATTCTTCCAAGTGTTGCTAGAGAAATATTTATTTTTGTACAAGACTATAATAACATTTAGTCCAAAATGTCTTACATAAGAATATATGTGTAATTCATCTTTTCCCTGATAGGTAATATTTCATTTTAGTTACACTAGTAATACTTGAGACAGAAATTTCTCCTTTTGGAAACTCAAACCCCCAACCCCTTACCCTCACATATACAGTAATAAAAGTAAAAACAGTGTATAAAGAAAACACAATTTCCCTCTAAAGAATTCGTATTTTACTTGCAGAAAATCTACATGTCATGTTTTATTTTCATATATGAAAACCATATATCCGGAAAAGAGACATGTAAGAAAAAAGTAACAAATGTTATGACCCATGTAAGGAAAACATAGTTATTGTTCATATTTCTTATACTGCACATAGATCATTTTTAAAAGTTAAATATGTAATTCTTCTTGTCAAATTTGAAAAGAATGAGGAAGTGGTCACTTTCAACAGTTTTTCATAGTATGGGACTTATAAGTCTTCTAAGATTCACAATACATATGAAGCAAAGAATTAGTGCTGCAGGTGATGTACATTTCCTATATGTCTTTTGTAGTATTTTTTTATATGGGTATTTGTGAATCTGACTGAAAGAGTGAGTACATCACCAGCTGCAAACCTCACAGCACATCACTAAAGCATGCGTGGGATGATTTTTGCACAAGGGGCCACAGACAGGCCTAATAGTACAGTAGATAGTCTGCCCTTGTACTGGTAGGATGTGGGTTCACGTCCGTGATTACAGCAAACCAAAGACTAAAAGCGGAACCCAGTGCCTCCCTACTTGGCACATACGATGAGGGGTTAAACCACTGAATGGTTCCTGAGGACAGTTGTGTCTGCAGGTGTTTAACAACTGATAAAGAGAAAAAAAATAGTAGGATAAGGGGAAAACCAACTTCAGATAAACATTTATAGAGGTCTTTGGTTGTTTGGATGATTATTCTCTTGTTAGAATTTTTTTGAAAATCCTTCTGAAGTTTAAAAGTTGCTGCTCAAAGTTTGTTTCAACACATTCTGCTTGCTTTTTTTAAACTTGCAACATGAACAATGAGCAGTTGATAAATCTACATGGGGCACACACAGGGGCAGTATCAAGGTTGTAGACTGCTCGATTCTGTAGGGTATGCTGTAGGCCACAGGTCGAGAAAATCAGTAAACAACAGGTAAGGGTAAGTAAGGGTGACGTAGGTGAGATGCAGGCACATCAGGAAATTAGAAAAAGTGTCTCAAAAATAAATTGATATTTATACAATGAAAAACATGTAAAAATGTGTTGAATACTTGTCAAATTCAATATGCTTTTGGAATAAAGCTTAAATTAAAATATGAAAAGAAAAAGATGCAGCAGATTCATAACTTTACTGCCGATGTAAAAACGGATTTTTCCACCTCTTGTTTGATAATGATTCACTTTCATTATTAGGAATTCTTTTTACATTTTTCTAGATTTTATCTGCATTTTATCTACTGTAGATACAATTTAGTTATCTAATATACATCAACTGTAGATGCCTGTTAGAATAGACTAATAGACATCATTTGTAAATATCTATTAGATAGCTGATAGACATCATGTGTCCGGAAGACACTACCCAAACGGCGTGTTTACAACGTGCAAGGGATGATGGAACAGTGATGCAATTAGCTGTGGAAAAGTCTGGAAATATGCAATAGACCTCTATGAATTGATATCTCCCAGATGCATAATGCATATCTATAGCTATGAGCTTTGAAATAGCCATGATTTAGATTTCTAATAGATGTGTCTGTGCCTGGTGGGTAAAACAATCAAAGGTGTCCGTCAGTTCATTGCACGGAAACATCTTCGATTCGGACATAAATACTTTCACAAAGAAACAGAGGAGAAATAAAGGGATGTTTAGTTGGCACGTTAAAAATTTGAGTTCCCCGCTAAACCAAAACATGGTCGCAAATATTGTGCAGATGCTTTTCTTGTCACAGGGGAATGCTCAACCTTTTTCTGGGTTCTTGTCTCTGATTCTATAGTGATGCCTGGAAATCCGTAACTGAATAAACGTGAGCCAGATCAGGAGATTTGGTATTCCAAATCACTTTAACCCTGATCCAAATGTTTGAAAAAACGGGCTTTTGAGTATGATGATTTGCAACTAACTTTAAATAAAAGACCATTATAGGTTTTTGATCATGAGAGAATTAGTTGAGTAGTATTTTCTGGTGGAGTAGGTGGAAAAAAACTGGAACAAGAAACTGAACAGGAAGTGCAAAGCTGAGGCTGATAACAAAAAGAGACACAGCAGATTTGAATTCTAAAGAAAACTGAGAACTTTGTGGGTCTATAGTGGAGATCTGAATCTATGTTCTTCTGTTTGTGCAGGAACATCTCAGGCGCTGGTTTAAAAAAGTTTGAATATTTCTTTGACACTATTATTGGGTTAAAGAATGGCTCATTCATTGTTTTCTATATCTACTGATAGTTACAAGATTTAAATACAACCCCCATGAGAACATTGTGGTAGATCCCGTCTTTTTTGTTAAATAAGGAACGGTTGAAGCTCCACTGGTAGAGACTGGAGAAATATTTGAAATGAGATTCTAAAGTAAACACAGCCTTATCAGGCTGCGACCACAATATTCTCTCATGTTTGTTTTGTTTGTGAAAAGGGGCAAAGCTTTCTGGGTAAATTATTTGCAGCTTAGAGGTTCATTCTTGAGACAGATTTTTTTTTTTTTTGCTCACTGCATTAAATTTTCCATCCAATATGAAAAGCCATTGCCTCTGTTATCTCCTTCAGCTGATGCCTTGTCGTGTCAAAAAAGTAGTGATGCCTGAAAATGAGGCAGCAAAAGACACACACAGTTTACTGTGCTGGATTATCTGGTGCTGTAACTGTTATCCTGCTACTTTTTGTCCCAAGAGACTTTGAAGAAAAACTTCAGTATAGTGATCTGTACAGGAACACATTTTGCAAATACAAATCATTTTAGAGCTTTTCAGTTTTTTTACTTTTGAGCTGTAGCCATCACTACTCAAGCCTCCTGATGGAAGCCTCTTTTCACACACTTTGGCATATTTTGTTTTTCTCTTTACTTAAATTGAAATAACCTATCTAAAGAGACCAACAAATGAGGTTACTGTTGATAAGTACAGAGTACTACTAATGATATTAGTGTGACGAGTCACACTTTTGCAATGAAGACAAGGTTTACCTGAAGAAAACTAACAAATAAAACAGTTTATTATGAAATATGGCTTTACACAGGGATTTGACTGAATAAACATTTGTTTAAAGCTTACACACTTTGCACTTTAAAAATTAAGCTCCAACAGCATACATCTTAGTGGCTGGTCAGAGTCATTCTCATT
Source organism: Adrianichthys oophorus (assembly GCA_036245035.1). Lineage (NCBI taxonomy): Eukaryota > Metazoa > Chordata > Actinopteri > Beloniformes > Adrianichthyidae > Adrianichthys > Adrianichthys oophorus. The sequence goes on along the minus strand of BSAI01000119.1, from coordinate 10,078,890 downwards.
GTGTAAAAAAATAAATAAATAAGAGTTCTTCCCTTCTAAAAAGGGTTGATAAAAAAGACAATAAATATCCTCACCGGTTACTTTATCTGGAACAGCTTGCTAGTACTGGGACCCCAGTTTGAATCTATGCCTTGGTGTCATAGATTCAACAAGGTATTGGAAACATTCCTCAGAGAGTTTGGTTCATTTTGACATGATAGCATCACACAGTTGCTGCAGATTTGTCGGCTGCACATCCATGATGCCAATCTAGTTCCACCACATCCCAAAGGTGATCTGTTGAGGTGAGATCTGGTGACTGTGGAGGCCATTTGAGTCCAGTGAACTCATTATCATGTTCAAGAAACCAGTCTGAGATGATTCCAGCTTTATGACAAGGTGTGTTATCCTGCTGGAAGTAACCATCAGAAGATGGTACACTGTGGTCCTAAAGGGTTGGACATGGTCAGCAACAATACTCAGGTTGGCTGTAGTGTTTTAACCATGCTCAATTAGTACCGAGGGGCCCAAAGTGTGCCAAGAACAGATCCCCCACACCATTACACCACCAGCCTGAACCGTTGATACAAGGCAGGATGGATTTATGCTTTCATGCTGTTGACCCCAAGCCTGTAATGTGCACGTTTGCAACATGACATGTCAGTTTAAGGTCCAGCCATTCCAAGACTGTCAGTAACTCATTTGTGCTGGCTTTATTTCAGAATTTTGAAATGATTTCTTTGTTAAAACTCTTTCAGATACGTGATTCCATCTTTGGTTTTCTGTCCAGTCCATCAGTGTTAACCCTGTAAGTAAGCTGTACAAGTGAGCAGCATTTGGAACTGCATGAGTATCGCAGGCAGTAAAGTTCGTTTCAGTCCTTGGTTGGTTTCTGCAAGAGTCCAGTGTGAAAGCACACCAAAACCCGATGAGGATGTAGAATATATTAGCCTTTTATGTCTTTTGAGTCTATGGGACAAAATGCACCCCCAAATTTCATTGTCTGTAAAGTTAAGGATAAAAGCAGGGTTAGAACAGCTCCACTGTGATATGTCTGCCATTTTTTTCTAAATGGGCTTTCAAGGGAGTTGTTACAGAATCTGGGTTGGTGGTCCATAAACCTCCTAGATACCATTCAATATAGATGAGTTTTAAATAATGTCCACATCCTGCAAACTTTCTCACACTACCTAGCATATTATAGTCATCGTGTAACCATTTCATGTATCCTGCTTTTTTCTGCTTGCTTTTCGTCTTTGTTTCTTCTCCGAAGTTGACCAGCAGATATCTCTGGTATTTTAAATGTATTTGCACACTTATGTGGACATCAACCTTGATTCCAGTACAGTCAGCTTTGATTACCTAATTCCTTAGAGATTACTCTGCGACTCTGTCTGCCAGCCTGCCACAGGCGTTGACATGATGTGGCAAAGTGTCGCCAGCCGTCAAGAAGCCGACCGTCCCAATCAGTCAGTCAACCTTGTCGCACATCTCTGGATGTGTTTTTTGTGTGTCTACCAGAACTGCATGTGAAGAGGACAGTCAGGGAGCCCCTAAAAGCATCGTCTTCCACATTCATCAATTACTGCACCTCGGAAGGTTGTGTCTGTCAGGAGGAGCAGATGGTTCATGCGCTAAGTGTGTGTGTGTGTGTGTGTGTGTGTGTGTGTGTGTGTGTGTGTGTG
>BSAI01000119.1:10042440-10077216 GCA_036245035.1 Adrianichthys oophorus | reverse complement strand
GTGTGTGTGTGTGTGTGTGTGTGTGTGTGTGTGTGTGTGTGTGTGTGAGTAAGACAGGTTGAAGGTGTTTGTCAGAAACAGAGGAAGGTGATGACAGAGACAGAGATGGAAATGTATGAGATAGAGATGTACGGATGTGTACAAGTCTGCTTCACTGGGAAGAGCTGGTCTTCCTGCACAGCATTACTGCAGGACAACTAATCAGTGTAAAAACTGCTGAGATTAGGCACAAAGAAACTCAGTTTTTCTTCTGTTTTTTTGCATGTTATGTGTATTAATCAGTGACATTTCTCAGTTTGACATATAAAGAAGAAAAATAAATTGGTCGTTAAGAAACGTGATGTTTTCAGCCTTTTTCTTTAGAAAAAACATGATTATTTTGGTGTACTTTTCAGAAAATCTGCGATGGAGCACGAAGAATCCACCAGTTTTTTCCCAAATTTTTTGAACTTGAAAAAAAATCCGCCAAAGTGTTGCTCGTGCTCATCTCTCAGCTTCCTTCAGTGGATGATGGTTTTTTTCTTCGTCTTCTTCCTCTTTCAGCTGCTCTTGACTGTGTACCAGTGGTTCGAGAGCTGTCATATTGCATCAGTGCTCTGCTGATTACTTCCACCTTGTCTCCCTCGTCAGGAAATGATTCTGACACACACTCACACCCAGCTTTCTCTGCATCAATATGCGTGCGATGGAAAAACTGCAGACAGTAAATAAATAATGAAATACGAGTTGGGTGGGGGAGGGAATAGGGTGGCGGGGGCTCTGTGTGGCATTTTCCCTGCATCTCTTTCTCTGTCCTCTGTATGCACGAGAGATGCCAAAGTGGAAGTTGGAACGCAATACGTATAGAAATTGCAAATATTTCCATTTTCCCAATTGGAATTTCAAACTAAAATGTAATTTGCTGGAAAAAAAATGCTTTTGAATAACTTTGTAAGAAATTATTTGTGCTCTTTCAGTAAAAAATAGAAGCATTTTTACGAATGCCCTTAACTTAATTTATTGTTTTCAATCAACTACAACATCTGTTAACCTTACGTCAGAATCAGGTGTGGATTTATATTCTCAACACATTTTCACATAAAAGATCTGTTAGGGATTTTTCCCAAATGCTGATTTATATCAAGAACTGGGGACAACAACAGCATCTATTATGCAACCTTTTTCCAAGCTTTATTTGAAATGCTTTAATGCTTCACATACTAAGTGAAACGGAGCAATGGGAAAACAGCTGTCCAGGTAAAAAAGTTTGTAAAAGTGTTCAAATTTCTTTGCTGTAAATTGTTTGTTTGTACTTCTTGTCTAATCGAATTGACAGCTTGCTAATCAGTGTGACATTTTACAGAAATAAAGAACAACATGAGATTGAGAGTGGAATATCTATCACTTTAAAAAAAAAAGTGGAAAATTGAAGTTGTCATTCAAATTGTCTTTGTTTGGGAAAGTACTCCTGGTTGGGCCTGCTCCGCATAACAGAAGTTGATTATGCATGTCATTTTTCTTTGGGATGAGGGGTTGTGTTTGACATTTTGGTTTTGCCTTCCAATAGTGCAGTAATCTCACTTCATAATTAGGTTTTTACTCCCGTGTGATTGTTCCACTGATGGTGTTTCTTGCCTCGCGAGGCATTGTCATTAAAAACTGTAGTGTGAAAATTAAAAACAACATTTTTCAAAGTTTTTCAGTCAAAAAAAATCCTATAAATCTTCTAGCATGAAGCTGGAAAAACAGAAACAAACTAACCTATTACTAAATGAGCAATTAAAAAAAAAAAATGACGGATGAAAGCTTTACCTGGCATACGTTTTAATGATGTTGAAGGTTGTAAAGGCTTAAATAAAATATCTGTTTGGATGGAAAAATCCATTTTGTCTTTCATATTTGCATCTTGTTGCAGATTGAGTCTTAGAACCGTTTGGAGCAACCATCTATCAGAGTGTTAGCTGACCTTTTAATCAGGCCAGGAAGCGGTTTAACGTCAGACAATATTTTCATGAACCGACCTGTATGAGGCTGAGGTGGGCATCTGATTTTTTTTTTTTAGCTTTCAGTTCCCCTTAACTTTTGAGGGTAAAGTTCACCTTCATCATTTGTAAAATATCTGCAGCTGTCAGATGTGGTGGGGAGAATCAAGGAGTTTTCAAAAATAAAATTTCCTCCAGAATAAGATTATTAGCATAATATCAACTGTTCCCCGGAGCGGTACCGGTCCACAGCCCGGGAGTTGGGGACCACCGATCTATTACAAATTATCCTGTTTAGGGTCATGGACATCGATGAAGCCTATCCCAGCAATCAAAGGGGTGAAGGCAGGGTGCTCATTGGACAGTTTGCCACTTCTTCACAGGGTCACATACAGAGACAGACAATTACACACTCCGACTAACCTCTAAGAGGCAGTTTACTGTCACCAATTTACCATGTTTTTGGACCGTGGGAGGAAACCAACGATGCCTGACATACATGGGGAGAAGGTGCCAACTTCACACAGAAAGGGTTTGAACTTGGCCCTTCATGCCACGGGTCGATAAGCACACCCTGTGCAGCACACGTGGCAACAACAATGTCCATAGTGCTATGAACATAGTGGTCATTTTAATGCATATGCTTATTGTGAGTCTGTACGTTTTTGTACTATTTTGTCATGGCAACTTATTTGTTTGCTTTGGTTTTGTGTAAAAAAAGAACATTTCAGCAGGTTTGTTGAGTTTATTGCTACCTGCAGTATTCCTTAATGTATGTTAAAAACTGAAGCTTACAGCCCATCACTCCCCTCACCTAAAAAATCTGAAGTGAAAAACATTTCTTCAGCTTAGGATTTTTTTTTTCAATTTTAGACCCATATGCCATACTTTAACAATTAATCAGTCTGATAGAAGCTGCATTATGGAGTGCATTAAAAATTAAATGTGTTTACACTGTTGTGAAACCCACCAGAGTTCACTTGCAGGTAAACCAAGGCTCTTGGGTTTATATTTTTTGGCCCACAAAAGGGTTTGGATCACAATTCAAACCAAACTTTTAAATGAAAGAAACTTGTGTCTAACGCAAATTTCCTGGTGTGAAAGGTCCCAGTAACTAGTCCTCATACAAAACGTAGTTTATCATAAACAGTTGGAATTATATTTGTATAATTCATAAAGGTACTTTTTTTGGTTGTTTTTAACCACTCTAGACTATCTCACAGACAAAAGTTGGGAAAAAAAACAAACATGGTAAATAATATGTGCATTTTGAGAGAGAAAATTTCAAAGCTTTAATTTTAGGTAGTACAAATTAAAAATAAAAAAAGTTAAAATATGACATGTTGATAAATGAGGAATAATGAGGAGGTTTCATAGTCTGAGAACTTGCAGGATTGAGCTGTTTTAAATGTTTTATTTTTGTCACCAATGCTTGTCTCAACCAGTGTTACCAATAAATTAGCATTTGTTGTAACTGCCTAATGTAGTCCAAACAATTTAGTGTACTCAAGAATGCAGAGTGAAAGTAGAACAAACAAAGAAGAGATGAAGCATTTTTTTATCACACCAACCTGCGTTTGCCTGACCAGCTAGGTCTGAAAGATCCTGACAGGTTTTCAAGGTGAGTACTGCCCTTGATTTCTTGTGAAACTAACAAAGAAGTGACAAAAGTTTTTCAATGAACAGAGGTTGTCAAGGCAAAGCTTTAACCCAGCACAGCTGTAACTGATGCTAGGGCTAGAGCGCTTTATCTCTGCAAATCACTTCAAAAGTCAGTCTGGTGTGCGCTGTTGTGAGCTCTCAGGTTTAGTAGAATTAGTGGGATTCAATGAATATTGACTGTAAACAATCTCATCTGCAGGAAAGGCAGGTGGAGTGGAATAAAGTGATTTACTTTAACCTCTAAAATCAGTCACTATGAAAACAAAAGTTGCTGTTTCTTGTTTCTTTGTGGTGTTTTTGTCCAGAATACAGTTCAAAACCAGTAACTTTAGGAGCCTTACTGCACGGCAGCTTAACTGTTGGGCTACAGGGAAACAAAACAAACAAAAAACTCTAAAATATAGTGTTTTATGGTTAAATAAATAAAATGTTCTTAAATGTAGAGTTCTGGTCTTATTGTTAGTTTTGACTTGTGATTAGAAGTTCTTTACAAACACTTTCAAACTTAATGAAACGTCCATGTCTGATGATAACAGGTTTCAGTAGCTTGGCTTTATGTCAGCAGTTCAACAGACTTAAGTGGACGTTTCTAAAATAAATAGTTTTCGGACTCAGTACACATGTATCATCCATCCATCCATCCATTGGGTCGTGAAGTGCATTTTCTCTCAAAAGTATTATGAAACATGTATTTCTTATGCTAAAAGGTACTGCAAGCTGTTTTGTAAAGTTTGACACCCTCAGTGAAAACTCAAATCACACATTTGGTGCTCACAAAGTTTCAGAAAATTAACTTTATTAAAAAAAAACAAGAATATTTTTCACTATTTTAGTTATTCCCTCAATAGACGAGTGAACTGTCCGTGGTGTAGTCCATATTCACCTTTCTATAACTGAAGGCTGTTGGCTCCAGACAGGCTGTTACCCCAAGCAAGAATAAAGAAGGTTTAGAAAATAGGTAGATGCATGGATGGATGGATACGTTAGTTCTGGAGTGATTAGTTCTGGCTTTAGTCTCTAACTTTCATTTACAACATAAAAATGTCATTAAAGTTGGGACAAAAATGTGCTGTGACGCTTAGAATAATGTAAATAAATACATTTTTGACAACAAAAAATTATTTAGAAATTGTTAAATTGCTACAATAAATCCTTTGAAACACAATAATAATGATGGTAAATGGCATATACTTGCATAGCACTTTTCTACTTTCCTTGAAGGCCCAAATCCCTTCATAGTCGCAGTCCCATTCAGACACAGATGGCGGCTGCGCTGCAGAAAAATAGCACCAACCTTCCATCAAAGGCGATATGGGTTCAGTGTCTTGCGCAAGGACACTTCAACAAATGGGCAGGAATCAAACCTGCAATCTTCCGATTAGAGGCTGCATTACATTTGTTATTTAGATGGCGATTGAGCAGTTAAATGGAAAGAATCAATTTTAAAATATAACATTTTGGTAAAAATGTGGACATTTTGATAAGAAATCAATGGAAGATTTAACCTGCATGAGGAAATAAAGTGTTTAAAAAGACAATTCCATTTTCCTTTCTCATTTTCTTTACTGCAGTTTACTATGTAATAAAAATGTACATTTTGTTTCTGTCTGGCATTTGAACCTTGTGCTGTGAAACTTAGACGTACTTTAGCTTCTTGAACCGTATATCTGATCGATTAGAGAACCACATTTTTCTGACACACAGTCTTTGTATTAAATGCCGCAACGACAAAAAATGGAGGAGACTATAAGAATGGGTTTTTCTTAAATTTGAGCTGTTCCTAATTAATGATTTTTAAAAATATTTTAGGCTCACTTCATTAAGGGAGGAACTAATTCAATTAACTTGGCAATTTAGTTATTACTTCACATCACTTAGGGCAGTTGCAGAATACTTTGCAAGTTATTAATCATCATTATTAATACTATCAGATTTTAACATTTATATATTTATTATTTTACATCAATTTAATTGTTATTAAAAAGCTTTAATGTTATATTGCAAACAGTCCTAACATCCCTTTATTTATGTAACAGATTATTCCCATTTTCCTTTGGGTGTTCTGTAAAGCACATGACAAGTTAATGATGGAATGTGACGAGGAGATTTGTGGGTAGAAGAATAAAAGAGGCGGGAAGAATAATAAAATTGGTGATCCTCTAACCCCAAGACGTGTGTCTCTGAGCTCCTTCATTTATAACACCTGGTACTCTGAATGAACACTGGAAAGCCTGCTACATTATTTTATAGCCAAAAACTTGGAGCATCACCCTTTGTTTTGTACATGTGAATCGTTCTAACCAACCAAGCACTTCCTTTCGTTAGTGCCACTGGTTTATGTGTCAAGTGTTTTAAAATCACACTACGATCATCTTTCGATTTGTTATAAAAGTGTTCCCAGAAGTCTTTTAATAATGATTTTGCTGTTTTTTGGGCATTTTTATTTAAAGTGTCATTTTCAGGGACATAGTTTTTTTTTTTTTTTTTGCAGAGCTGCAGTAGTTCTCTAGAATTTCAACTCAGAGTTGTGCCTTTGTTTACATTCTCGCCCACTAGTTTACAGCCCAACACTCGCCTAACCTAACATTAGCTGTGCAACAACAATTACGAGCAATATCGGTGCTATGCAGCCGTACAGTTAGAGACAGATATCACCTCGGAAAACAGACGTACATGGATCTATGTGAGCAGAGAGCTTGTGGCCTTCTGGCTGTAGTTTATAAGTAACAACTACAAGTGCCATCACAGTGGAAAACACACAAAAAAATGATCAAGCCATCATTACAGTCCAATGTGTGGAAACACTGAATTTTGCAAAGACATCCAACCATACAATGTGGTAGAATTTTTGAATAATGTTCCATTTATATTATTTTGATGTGGAAAAACAACCGTGAACTTTATGAAGCTAAAATGTGAATGTATTTGTCCTTAATTCTTGTTTACTTGTTTATTTGTACACATATTTAAAATAGACTTGATTATCTTGCAAGAACTACAGGGAATCTGGAAAACTTCCCCTGTACTGTTCAGTACCCAAGTATTTATCTCTGAGTCACACGGGAGGAATTTTTGCCTAAAGATGTCCTGGATCAATTTTAGTTCAGTGAATTTGGTTGTTCAAAATGAAACAATTTTGATTATGAATCATATCAGCAATGACAAATTATGGTATGAATCAGATTTCTTTTAAAATGAATCGTTACACCCGTAGAAAAAGTACATAGCGGTATCAAAATTCTGATTTACATAGTTCTGAATGGGTCAGGGTTAATGATTCCTTCTTTCCAAGTGCTCATAATCTAATTAACCTTTGCTGGACAATTCTTTGGATTGGAGGCTTTTTATCTGCCATAACTTCCAGCTTGCTCCTGTTGCCCTCAGAATCTCTGTTTCCTCCTGTCAAAGCAGAAAACTGAACATCACCAGCAGGCCCTGAAGACTTTAAAATTCCAGTTAGAGAGCAAAGGAGAGGGAGGTGCGGCGGTGGGGGGGAGGATTAGAGAGGAGCCGTCTCTGATGTTGTTTAATCTTACCGGCCAGGGAGCAATCCAGCCACTGCACTCTTGATGTACATTATCAACCTCTGATGACCAGCAAGGGGGATTTGGCGCCTTAGATGCCGCTCTGCTGCCAACGCCGCTGGTGCAGAGCACTTCAGACCGTCTTCCTGACCGGCCGTAACCAGCCAGCAGCTCAATTTGGCTGATGGCAAGCGTGCTCAGCCAGGGGTAAAGTCAGTCCCGGATGATTTCCTTCTTCTCTGCTCGCTCTTCTCAGCACTGACACCCCTCCCCTTCGCAACCATCATCCAAATGTGCCTCTGTCCTCTCTTTCCCTCCCATTGCTGTCCTCCCTTGGCATTATTACACCCACCGCCCCCCCCCCCACTGACACTGAAAGAGCCAGCAATCACTCAGTCGCTCACATTATCTCAGGATCCTGTCTTGTTCCTCCCTCCCCACCACCAGCAGCCATCCTCCTCTCTTTTGCTGCTTTACGTCCCTTCATTCCGCCTTCCCCAAGTGCATTCCAGCATGACATACCACACGGGATTTCACGAGTCCTTTAAAGTCTGCTGCCTCTGGGAACCACTTTTCTTCATGCTACATTTTAGTATTCTAGGGAATACATGACTGGGGAGGCAACCAGGGATGTTATTTTTCTGCAGTCTCCTCCTGGTTGTTATTTCTGTTGATGCTTTCTGGCAGAAAAACAAAAGAGGAGAAGGAAAACGGCAGCTATCATGTGATTGTCCCTGATTGCTGATTTTTTTTTTCCCCTTGACGGCTAAAACCCTCCGTTTATTGACCAAACGTTGCAGATATCTTTTACTTGTTTATTTGAACACATAAACGCATCACAACAACATTATAAAAATTCTTAGTAATCATTAAAACCAAAACACATTTACACATGCAACAATAGGGTTTTGGACAATGAGTAACTGTGAATAATTTTGTTACTGGAATTTATTGAGATCACTTTGCAGGTGAGAAAGTTGCTGCGGACGATGCCAACAGAAACTGTCCTTTACTTGCAGAGCCACATTTGACATGTCAGATATGTCTACTGTTTAGCTGGAAAATCTACATTTAAGTATTTTCACCTCAGTTTTGATAAGCCTTTAAGACAGGAACGGAATAAAACTGCATCTCTGTAGTTTCGTGGTCCGGCTGTGACCTGCAGGCAGCATATAAAAAACATCTGGTGCAATCAAATGACGTCCAATTCAAGTTGGCGAAAGGGGTGGCACCACCGCACAAGAAGACAGTATGCCCCGTTCTGCAGTGAGTGGACACAGATGAGAAGACAAATCAACGATCCCATCATGCTTCGAGGAAACTCCATCAACGATCCTGTTAAGATTCTATTTCAAGGAATAAAAGACAAAACTGCAAGAATGAGTCAATTTGGTGGAATTACTAAAACCAACAAACAAAAAAAGAAATGACTGGTTGAAGGATAATAAACAGATTATTGCTCCAGAATGACGTGTTGGGATTCTTAGATCATCAATCCTCGTGGCCTCTTCTGTTCGATGGATTCATTGAGGTTGATTGTCTGTTTAAGTCCTTTACATAGGATCGGCTGTAAAACCTACAGCCGTAACACTGAAAACACATTCATAGACACCAAAAATATACATAATGATACTGTTGAAAGGTACAATAATTACACAAAAAAGGAAATCACAGAGTTAAAACAACACTGTTGTGTTTTTGTTCCTCTTTTTGTCCTCTTTTCCATCTCACATCCTCTCCAACAGTGGTGGGCGACTTAAATTCCTTGAATCCATCAGGGGCTCCTGGCAGAAAGTCTAGAGTGCCACCTGCCCTCCTGGATGAGGCTGCAAGAGCTTCTCCTAAAAGAACCATCGAAAAGCCTCGCCATTGTTTACAGGCGTCCTCTGTGGGAGGAAATGGAAAAAGTGGTTTTATTTAAGACAGATTTCTTAAAAATAAACCAAAAAACATCCATACTCAGACATTCCAGATTCTTGAATCAGTCTGCAGTTAATGGGTGAAAGATGTGAAAATTGCTTGTTTCAAATGTTAATAAAAATGAGGTAAATATGAACCTGGAGGGGTGACTGTGCATCTCAACCTTCAATGGAAGTATATCATTAAAGGAGCCAGCCAAGGTGATTACATCTTTGTTCCTCCCACACCCAAATAATCGTCGCACTGGATGAAATATTCAGTACAAATTCCCGAGAAGCGACAATGAAGCATTTAATTACTGAGCACGAGCTGCAGTCAGGGGGAACAGTGCATCGTTTCAATTTGAGCTGGGGCCAGCAACCCACCCCCACACACCCCTCCACAAAACCCCAAAACCTCCATGGCAGAAGCAGCCTCTTCTCTGAAGATGAGTTAGAAGCCACAGACATGAAAGCTGGAGCATACCAATGAAAAACCAGTATATTTGGGGATTTTTCTTTCGTTTATGATGCCTTAACAGAATACAAATGTTAACAAACATTCCCTATCTAAAAGGTTGGTTTAATTTACATTAATATATATACATATATACGGTTCTTTAGATTAGTGCACACTTCTGCGTTCATCTCAATTATTTTCTTTTACATATTAATGCTGTTTATATTAGATGTCTTAGATCATTTAAATAAATTGTATTTTATTTTTAACTTTTTTTTAAATAAATGCTTACAATGCATTTAATTTTGTTTTGAGAAAAAATGAAGAGTTTTTGAATGTGACATAAAGTCTAAAATCTATAGAAAAAACATGTTTTTGGTTATATAGACAAAGATCAAACAGTGACAAAAAAACACATTTCAAAAAGTAATCTTTGATGGAAACCTTATTTATAACTACCAACTTCATTTTATAGAAGAGAAAATGTTCATTTATTCAAGTAAAAAATACAATAAAATGATTCTGAACCAGTTGATCAAAACTAACTGTGTCAAACCATTTTTGTTCCACTATTTACATATAGTATCGACGCCTAGGGGTTTGCATTTCATTTACCTTTATCTTGCAGAAGACAAAAGTGAAATCATCACAGCCAACCCAAATATTCCATCAAGCTATGGTTCTTTTATTACAGCTTATGAAGTATCATGACTCAGATTGTGTAATGGTACAATGATGTTTGAAGCAAAGAAAAAGAAAAGCAGCTGATCAAAAAGTATTAAGGAGTGAGTTACTACCACTTTAGAAGAGCAGAAGTTTAGAGTTAAAACACAATTAATAGAACATTGCATAACAATAAAATGAGTCAACTTTTGGAACAACAACAACAAATAATGTTTTTTTTATTCTTTAAAATCCATGAATCTAGGTAGATATAATAGGGTAAATCACACAGATTTTAGTTGAAAAGAACAGAAAAAAAATGTTTTTATTTATGTATGGCTGCAGTGGTAATGCAGAATATGGTAAAAAAAAAAATAGAGTTGTCTGAGATGTCCTGTAGACATCTACAGTAGATGAATATTATGTTCTATTTAACGTTGATGAATAGAATGAAGGATTGCTTCATACTTTCTGTACAGTGCAGCTACAGCAAAAATAGAAGTTAAGTGATATTTCCTATTATGCACGAAATGTAGAATATTCATACCCATTTATAAATACAATAATGATGCACCAAATACTTTTAGATTGCAGTGAAACTTTACATGATGGACAAACAGCTGTCACCTAAATGTTACTTTTCTTGGAAGAATACTTGGGGACAAAAGTGGACAGTTTGAAAAAAATAATTGATAAGCCAAAAAAAAAACCTACAGATCAAACCCATTTCTAAAAATCTATCAATCCACTGATTACAAAATAATAACCCTCATGACCCTGATCAAAAGTTTTCACATTTTTCAATGTTTGACCCCAAACCTATACATGGGTTACATATTTAGCGTCTGTATGCGTTACAGTACTATTGCTTTTGATGTTAAGATATGAAGGTAAGTACTGGATAGCTGATGCTGTTGTGAAATACCCTGTTTCAATTGTATACATTTTTCTAATTCTAAGATTTTTCTAATCACTAATTCTAAAAAAAAAAAAAAAAAAAAAAGCAAAAAAAAAAAGGGTAATGTTATTGAAAGAAAACTAGTTTGTTTTTGTTTTTTTAAATAGCATTAGAGGATAATTCCCCAAAAAATTCAACTCGTTTGTATTGAAGGTTTCTGCTAATACCAAAAGCTGATTCTACCTATACAAATGATGATGGTTTCTGCCTAAATAGCATTATTTTGGAGGTTATGTTTTCTCATATTGAACAGTTAAAGCAGTTTCTGTGATCTTTATGAGGCTTGAAGACTTTCTTAAACCTAATCTAAAGCTGTCACCTGTACATTTGAGAGCTTGGCTCATCCTCACACCCATTATATATTCTTTCTGTGTCAGTGGCAACAATTTACCATATTTTTACACCACATTAAGCAATTACCATTATCCTTCCGAGAGACTAATAGAGGAGCTGGGAGCAGCAGGATACCATCATCACCTATTTAAAAACCTGGATAAATGATACACTGTTGTGTTTTAAGGGGTCAAGATGTTCTCACACATCTGAAATTTGCCTTTTTTAACCAAGAGCAATGAGGTGATTGCTATGTCAGAGTGACTTCAATATTTTTCTTCCATTTTTAAAATTATTATTATTATTTTTATTTCCAGCAATGGTTCTTTTAAAAAGAGATCCAACCAAAATTATTTCCTTTATGTAGCTGTTCTGATAAATAAAGGTGAAATTAAGTTCCCCTTTTGCAAAAAAATGAAATCTTTCATTAGATAAAATTAAATTAAAATGAGTAAAAATTTAAAAAAAAACAGAGCTGGGTTAAAAATAGTTATTATTAAATCTTAAATCTTCAGAATAAAATGTAAGTCAACAAGTGGAGGATAAGAAACAGTTGGTCATGATCTGTTGCAGTAGTTTGAAGTCAGAAGAGTCAGAAAAGTGTGACAAAAGTGAAGCAGCTTTGTGAGGGACTGGCAACGTGAAATTATAAAAATCTGATACTTTGGGAGGGTGGAAAATGAGAACAGCAAAGTGGAAGGCCATTACAAATGATATATCTGCTTTGTTACTGATTAGTTGTTATTAATTCGCAAAAATCACAATTTCCTCTTGCCATAGCAAGGCAATTGTGCAGATTTTGGCTAAGGCCAGGGTGCAGACGGGCTGTAATACACTATACAGAGGCGTACTAAATAATTTGAAGAGCTCAAGATTTTATTTAAAAAATAATGGGTTTTTTTTGCAATGCTTAAAGTACCTTCTGTTGATGATTTATTAATCTTGTCAATATTCATACTAAGTGACACAAAATTTATGGTCAAGTCCTACATCAAAAGTGGAGCGCAGTACAGGGTGTCCCATGCAGTGCAGATGAAGTTACATATCCAAAAGCGAGTGCCTAAGGTCCCTCGGTTTTGTTGTCAGAGGTGTACATACTTTTTAGGTTTTCATTTCATCAACATGGGAAGATCTACTCAGAAAGACACAAGTGTGGAATTGTAACAATTGTAACGTAAAGATATTTTAACCAAAAAGAAATACATAAGCAATGGTTTGCATTAGGTATCCCTGGTGACAGGGGCAGAGCTACGGGGGGCAAGGGGTGGGGGCCAAAAAGCTTTGCCCCATAACACCCCACCCTCATTTTTGAGTCAATATTAGCTTTATTAATGACGAATGTTTATAAAAAAATATAATTTTACATTTTTAAGCAATAATAGTAGCACTTTAGCTAAAAAAAAATGCTATTTCAATATAAAAACAAAAAAATAAATCTGTTTGGAATAAGTATTTTTGATCATTTTATTTTATTTTATTTTTTTATTTCTTTTCTTTTTTTGTCCTGTCCAACAGCTGAGCAAACAGATATGAGCTGAAAGCCTCTTGTGTTAGACAGATTTTACTGTTACAATCGTGGGTTAAAAATCTCAGACACACAAGGTGTATATTTGTATAAACCCCTTTTTAAATTCAGGCTAAACTTTATTTATATTGATTATGTTTGTATCCTTTTTTTGTTGGACCGGACAGAAAATAAGAAGGATGAAGAAGAGAGATGAATGTTAGAGGGGGGGGGTAATGGCACAAAAGACAGGGGAAAAAAGTGGGTTAAAGAAATTGGAGGATGATTACAGAGAAGGGGGGAGGTTGGAATCATAAAACACAGGCAAAAAGATGCTGGAAGTTTATAATCATTACAGTCAGGTGTGAATTTGACTCTAAAATGGGCAGGATCTGTCTCCACACTCAGATTTTACAAAAATCTTTTTATTTGATTTATTTGATCCTTTTATTTCAAATTAGACTGTCCATTCTGCTACTCCCGTTTACCACCCCTCCAAAGTCTTCTGCCCCCTCCCAGCCCCCCATATAAAATGTTCTAGCTTCGCCACTGCCTGGTGACAAACATCTAAATATTGCTGTCCAAATTATCAGTGTCAAAAATCTTTGACAAGATGAGGAAAGACTAAAGTACCAGTGTGTACCCCAAATGTTTTGGATCCACATCTGCACCAAGGTGCATCCCCTCCAGGGCCCTATCAGACTCAAGTCCACTCCTCTCTGACTGCGGTATGCAGCTCACACATGAAGCACAAGAGAGATAAATTAGAGTTGAGGATGTTTATCTTGATCCATATTCTGAAATTGATCAGTCCCTGGTGGAAGTGTGGCTCGCCGGAGACAGTAATGACCCTGATCTGGGCACTCGGCATGTCTCTGTTTTGTTAAGTTCCCACGTTATTGATCAAGTGCGGCTCTTGAGTGCTGCCTGGATTCACTCTTGGGCCCTGTTGCATCTGTACACAGCGGTGACCAAGCACAAAGAAGGCTCAATTAGCACAATCTCTGAGCTGTCGGCTCCCCCACCTGCGTGTGCCTTCAAATCACCCCCATCAACTAGCAGATGGAGCGGTGGGTTGGGGGGGGGGGCTCACACGAGACAAGAGGAGGAAGAGGAAAGGAGGGAGAAATAGAAAGGGTGAGCAGAAGGCAAGTGCTGATAGTGCTACACTGGGGACAAGGGATCGATGCCAGCGTTTTACCTCAAGACTTTGTGGCAGGGGGGTTCAGCGCCACGTTAACGACAGCGCCTCTGCAGCAAAGCATGCATAACAACCTCGCAGAGACAACACGCCTACATAGAGGAAAAAAAACAATTTCCTGCGCTGACAATGAACGCACACAAAAAAAAAACTGAACTGTCTGAAGGAGGACAACTTCAAATTAACCCCACCACACCGCCACAGTGGGCAGGGTATTGGAGGTGTCTGGTTTTTTTCTCCAGTGATAACAGCACAGTACACAGTGAAGCTGACATGTGGTGGAATAATTCTCTGCTGATTCTGGAGAAACAGTGTGAGATCTCTAGGCGGCCAAGAACCCCTGTGATGCTAACTAAGACTGGCAGGTGCAGTTAATGCTGAAGCCACGTCGTCAGCTGATTTCAGACCAAGCTGTAGACAGACAGGAGCTAGAATGAAAGAGCGAATCATAATCAAGGCTAAAGGCTCCCCTAAGCGTAGCAGAACCTTATGCATGCATGCTAGGGCAACTTCAACTTCAAGCCACAGTCTTGGCAATCCAGGTTAAAGTCTGATCCTCTCTATGTTCCCAAATAAATAATGAAAATACACAAAAGGGCCTTAACCCCCTGCCCACCCCTGCTCCCCCTATTCCCTGCAGCCTTGGCGTCACTCTGTGCTGGGGCCAGCGATAAACCACTCAAGACGATGAGGATGATAATGGCAGACGCCGCAGCGCCTCAAAATTCAATCAGCACCAGGACGTCAATGCGGATGAGTGTAAAAGTGAAATATGCTCGGCGGCGTGTGTTAAAAGACGGCACACGGAGCTCACAGAGACAACAAGAAGAGATAAAGGGAATGATGAGGTAAAAAGCAAGTGAAGGAAGACATGGAAGAAAGAGGGAAAGAGAGAGGGAGAGAAAAAAAATGAAAATAATGTGGCTCCACTGCTCTGCTTCCAGCACAATCCCACTGGCATTCTGAGCATCCCTGCTTTAACCACAGACTGTGAATAAATTAGCCTTTTGAACTCAGGGTGATTGCAAATGTGCCCCGGTTTCTCTTGAGACATGTCTGGCAGTAACCCTCAGCTCTGTGCTCCCAGCCAGCCTTGTCACAGAAGCCGCCTCTCCTTAACCTGCATGCTCACGTTATGCACAGCCGCACACAGGCATGCACATCATAATAATTTAAATTTGCCATAATTGTTAAGAGTTTTTCTTTTTTTTTTTTTTTTTTTTTTTTTTATTTACCTCTGCTTCCTGCCTTTACTTTTCCCCTCTACTGTTGGTGAGACACTTTGATGGAAAAACTGCTTTAAAAATAGCTTGTTAGAAAATATATTTTTTAAATGCACCAAATTATTTTCACAACATGTGCAATTATGATTGTGTTTACATATTTTTTTTTTTATTTTAATTTGCTTTACCGGTTTTAGCTTATTTTTGAGAGAGCAAATAGTGTGTCAAGTATTTGTTAGGAGATTTTTTTCTGGTCAACTCGTGTGTGCAAAAATATATGAGAATTAATGATTTAAAATGTAGGAGGTTGATCAGTCTATCACTGACTCTCAGGTCTGTCCCATTCACACGCAGCTGCTAACATTGCTGGATCACATCAATTACATAAACAGACATTTTGTCTTGAAAAACAATCTTTATGTCTGTTTTGGGTTACTGAGCACATTGACTTGACTTAAAAGACTGACTTCAGAGCTTCTAGCATAGATTTATGCAAAAGATTCCAACTTTTATTTGTAATTTATTATTGAGAGGATGCAAAACTGTGTTTAAAAAACAATAAAAGTAAAAATATAAGATACAGGCTTCAATGCATTGAGACTTGCACACTGTTGTGCGTGTAGTAGATTTCACGTCACCCATAGAAAATAAATTGCTTCCAGCTCTAACAAAAGAAATCAATCCAGTCACCATTTTTTTGTCAATACAGATGCTGCCATGTTGGAATCAGGAATCACAAGTAAGCAGTGATTGGTCCGAGAAGGTCTGAGTAAAGGTTTCTATGGCAACCACTCTCTCCAATCAGGAGTGAGATTGCTGAAAGTCCACCCCCTTATCATTTGAACCCCAGGAGAATCTGTCAATCAAACATTTCAAAATGTGAGAGTGAGACTATAAGCTTTTTCCAAAGCATCTCATTAGCCAGTTTATAACTTGAATAACCTGCACTACAAAAAGTTATCATGAAAAAAATTTAGGATATTCAAGAACCTGTTAAAAAATGTAGCATCGCAAGTATTGTTATTCTGACAATTATAATGAACTGCTGTTTCTTTCTCAATAGAAGTCTATTGGATTTTGACTTTTAGGGACCAGCCGGTACTTCCTGTCAGGAACATGAGGACGGAAGGGTCTCTCTGTCCAGTTCTTATATACAGTCAATCCCCACAAACCAAAACTACTGCTTGGTTCAGTAGTCTTTGCTTTCATATCCGAGAGTGCTATGTGTGAAAGCAAACCAAACGAGATGCAGATGTGAAAATTATGAGCAATTTCTGCACATTCAAACTGAGCTTATGGCACTGTCCTAGTGTGAAAGCAACCTAAGAATGAGTAAATGGGGGTGGTACTTTAAAGCAGTCTGAGTGCCAAAAACAAGACAAATTACAAAAAAGTGCTTCAATTTAAAGTTCATAGATCACAGTAGTGTTTTTACGTGGCAAAAGCTGTATTTATTTCTGCTTTTTACAAATATGGTCATAGCAGCTGCTTTATGGAGGTGAGTTTCTAACCTCACTCCTTTGACTCTCTCATAGTGTGCCTCTTTAAATTAGGATTACAGCTTTGCCTGTTTCATGGAAAGTGGAAGGGAAAAATACAATGTGTTTGAATATTCTTGACATTAGTTATTTTTTTCTGAACACATAAAAGGCAGATCAATTTGGTCACTAAGTTTTGAGTTATCTCTGTTGCCCTAAAAAACAAAAGATTTTGAACATCAATTTTGTAATATGAACAAATGCCAGAACACTTGAATTAAGTAGGGGAGCAAATAACTTTCGAAGAGTGGAGAATGAAAACAGCAGAGTGGCAGGCTGTTACAAAAGAAAGGCTCAAAATACAAATTTCACACAGTTTTGTCATTGGTATTAATGTTAAAGCAATGCTATTTGCTGAGGAGCAGCTGCCCCTTTATTGCTCCGCCCCTGCATAAAATCCAAGTTCACTTTGATCCTGATTTAAAAAAAAAAAAATGAAATCAAGGTCCAGTCTTGCTCTTAATATCCTCATAATCAAATCAAGCTAAGTGTATTGCAAATGCTTGTGAAAATTTAGTCTTTTTTCGCTGACTAGGCATGAATATGTTGTGGGGGGCCTAAAGATGAGCTTAAGAGCTGTGCCCGCCTGAGAGTGGCTGGGCAGTCACAGTCGGGAGATTAGGCTGAGGGGCAGCAGCGGAAAAACCAAATCCATCTCCATCTCAGAAACATCCTAAAGCAGATTACTTACTTCAGATGGAGAGGAAGAGAGGGGGAACAGAGCGAAGGAAGGGGGAAAGAGATGGATGAGGAAGAAGAAAAAGAGGCAGCAATTAGCGTAGATGCAATTCTGGCACCGTTCTCTGACTTGATATTTGACCTTTTCTAAGAGTCTTGCCAAATATCGCCTGAAACGCACAGACAGACCATATGGCAGAGTGCTGCTGGAGGCTGAGTGCACAGCGACTCCAAGCCTCCGTATGTTAATGGGAAAATGTAATTACAGTGCAGTATTCCTGTAAGACGAACGTTTCAAGAGGAGTGATTCACGGTGTGAAGGGGCAAGCTTCATCCGCCTCACAGAAAAACACCTTTTGTGATCAAACAATTATAGAACCGTTAAGTGGACAGGGCCTAATACGCCTGAAGTAATAGTTTTAATGAAGATAGAAACTGGGAGCGAAAAAACCTGAAATTCACACTGAATCTGCAGCTGAAGTAAGTAGTCTGCTCCCCGAGTCACTCATGCCACAGCAAATACCGTTCATCAGCCGCCGCCGATGGCAAAACACCTGCTGAGCAGGTGACGTCATTGACATCTCTAAACAGACGGCGGTGCAGCGACACACCTCTGTTTATGACACATGGCGTGAACGTGCTCTTTAAACTGAAAGGAGCCGCTTTTGAGAGGGAAAAAAAGCTTTCAAAGGTGTCTAAGAGATGAAAACCTAAAAAGGAGCAGCACTATTTAGTCTAAATGTGTCTTAGCCCCTTTACTTTGTTCTGGTTTACCTTTTTTAAAGCATTTTATTGCTGTTGAAGACAATAAACAGGTTCAATACGAAGCATTTTTTCCCCAGATCAGACCAAATTTACTCAAAAATCCACCCTTTAGCACTTATAAGCAGTGGCAGGCAAACAAAGATTTTAATTCACTTTATATGCTCACTTCTCAATGCCAGAGAGTGTTAAAACAAAGCACATTTGTAAAATGTTTACTTTCATTATGACTGACTAGCTTTTTTGTGCTGTGGCACTGCTCCTGCCAGTCAGCAGCAGCTGTACCACAGATGGAAAGTGTTTGATTTTCAGTATTTTTCACCAAAACCTCAATCTCTTTCTGGTCTTAACACAGTCGAAGGAAACTCTTGTGCGCCTCTGCGGACACTTCTTTTAATGCAACACCTTCTGTGTGGAGGGAGAGTAAACACAAAAACATATGACAGATAGTGTGCAAATTCCAGTCTCCAGTGTCAGATTAAAACTCTCAATCACATATGCTAACTCTCTCTCCATCGCTTCTGCATGTGAGGATGCCCAGAAGTTCTTCAGCATGAAGAACTACAGCTTAATGGAACCAGCTCATTCAGCTCAGCTCTACTGTTGAACACTAGTGCCAGCCTATAACCACCAGGAGCAATGTGGGGTTTAGCGTCTTGCCCAAAAGCACTTGGCGGGAACCGAACCTGCAACCTTCCAATCACAGGTTGACGGCTCTATCTTTGCACCACGGCTGCTCCTCGTATGTACTTATTTTAGAAACATGTTTCATGTCATATTCAAAAAAAAAAAAAAAAAAAAAGAAGAAAAAAAACTTGCCTTTATTTTGAAAGTCACAAAATTTAGAGCGCAAAATATAAGAAAAGGCCACAGTGGCGATATAAAAACTGGTAGACATGCAAATGACAATTTTTAGAGCTGATTCACTAACACTGTAAGCTCTGGTTCACTGATGATAGGTCGTTGTTCACTTTAGCAAAGTCAGGCGGATATTTTGCATCTAGTTCTGCTCTGATTTAAAAGACTGAAGTCTGGGGTTTGATCAATTTGGGACTAAATTCTGCAACGTTTACCTGAACAGAATTTAATACATCCGACAGGAAAATAAAAAATGGTCCAAGCTTTGTAGGGGAGCAAAATAATGGTGCATTTTGTGGTACAAGCACCAAGTTAGACACGGATGTACATTAGGATCCTCTCTTTCAGAAAAAACATGTTAGCCACAAGAAATGAGAATATTTTAAAATATATATAATACACATATAATAGTATTCTGTGGGCTGTACAGTGGAGCAGTGGTTAGTGCCTTTGCTTCACAGCAAGAAGGCTCCGGTTCCCCAACTGGGACCTTTCTGCGTGGAGTTTGCACGTTCTCCCCGTGCATGCATGGGTTTTTCTCCAGGGACTCCGGCTTCCTCCCACAGTTCAAAAATATGCTTCATAGGTAAATTGTTGACTCTAAATTGTCCCTAGGTGTGATTGTGAGAGGGTATGAGCGCATGATTATGGCTCTGCGGCGGACTGGCGACCTGTCCAGTGTGTACCCCGCTTTCGCCCAGCAGTAAACGAGTAAGGCTCAGGCAGCCCCGCAACCCCATAAAGGATAAAACACATTCCAAAAATGGATGGATGGAGTATTCTGTACATACCCCTCAAGTTTAAAGACTGCATTTTGTGAATAAACAGCCCATATTCTTGAGACTGGGCATTGAAAATTGGAACAATTGAGTGTATGGTCGCCATCTTTACAAATGGCCTCCATTTTGGATTTTTCTCATGGCTAACATGCTTTTTTGAAAGAACGATCACACAAATTTGGTACTTATACCACGAAATGCATGATTTGTCTGAAGTATCAACCCTAAACAGCACAGCTATTGGAGCTTAAATACCATCAATTACATCTTTGTATTTCAAGCCCAAAACAAATCACTAAATCTCACATAAAACAGCATTTTGTTTGAAAATGTATCAAGGTTTAAAGGAGGCAACAGTTGTAGTAGCACTCAACTACTATGCATTTTCTTTTTCTCATTTCCCTCCCACAGTGATGGGCATGGATGTCAACATTGTATTTTGGAAGATGACACTTTTAAAATTGGACCTGAGACATTTCCCCCTAAATTTTCCTCAGGAAGCTTTCAAGTGTCTGATAATATTTCTAGAAAACTACAGAAAACTTTCACCAGCTAGAGAGGGAATCAGGACAGCGTGAGCAGGGAGAGGGTCAAAGGCCGAAGGATGGGAGCACGGAAGTAGGAGGAGAGCAGATGAACAAGACATGCATCTGCTCGTGTACACCTGAGGGATCTGGAGTGGAAATCCCCCACTCTGCAGCCACACCGCAGAGCTTTGAACAGCGAAAAACGTCAGCTAACACAACGAGAAGCCATGTGGGAGTTACGAAGCGAGGGCTAAGCGAGGCAGCTTGCTGCCAGTTCTCTGAAATGTTAAATTGAAATGCAAAGTAGGAGCAAGCCTTCTTGTTTTGATCAGACTTCTCAGCATCTGTGTGGGAGCCCTTAAACTTACATGAGGTATTCCATACGAAAAAGTTTGCATTTTTGCCAAAAATCAACATCATGCTTCGGTTAGAGTTAGTGAAAACCCACACCTGGAGATGAGTATTTACTTTTCCCAAAGTCAAATTAAAATGTCTGTCAAATTTAGAGACCGTAAAAGACTTTGACTTTAACAAATGAGACATTAAACATCTAAACTCTAAAATGTACATTTTCTTAAAGAGAACTTTGATGTGTTTTTGCCCAGTGTAAATCCTGACCACTAACACACCCCTAACACGTAGACTGCTTCTTCTCCTTCCCTAAACGAACAAAGAAATGTAAATAAATACTTATGATTTATCTGATAGTAAAACATATTAAAGGTCCTCTCTTGTAGGAAGCGTTTGTAAAGCCTGTGCCACATTTAAGGTTTATTTCAGGTTTTAAAACTAGTTTTCTTAAGCTTAAGGAAGAAAATCTTAGTTTAAAACAAATGTAGTCATCACACTAAGGAGTTTAAAAAAGTTTAAAAACAAAGAAACGGATGTGCACTTTAGATGGAATATGCTTACATTTTTTGCAGTAGTTTTTTTTTTAAATTATTATTAATGGCTCATTTCTCTATTGGCTGTGACTAAAGTTATGTACAACACCAAATAAACTTTTTCTCTTTATAATAGTTCAGAGAAACATTCTAAAAAACTTTCTTTGCAGAATTACCCAAATGTGAGAAATCTGCTGCACGTTGGTCTGAACATTCTGTCTAATGAAGCATCATCAGAACATCCATCTTTATAGTCTTTAAAATTTTAGTTAACAATTATAAACACTGTGAAGACTTTAGCACACCTGCCTCAAGACCGGACATGCTAGGTTGGCTACTGGAAGTTTCAGCAAATTCCCAAATTAAGCGTACCTCAGCAGCAGCTTCTGACACAAATCTGAAAAAAATTAAACATTAAAGTCTGTCAGACATCAGACTCATAATCCTAAAAGCTTTCTTCATTTTTGAAAGCAGCAGAATGTAGTCACTCAGTCTAAAGTTCTCCCCTACATCTCAAACTGCTCTACAATGATGCTGAAAAGTTGCACCTTAGGACAGGCATGTCCAAAGTCCGGCCCGTGGGCCAAATGCGGCCTGTGTTGAAATCTCTACTGGCCCACAGAATCTTGTAAAAAAATCATTATAATGAAGAACATTCTAAGACTTACAATTACTTAATTGTGATTGGCTGAATAGCATTATAAGCTGTTAAGGCAACAACATGTGGCTAGTTGACCTTCAAAGCCTTTAGGGCCAAATTCTTTTTTGTTTCTGTGATCAAAACAACTGCCTTTTAGTTCTGAATCAAACAACAATTTGTGTCATTTTCCTGTTCATATTATTTAAATTTAATAGGCCACAAAGAGCATGCATTAGTGAATAATATGTAACATTTCATATCAACTTAATGTTGACAAAGGTTTTTTTTTTTCCATACAGACATTTTCTTTGATTTATTTCTGATCCTCAAATCTAAAAATTTCAGAGTGACTTTTGGTGTCTGCTTCAAACTCGAAATAACACTCAATAGACATCTGGTAAAGGCTGAGTGCTGCAAGTCAACAAACTCAGAGACCTATTTACCCATATAAGATGTATTTACCCCTAACATAATTTTAATACATTTAGAAGTACATACGTTCCCACATAAAGAAATTATGGAAACAATTCATAAAAGTATGAAAAAATGTGACCCAAATCCATTTGAAGTATTTTTTATATTGATATTTTGTCAATTTAGGATTGTAAAAAAAAAAAAAAGTAAACATACTGTAAAGTAATTTTAGAAAAAATGAATTGTATTGATGTGTAAATGCTTCAGGCAAACACTTAAAGAAGGGGATAACAGAAGAAGAACCCCCTTTGTTTAGTGAGACAAAAAGAGCCTTTTTTTTTTAACTGAGTTCTGTCTTTTGAGAAACTGATCACAGCTTACATCCATAGCAGCTTGAAGGATTTCTTTCCTGAATAAATGCCAAAGATGGAATCTCCAAGAAATGACAACAAATTTTGAACAGCTCAAAGGATTATTAGCTAAAATGAGGACAAAGCAGTAAAAAAAGAGTCACATGATGTTATCAGTGGGTCCTTTAAATATCCCACCCTATACCAAAGGACCACAGCCTGACTTCACACCTCCATGACATCTGTAACACACAATCTTCTTGCTAAAAAAAAAAAATGTGTCAGATGCTGGGTTTGAAAAATTTATGATCTGAGATCTGACCCACAATAGAAAGGGAAGCCGCACAGAAGGATTTGAGTTGAGGAAACTCAGATGCTTAAATCACACAGATCCATTTCTTTCATCATGAATTATCCCTTTAAAATCTACCTTTACGTCCTTTTTTCTAGGATGCGGATCTAACAATCAGGCTAGAAAATGTCCAGTAAGACATTTTTCTTGTGGCAAAGCTCAGGAAAAAGATTTCCCTGGTTGTTTTCTAAGGTTTAAATCCTTAAAAATATGTGAATGTCACATTTACATAGAAGTTACAGTAGGAATTTAAATATTTCTGCTCAGCAGTCCTATAAATGACATTCATATTGTTTTTGTTTTTTTTTTATTTCTGAGAAACTTTCCTACAGTATTGGAAAATCTGAGTCAGTTTCATTCAAGTTCTCCACAAAAGAAAAGTCATTAAATCACTTTTTGAAGTTTTGTTACAAGTAATTCAGGTTTTCAGGTTTTAAAAGGCAAATTAAGCAGGAAATTTGTAGTAGAAAAACAATATCTAGAACAAATTTGAGAAAACCTAAACTAAAATAAGCCTTATTTCCTTCAAAAAAAGGCATTTTTAGGTTTGAAGGGTCAACACATGGTCTGGTCTTTTTCTCTCTTATCCTTCACTTAAAAATAATTTTATGTATTCATTTTTACTGCACAGCAACAATGCAAAACAGACTATCATTAAGAAGATCGTCCAATTATTTGTGTTAAATGCATTAGAGAAACAATTGTTTGAATCAGGAACAGATGAAAGAATGCTTTTTTAAAAAAGAATGTAGCTACAAGCCACAAGCTTCCTGCTCCGCTCCATTCCGATTATCCACTTCCAGGCAAATAGATCCATGTGCGTCTTCAATATCTTAGTCTGAGCTGGCATCTGGCACAAAGCTGTATGGCTGGAAAGCTTTGATATTGATCGCCATTTTTGTTGGAGCAGTAATGCTAGGTTGGGGCAGTGAGGTGCTGTGGGCTAGTGGCAGAGCGTGTAAAAAAGGAATGATGGGAAATGAAGGAAGGCTCACTCCGTGCCAAAGGCTTTGCCTGCAATTCAGAGGTGAATTTCCTATGAACTACTGCTGCTCTGCAGAAATTATGCTCTAGAAAAATGACGTTTTTGTTTTTTTTTTTGGCTAGAAGTGACATAATCATGGTTGAAAGACCACTGGGAACGTTTTTTAGCATAGATCAAAAGTAGATTGGACTGGGACTTCAAAGTTTGGGCTGTAAATGAGCAGCAACAAGTGTAAATGTACAAACTAACATCCTAAAGTGAGAAACTCATCTGTCGTTCTAAAAATGGTCACAAACTGCATCAAGTGCACAAATGGAAAAAAACCCTGTAGTTTCAGTGCTAAATGGAAATTTTAGTCAGTTTTGTTTGTTAGTTTGAAGTAACTTTTTAAGCATTCAAGCACAAACTAGGCACAGAGAGCAGATTGATTGAAGAATTCACCATCATACTGTGATATCATCTCGTTGCTACGGTCTGCGTTAAACCTGCTCCCCTGATGCAATTACTGAAGTCTTTTCTCCCACACTTTTTCATACAGCCGCTCAGTAATGATGAGATACCTTTTAACTTCTCAGCTAGAGTCTGTATCAATAATTTACTCTCATCTGTTTAAATTTTAAAGCGCCACACATAAGCGTCCTGCCGCACCTGCTCTTTCACGCCGTCCACCCTCCACTACAGCGCTTTCCTTTCCTTTCCCGCCCCTATCTTTCTGTCTGTCTGCGCCTGACTTACGTTGTAATAAATACAAGTTCTCATTCGCCACTGAATCATGGACGTTAAATTAAACAGGGGCAGAGGAGGCGGCGGACCACATAATGTAACGGCATCGTCCAGATGCCTCCAATTACGATTTGGCCTTAATTGGTGGCGGTGGCAAATTCAATGAATTCTTTAACAGCAGTGTGCGCCTGTCTCTGCAGAGCTGCGGCCTAAGCAGAACAGCTACTCCGTGCAAATGGAAGATGACAGAAAATCCACACGGCACAACCGGTCTAGTGGGAGAAAGGGCATGACAGCGACTAAGGGGGCCCGGGCTCTTAAGAAGCTGAGGGTAGCTCGCAGGGAAGTTGTGTATAATTAAGCGGTCTGCATTGTGTTTCAGATGGCAAAATCCCATTGTCTTGACAGGAGCTTACTGGTGACCTTTAGGTTTGAGATGCGAGGCAGCGTACCCCCCCCCCCCCCCCCTCCCCTCGTCAATTTTTCTTTTTTTCCAAACTCCTCCAAACCTCTGCCACCAAATTAATCTGTGATTTTTAAGCCTGAATAAATCCAGCAAGTTAGATATTCGCAGATCTAAAGGCCTGGCGTCCCTCAGGCTTTCCCATCTCCACTTTTTTTATTTATTCTTTACCCCTCTCATATTAGCCCATGGAGATTGACTGAGAGCACTGAGTGTTATCTCCAGGCAGGCAAAGGTTTAGGGGGAGGGGTGAAGGCCACAGATTTGTCTTTATCTATTCTGAGCACACCTAAAACAAATTAGACCTGGCTGCCGTTGCTTATTTGGTTCCCCTACTCTCATTAAGGGGTTGAATCCAGGCTATTTTCCTAAGGTCCTGCCTCTCTACCATTTGCAAGCCTTGCCTTTCATCGCCATAGCAAAGGTTTCTCGCTCGGCAGCCTAACCACCTTTTCATCTCAGCCATTTCATGTGGTCATATTGACACTGCACAAAGAGCGGAAAAGAAAGATCAGCCTTCCCTACACTGAGATGCTGATTTTCTTTCACATGACTTGATGCTGGCCTTTGACATTTTTTAATTGAAAGTGAAATCTGCTTGACTGGATTTTGCGTTGCCCTTTTCCTGCTTTCTCTGCTGCTTTTTTGGAACTGATTTTGTATTATTTTTGCATTGTTCTGATTATAAAAACAAAAACGAAAAAAAAAACAAAACTAAAGTGTGGTCCAGTCAAATTGTTTCCATCAATGTACTCAATAACCCAGTGAACCGATTCTTGAAGTGATGAGGATGTCATGTTTCTATTGAACTGTATTACAGAGGAGGATGTTGTTTTAGACATCTGTCAGTAGGCATTAGACTCTTAATATAAAGTCATTCACCATAAATTTCTATAACAAAAAAATCACAGATTGGAAAGAATTATGGGAAATTCAACCACTGAGTGCAAGCTCAGGTTTTTAAATCCCGCTCCGATTATTGATTTATTGTAAAAGTGTTTCCAGTAGTCTTTTAATTATAATCATGCCATTTTTAGCCAAAATAAAAAAGGTCATTTTCTAGGACATAGTTTCTGCAGAGTAGCAGTAGTTCATTAGAAATTCATCTCTGAGTAGTTGGTAGGACCAGTGACATCTGTTTAAACGCTCTTCCGCTGGCTTTCAGCCCCTCACAACCCCCTAACCTAACATTACTTCTGCAACAAAAATAGCAAGCAATACTGGAGCTATCCAACCGTAGTTTTGAGCCAGCTCCGATGAGGTAAACAAAGACGAACATGGATCTTGTTGTTTACAAGTGGATGCATCAGAATGGAGCGGAGCAGGGAGCTTATTTGTGGTTCTTATGTCACAGCTACAAGCTTTTTCAAATGATATTTTTTCATCTGCTCCTGATTAACCACATTTTGAATAAAAAACACTCAGAAATGCTTTTTTTGGTTTAATTTTATTTATATATGTCCATCATTATCAGGAACTTTAATTCATTTGTGTGCTGCACGGAAGTAGAGAAGTTGGCATATCCTATTTAAAGAGGTCTTGATTCAAAATCCAATAAAGAAAGCACTTTACTTTTTAGAAACAAAGTTCACTCGCTGTTGCTGTTACTAACATATCTCTTTGAACAGATATGCTTCATGGTCTCTTACTGTCGTCCTATTACAGATGTTCCAGTGATTCTGTTTGTTTGCTTCTTTCTTTGCTGCAGTCTCTCCTGCCAGATTGTCTTACTACAGATGTTCCAGTGTTTTACCTGTCAGTCTTTTTCATGCCCTGTCAGACCCTTACCAATCCTTTCTTCTTCGAAGGGAGTTGCCTGTATATTGTCATAATGGGATTACATTAAAAACCTTTCAATGTAATCTTTTGGTCACTTATAAAGGCTGTTATTTTATAGTTAGGACAATGTGGTCATATTAAACATATTTGGACAGAATTGGATCATTACCATCACAATTAATTTCAGCTCTGTTTGGTACTTTTTGCTTTTTTTCTGTTGCGCTTTGGGACAATCTCAGTTGTGAACTGGCACTTTATAAATAAACTGACTTGTATGGAACTGAATGTGTTGTCCCTGTGCTTTTGTGGGGATTTTTGTTTAAGACACTTTAGCTTCCTCCCACTGTCCAAAACCACATCTCTCTAAACTGCCCGTGGGTGAAAGCCAAAGCATATGTGGATACATGTTTGTATTTCTGGCCCTATGATAGACTGCTGACCTGTGCAGGATGTACCTTGGTTCTGGCTGATCACAGCCAGCTGAGGCATCAACCAGGCCAATGACCCTAATGAATAAGAACGCCACAAAGAAAATGGATAGATGGTACCTCATTTTTTTGGTTGTTATAAGACTTGATGTGAAGTGAAACCCTAACAAACAAACAGAAAAAAGTTGTCCATTAAAGGTTTATTTGTATTTCTATTTTTGAAGATCACAGAAGTAATGGAAACATGTTTTTTTCAGTTCAATTAAAAGTTGTGAACGAGTTTGGTGCAGTTCACGCTTCAAGCTTTTTTATCTGGAGATTAAACTGAACAAAATACTTTAAAAAAAGTTCAGTGTCACTTAAAGACCCTCTCTGATCATCTACTGATCTATTGCAAAAGCGTTCCTAGTGGTCTATTAACTATAAGGATGCCGTTTGTAGCCCAAATAAAAAAAAAGTGTTGTTTTCCAGGACTTGGTCTCAGCAGAGCAGCAGGAGTGGTATGGGGCAACCCCGTCCCCTTTCTTATCACCCATAACAGAAAGCTCTCTGTTTACATGCTCTCTTGCTAGATTACATACCCTCACACCTCGAATATAACATTAGCAGTGCAAAAAAAAAGGGGGGAGTGATATTAGAGCCATCCAGCTGTACGGTTTTGAGCCAGATGCCAGCTCAAACGAGGAAAACAAAGATGTACATGGACCTATTTATTTAAGTGGATGCATCAGAATCGAGCGGAAAAAGGAGCTTGTGACCTCATCAGTGTATTTTCCAACAACTACAATCTTTTTCAAACAGCGTGTTTTTTGTCTGCTCCTGATTAACGGCAATTTGATTAAAGAGATACTGAGAAATGCAGTTTTACACTTTAATTTCTGTATATAGGTCCTATATCATAAAAAAATGCCACAAGAACGTGTTAAAACACCAATTTTTATCAGAGTGGGCTTTTAAAATAGCTGTCTCCCTGGGACATTTTAAAAAAGGCATAAATAGTACCCAAAAAAAGGAGAAGTTACTGTCAAATTCAATGAAGTTCTGCTGACTTATGTGAAGCCACTTTACAACTGTTTTATGTGCAAACAAATAAGTTTGGAAAATGGGACACATGGATTTCTTTTATCTTTAAATGTATGTTTTTATTGCAAAATCTAACAATTTATCTGTGTTTGTTTATTACAAAAATTTTCTGTTTAAAACTGCGTCTTCATCTACGAGGAAGAATCAGTAAAAATAGCATCATTTTGTTGTATAAAAATCCAACAAATGCTTACATTTTCTGTTTTTTTTTACTGGCTGACCAACACAATCTCTTCTAAGACTTGATTTCATTAATTGATGCCTAAATGAGCCCTTTCTATTCATGCATCTTTGCAGGAATAAAATTTCATTTGAGGTAAACAGGTGAAGTAAACAGAGAAGACTCATACACCTTGGCCTCATGCGATTATTGCATTTGAATGTTAACAGAGGACCTTTGAGCCATCTGAGCTCGAGCTATGCAGAGGTAACTGCTGGGGAAATGTTAGGTTAGATGAGATTTCGCTGCCAGACTAATCCATCCTGGAGCCCGAGAGCAGCACAGACACTGAGCTGAAGCCACAGCAGAACAGCACAGCAGTGACACGGGGCAATTCTCTGGGGCCTCGCATTAGCGCTCTAAATTAAAGGGGGTATTAGATTAAATTGGCTCTCCGATTTCAGCCGTGTGAGTAAAATTCTGATTTGCATTTTCCACCTCTGCTTAAGATATAATTAGTTCAGGGTGATTCCCATGTGGAAAACATTGACAGCCAAATCTAAATGGCTGCCAGTAGCTGCTCGTCTCTTCCAAGGCAAAAAACTATGTTCCGCTCATATTTGGTGTGTGTCGCTGTTTGCGACTGTGGGTTTATATGAGCAATGCAAAGAACCAATGCTGTTCACATGAGACCTTGTTGGGAATCTGTATGTTGATGTTGCTGCAGCACCTGACTGTTGACAGCTCTCAACCAAGTCCAAATACATTTTCTTCAAGGAACTATTCTGATATGCTTTTTCCTTATGTTATTGAGCAAAAAGAGTTCCTCGTAGGAAAAGCCAAATCTAGACACCTTAAAGATACCTTTAACCTCAAAAGCATTCCTGCAGCAGAACATGCACCTGAAATTAAAGAAGCAATGTTAAAAATAGCTATTATTGCTTGAGCAGTGAATTATTTAAACAGTTTATAAAACATGTGTGGATGCTGTGCAGACTTTGTCATTTTAATCATTTTTGCAAATTAATGTTTTCCAAAAGTGATTCTACCCACTCATAATAACTATGAGTTCACATTTGAACACCTTGCCTAGAGCACCACTTGTTACAAGACATTGGCACGTCTACCAACAGTTTTGAGCTGGTGAGCGCATAAAAAAAAATCGCTTGAAAGTCCCTAGATGTTTTTTGTGTTGGGGGTGTTTCAGTCTCCAATCAAAAAAAGCCCAGCTTGCTCAGAAAAAGTAGAAAAAAATGAGAAAAAAACCCACAAATGAGTCTCTATTTTTGGACATTTTGGTTTAGTTATATCAATTGAGTTTGTTTCTGGAGCTCGATTTTGTTTTCTGTACAGAAATGCAAGTTTTAGGGCAAATTTTGTAATCAAAATTTCTGGGACTTAGACAGTTACTAACTAGAGTACTGTTAAAATAAAAGCATTTACTGGAGTAGCTATTAAAATGTCAAAGCAGGCATATAGTCATCTATTGCTAGGGTTGTGTTACAGGATTTTCTACAAAGTTTAAGAGGGCAAAGTGAGTAAAAACTGACTAACTTGAGCTTTCAAGTTTGTGCTTTGGTATATAAGAGATGAATTTGAAAGTAAAACCATGGAAGTAACTGAAGGCTAACAAATCTTGAATGGAAATATGGAGGCCGCATACAGCAATAAGGAGTTTAAGAAACAGAAACCATCAGAACAGTGCGATTATAATATCCCTTTCCCACTAACCTACACAAAAACCACAGCAGGCAGACATGCAAATGCATCCATCATTGCTTTTAGTGACACATGATCCACTTTGACTCATCTAGGAGTGAGAGAAGTCCAATCTGCCTGCAATATTCAGGAAGTAAACAAAAACAAGTTTCTGGGACCATCTATAAATAGCCACCAATAGAAAAGCTCAAATAAAAGAATCAGACTGACTTCATAATTAATAGTTAACAAAAGAATCAAACATGGTATTTTCACTAAAGTAGATTAGTTAATGCTTTTTAATTAACCCAATTTTACTGCCCGTGTAATCATTTAATTAATGAGCAATTTCTCCGGGCCTCAGGTTGCATTTGTTAGGAACAAATCCATCGAGTCTCATGTTGGCAAGAGACAAAGTTCAGAATCTGTGCAATGAAACATTTTCACAAGTTAATATTTTGCGTTCACCCTCGAAGATCAAATAGCATAAAAAGTTAATCAAGATTAAACTTTTTAATCTGTAATTTTTTCTAATCAATTTTCTTCCCACTTGTGATTTGAGATTTTTTTTGGGTGTATTCCATATGACATAGTAACTTCATTTTTTTAAATTTTAACATGAATCTGTATCAGTTTTGCAATCATGCCCCACATTGATCCGCAATAAAGAAGGTGATTAGGTGATTTGATTCCATCCTTTGACATATATCTGTGAATTAGAGTGGGAATCGGTGCACGTTCTTTGCTGACCACCCACCCCCACCCCCACCACACACACATACTCACAAACAAACAAAACTCGGTTGTCTTAAGAAATGCCATCAGCAATTCCGCCACTCTCACCATTTCTTGGTGGCCGCAGACTGAGGCTTTGTGGGGTATTGATTCCCCCCATCCAGAGACGGTTTCCATAATTGGTTAAAATGACTGGGTGCAGAGAGAGATGGCTCTCTGCTGAAAACCATTTCCCATCCCTGTTTGGAACAGAGCCAAGCTTGGGGTTGTTCGAATGCGTTCCAGCCCCAGCCTGACTGGCAGCAATTAGGGGTGTCTGAGCCAAGCTCAGCTTGCGCTCCACACAAACACCCCTAATTACTGCCAATTAGGCTAGGCGGGTAGGCAGATTTGAGAAACCGGGGGGATGTTCAGGCATGGGTGGGCATGGAAACAATTTTCAAGGGCTTAGAACGTGACTGGATGAAGAGGTTAATGCTTTGGAGTGCACGGGATAATAACAAAAGAAGGGGGGGGGGAGTACAGCCCCTGTTTCTCACCTCCAGCGATGAGCCTGGTTTCTTCTTCAGCTCCTCGCATTTCCTAAACTTGCAGATCTGGTGACCGGTTTTGCGGTTCCGACAACTGCTGCAGACGCCGCAGTTGATTAGCCGCCTGCAGG
The DNA here is from genome assembly GCA_036245035.1 of Adrianichthys oophorus. Taxonomy (NCBI): domain Eukaryota; kingdom Metazoa; phylum Chordata; class Actinopteri; order Beloniformes; family Adrianichthyidae; genus Adrianichthys; species Adrianichthys oophorus. Next base: position 10,045,332 of record BSAI01000119.1, on the reverse strand, counting down.
GTGCACACACCCCACACCTTTTCCTTTTCTTTTTCGCAGGGTTTCCACTGGATGCTGAGGAATTATTCTGTGGGCAGTCTGCCAGATTGGCAATTTGAAACGCACTGTCTGTAACGGCTGCTGAGGCTGCGGGGGAGTGAAGGGCTGTCATGACGATGACCCCGGGAGGTAATGAGATGCCCCCTAAAGCCGGAATAGCGGAAAAAGTTCCAACGCGTTCAGGGAGATTCATTATCTCTGCTTCAGCAGTGCCGCATTTCAGCTTGTTCATGCATTCTCCTGCTAAAGGTCTGCAGTGTTCAGGGGATAAGGTAGAGAGGAAATTATTATTTGCCATTTGCAGCGTCTCTGGCGGCACGCCAGGCTTCCCCGTTCTCTGGGAGTCATTTCTATGCATGGTGGTCCTATTAGGGTTTATTGCCGCTGATTTCCTTCCCCAGAGCATGGCGTTATCACAGTTCCATGGGGACATACCGATTCTGGCACTGGGAAAGATGGGTGTCGTGATACGGGCAATTTTAGCAGTCTGAGGAAATGCCCCATTGGTTTTATAAAAGTTTGCAAAAGACCTGTACCTTTCCATTTCGGCGTTATAATCCAAAAGCTGGCTTAATCCACCATCCTGAAGATTACCCTTTTGCAAAAGAGACACATCGGCACCCTGTCCGTTCTCTATGCAAAGTGCAGTGTTTATATTGGACATGGCTGAAGACGGCTCGTCAGTGTTTAAAAAGAGGACAAGGAAGTCAAATTGGTCTTCGTCAAACTGAGGCTGGCTACCGACAATGGGCTACCATCCTGGTTTATCTTCTTCGGAGCTGAAAGTGACAAACAACAGGAACAAGAAACAACAGTTACACGTCAAAAAAGGCAAACAAGATCATTCACAGCAGTTGGAATTTCTTTGTTTCGCTCAAGGTGACAACTGGGAATAGGACTATCAAGACCTGATCCGTGATAGCTCCACTTAGCATTGACAGAGGATTGACTGTAAAGGTGCTTTTTAGCTTTTACAAAACAGAAAACTCTGTTACAAATTAAAAAAATGAAGGAAAGTCCTGCAATGATTCAGATTATATCAGCTGTAGCGGCAAATGCAAAAAGTTACCTTATTCCCGCTGCACGGCACTTAAAAGAACTGTCAGGTTTTAGACAAACGGAGTAACACTGTTAGACAACTTCAAATGTGCTGAAAACAACTAAAGCAACAGAGCGTTAGAGGTGGCCCATCAGTGTAAACAAGGCTCTGCTCTTCCTGTTGAGGACACCTGGTATTCATTCATGGCTTCTGTTACAGTGACAGCACTCAGTGATGGCCACCGGTGAATTTACAACCAGATCATGGACCAGACCAACCACAGTGTCAGCTGCCTCAGGATTGTGGGTGAGTGTGAGTGTGTGTGTGTTGGAGGGGTGGTGGTGGTGTGCTCCATTTCCTCTCTGTGTCTCTCCACCAGTCTGTCTGGATTTGGTTTCCATAGATAAAAGCCCATTACACACATCTCTCCTTACTTCCATTACCCATTTCTGGGCTTTTCTCCTAATGATCCAAAGCCGTAGCACGCATGCGTATCTTTTCTTTAGCAGGTAAAATGCAAGGATGCCTGTATTTGGACTGAAATGTGGCATTTTATAATGTCTTCAGTCCAACTGAGTGTTCTAAATTGGGTGTTTTTGAACTGAAATGGACCTAATGTTTCCTCAGAGGCTAACTTGAGTTATGTCCAACAAGTGCAGACTCCACGCTGACACATCACCATATTTCTTTGGAACAAATGCCTTCCACATCTGCAGAGTCAAAGTCGATGTGGCATTCAAAACAACCCGCAGCCGCTCGTAAACAAAACCTCCTTGCCTTAATGATCAGCCCTCCTCAGGGTCATTATTACTTAATCAATTCACCCCTGGAGCGGAATATGCCGCCCAAAGGCAATCAAGTCACGGATATTGATTTTCAGCCTGTAAACAAAGTTTTGTGAGACAGAAATGTTCAATACTTGCTGGAGGAGGACAGAGGTGTGAATGAAGGGGGAACAAGACAACAAAATAAAGTATTTTTGAATGAAAAATGTGCTATTATTTTGTCTCCTTGTGATACACGTTCAGATCAAAGGTCACACACAGATAATCCGGCTCAGCGGCGCAAATAAATCCCCATAAAAAATAATAATAATCTGACAGCATCCTCAAATCCAGGAGGGTGAAATAAATCGGGATGGACACGGACGCAGGCAGATGGAGTGATGAGGGGGGGAATAAAGGAGCATCACCTACCAGGATCCTGTCGAGAGGGGCTCCCAAGATGCTACCAGCCCGCGACCGCGCAGCGACACATTACTGCGAGGCGATGCGTGAGGCTGATGAAACGCAAAGATGCGAGAAGACGCACAGACTCGCAGCCTGAGGAGAGCGCGACCCTGAGCACGGGGGGTGCGCGGGCGTGTGTGCGTCCTGTTGGAGCGCTCAAAACAAAAGAATCATTTCATTTCGACTTTCCTGCCACGCTGCAACATGACCGGAAAGTGCATTAATAAGCCAAAGAGGTGTGGAAGGAGGAGGAATTAAAAGAAGAAGAAGAAGGTGGCGCGACGTTTCCGCTTCTCCTCCCGATTCCGGCGGCGGTATTGTGTCTCTGCTCAGTCCGTGTCTCCTGTCGCTGTGTGTGGCTGATTGGCGCCGAGGTGAGGCAGCGTGGATGTGGACACCTACTGATCATTGGCTGGAAATTACTATAGAAGCACTCGAGAGGTGGGAGGGCTGGGCGGAACGGGGCGCACAGTGCGCAGCGGCACCTCTCTCAATCTTTGACATTTTCAGCATGTTTGTTTCACACGTTTGGAAAGTTGAGGAGAGTGGTGGCAGTAGTGTGGGGGGGGGGGGGGGGGGGGGGGG
>BSAI01000119.1:9889709-10029374 GCA_036245035.1 Adrianichthys oophorus | reverse complement strand
TGGGGGGGGGACGGTTGTTTCATCATCGGGGGTCAGTTTGGTAGCTGTCCCCGACCTTCCCTCCTTCCTCATACGACCACTTATTAGGTTGGAAGGGGGGGGCGTGCTTGCGGAATACCTCGAGGGGCCGAGCCATTTGGCAGTGGTCCCCCCCTCCCATGGTCTCCGCACAGTTTTGCCCCCTTCTCTTGGTTTTAAATGCACCTTAGACACGTAGGATCCTTGGTGGGGGGTGCTAGGACATCACTGCCAGCAAGCAGGAGATGTCCTCTCAGTGCTCTACCCTCCAATTTTAACTGCACCGTAGACATTTAGGGCTCCTTGGTGAGAGGGCAATTGGACATCCCTGTAAGCAATCAGGAGATGTCCTCAGTGCCCTGCTCGCCAATTTTAACTCCACCCTTTATTACACACACACCCTTCAACCACAAGAAACACACCTCAACACACACACAAATACATTACACAAGGAAGGTGGGACTACTGATCCTCTGTCCCCTACCCCATCCCTGGTGGAGGGAACAGGGCCTTCAGCAGCAGTGGCCTTGTCTCCTGGGGGTCGGCCTCCTGGGCCCGGCGGCCCCCTCCCCACGCAGGGAGAGGGATCCCTTTGTCCTCTGGCAAGTCCATGAGCGGGGGATCATATTCCATCTGAGCCTGGAGGGTGTCTGTGTCCTTGTGGTGCGGGTTCTGGCCCATACCCTCGGGTGCCGAGCCCCTTCTGGGTCACAACATCAGGAGAGCCTGGTCAGGCAATGTACACCTTCGGGGACCCCCACTTCTCTTGGTCATCCCTTTTCTAGATGGGGGTAGCTGACCCCCATCGTGCTCTCTTCTGGATCTCCGCAGCTGCCTGGAGCTTTGGAGCGGGTCTCCCGTGGGGGGCCCGGGCTCGTACTCGGGGCTGGGGTGGGGGGATGCCCAGAACTCCTGGGTGGTGGTGGGCGGCTTGTCTGGGGTGGTGGGGCTCTCGGGGGTGGGGCCCCGCGCTGGGCCACCTGGCGCGGTGGGAGGGCTCCTCTCCTGACTGGGCTGGGCCTTGCGCTCTGCGCTTCCGTACCTCACTGCGCTCGGGTGTTGGGGGCCCGTGTGGCTGTCCTGCGGGCCCTGGTCTGGGTGCTTGGCCGGGCTGCCTGGCGGGTGGATCTCCTCCATTGACCCCACAGTATGGGTGCGGGGGCGGGCCCTGGTTGGCGCTGCCGCCTCGGCGGGTGTCTTGGTGTGGGGATGGCTGGGGGTTCTCCCTCCTTTTTTGTGCATTCCATCATCCACTTCAGCTTAACATAACATTCACCTGAGCACAGGCGTCAGCTCACCTTTACACCTTCGAATAGTGTGCGTGACAGAATGTAATGCTTTACATGTGTTGGTTGGTATGCACAAGTGTGCGTGTGAACTGGATGTGGACAAGTTTGTGAACACTCTTGGAGCCGGCAGGTATGTAACAGCTGAGTGTGTGGACAGGCCGTGCCCATTTTAGACCAACACTCACTATTGCAATGGGTATAAGCTCCAGCATTTTGTTGCCTGTAGATTAACAACTCTACATTCCCTTCACAGTAGTCCTTCTCTAACTTCTATAATCCACCCCCCCCGCCCTCCACCCCCCAACTCTCTCCTTTTCCCCCTTTCCTTTTCCGTCCGGTCCAACAAAAAAGACACACAAAAAAAACAAAAAAAAAATCTATATTAATAAAGTTTGGTTTAAATTACAAAAGGGGCTTATACCAACATACATTTTGTGTTCGCTATGATTTATAACCCCCGATTGTAAGAGTAAAATCTGTCTAATACAAGAGGCTCTCAGCTCATATCTGTTTGCTCAGCTGTTGGACAGGACAAGTTTAAAAAAAAAAAAAGACAGTTAGAAGGTGTTAGTCCTCTATGCAGACCTGCATGTTTGTTCAGTAGTTCAGTTAATCAGTTTACGGTTTCACAATAAAAGCAGACTAATTAAAAACTGATAAATGAAGGACAGAATAAAACATGATTTTCCCACTAAAATAAACTTTCTCTACACACTGATCTCTGCTGACACTACAAGATGAAACACACATGCACATACATCAGTCACTATGTTGACTCCTTACCATCATTTTTGGAACAATAGCTTTAGAAATTAATATGTAACAAATCCAGCTGAATATTGAGATCTGCTTCTTTGTGAAGCAGTGTTAGAAAGCCAAATCCTCAAAACTACGTTGTCTGTAAAATACCAAATGCCCCTCAACTATCGTCAAGAGGTATCCTAAAAAGTCCTGTTGTCTTACAAAACCAAAAACACATTTCTTGGGCATCTTTGCAATCGTGTTTCTCATTTACTGAATCCGAGATGACCAAACCTCCTCTGTACGGCTGCACTTCTCCTGTGGGTTGTTTAACTTATCACAGTCCAACAATTTATAACCTAAAGAGCACTGAATGTCCTCTTGGAAAATGTATATATATATATATATATATAGATATATATATATATATATATACGTCTGGGGCATCAAGCTTATGCATACATTTAAGAGCAAATTTGCCATGCGTCCAAATAGAGATGGTTGACGCTAATTTTACTTGCATGCACAAAAGACGTACGGGTGATGCTATCGCTAGTAGGGTGCAAGTACTGGCTCTTTACTGACCATGCGCAAATCCTGCACACCCGGGATGTGCAGGTGATACTAAAATGGATGTGAGATGTTCACACAAACTACACTCTGATTGTCTAATTTGTCCATTTCCTAAAGTCAGGCTGTGTGCATGGTGTGTGCACGTATCACTTAAACAGCAATAACGTGCACTTTGTACAGTAAGGAGGGGGGGGTTAAAAATATGAAAAATTCTTACGACATACCTGTGTTTCACCTACTTTCCCCTTTGCTTACCCTTGCGTGTTAAGTGTTTTCTACAATCTGTTGCCTACAGCATGCCTGTAGAAAAACAATGCACATGAACATTTGCGCTCTTTACAGGCTCACTGAGTGGTCTAGGACCTTCCTACTGGTCACCTTACTGGTCACCTTACAGGTTTGCCCAATTTTTACACAGAGACAGCCCCTATTCACCCATAAGGGTAGCTATGACCAAGACTTAAGATATTTAACATTGAAACCATGTTAAATTCCATTGTTGACATTGTAGCTAGATCTTATTGTGAGGACCCAAATGCAGGAAGGTAAGTTTCCACAAAAGGTTTAATCACAAAGGTTTACATGACACAAGAAACCAACAGAACACTCCAACACCACTGATATGGTGGTAAATCACCCAAGACTGTGACTCTTATAAAACCTTTAAATTACATAAAATCTTCTCCCTTCATTTCTTTGTTTTATTTTGCCTGGATCAAAACAAATCTTTATAACTGATAATTATTTCTTGTTTGCATATTTCATGATTATCCAGTACATTTTCACAACCCTACTCCAGTTCTTTTTCAAATCTAACCTCATAAACGTACTTTAATTAAGTGACAAATCTGAATACTAAATAGATAAATACAGTAATTGTCCCAACATAATGGGAAATAAGCTTTAAACCCTGGAGTTCGAGTAAGATTGTAGGAACTCCAGAAAGGGTTCAAAATTGAAATTTTCTTGTCTTTCTCTTCTTAATAGCAGAAAGTTTTAGAGTAATTTAAAAAGTTGATTTGTTGGGATTGACAAGCTTTTAAAGGTGGCATTTCTATGTTTCATGTCAGATAACTGCTTTTGCATTAGACATTGAACTGATGTAATCTTGTATATCATGCAAATACTTCTGTTGCAGCAACATTTAACAAATTTTAACCTAACGTTCCTTTTTTTTAAACCAGCAAGAACATTTTTGATTGGAAAGAGACAGTTGACTTCCAAAAAGTGACATGATGATGTTCAAAAGTTGTAGTAAGAAAAAGGACATGTCCAAAGTTTGCCTGGGGCTTGAATGATTTCTGACTGATTGTGCGTGATACAGTTCTGCTGTCATCCTCAAAACAAGAACAGGTAGAAGTAAAACACGTCTGGTCAAAGTAAAAGCTGAAATCTGACTCGGCTTCAGGAGGCTTACTTTGGTGTCCCTCTGTGTTCAGACTTTGACCACCTGTTTCTGGTTTCAGAGGTGGGAAAGTGCATTGAACGCTTCTATGAATTGTGCTTCCAAAAAGGTCAGACCGCAGTGAGATAAACCTCGAATAACCTGCTTAACTCATATCCCTTTACTTTACACGTATAGAAGCGGCGTTTGTGTGTGTCAGTGCCCTGATGGATAAAAACACAAAGCAGACGAGCATTTTCTGTCTTTGTCAGTCATTCTGCGAGACAGGAAAGCCTAGAGGGAAGCATCCATTATACAAATACGGCAGCAGCAGTGGAAGGGCAGAAGTAGCAGGATGGGAACTGCTGCCAGACACATTACAAGGAGCTCTAATGAGGGAGCCCACGCTATCGCCCCCACCGCCACCACATAGGAACGCGAGGCGGGAATTAATTGTGAGGGCGATGGTGGCGAGCAAGCTGAGGAGCAGGTCATTACTGCACACCTCCTCCTGGAGCGCTGCGGGCAGAGCGTGGAGCGCCACGCTACTTGCACAATTCCCATGATCCCACAGGAGGGAGAACAGATAGCAAGAGAGGGACTGAGGGGGACACAGAGAAGGAGGAAAGGAAAAGCATATTAGATGAGGAAGTAGGAAGCTTCCTCTTTGTTTGCAGGAGAATAAAATGAGGAAATATCCTCCAATCAATGGTTGCATGGGTTTTTTATCACACAAAACAAACACATATGTAAAGGCCTATATACATGAATGATTTTAGAGCAGACTTTACATTTTCTTGTGCTTTAGTGAATAAATATAGCAAGTTTTTTTTATTATTATTAAAATTCCCATTTTCTAAAATAGTTTACTGTAATCATTATGTTTGTGGGTTTAATTTTCAATCTCATAATTGGAAGGCTACACTGTAAAGTCATGATGAGAAAATTATGGCTGTAATATTGGTTTCTCCATAGTTCTGATTGGGGAAAGTGACAGGAGAGGGGAAAACACCAGGCTTTGCATCGAGGAAATGATCCGATTTTCTCTTCACTCCTCCATTCTGCACATGACTCTTTGTCATTTCCCTTTGTGTGGTTTGTCAGCCTTATGAAACCTGTGAAATCTGGCTGAACGCATTGGACACACTCCCCTCTAGTGGAGTCAATATGCAGTGTAGGAAAACTGATCACAAAAAAGTCTCATGATGTGAAAGTAGCTTAGAGTATGGAATTGTCAGTGAATTGGAGAACAAACACACAAATGGTCTCAATGAAGAAGCAATTTGGCAATACACGATTAAATATGCAGCATAATGCCATTAAATAAATATATGAGCTACGGTACTGTCCAAAAGCTTTAGGTAGGTGTGAATGAAAAGGCTGTAATTAAAAAAATAAATAAATACTTTCAAAAAATGAAAGTGTTAATGTTTTTTATAAGCAATCAACAAAATGCATTGAATGAACTAAGTTAACATTGGCTTTGATCACCCTTCAAAACATCCTTAGTTCTTCTAGGTACATCGAACTCAGCTGGTAAGTTGTTCCACACATCTTTGAACACTAACCACAGATCTTCTGTGACTGTAGACTTTCTTACGTCTATTTTCTTCATGTAATCCCATACCCACTTGATTATGCTGAGATCAGCACTCTTTGAGGGTCATGCCATAACTTCTTGTTCTTTACTTTTAATAACTTCAGCTGCATGTTCGGGGTCATTGTCCTGCAGCAGAATGAATCTGGTGCTGGTCATACACCTCCCTGATAGTATGATGGATAGTAACTGCCTGTATTTGTCAGCGCTGAAAACAATATTAATCCTGACCAGCTCCATTTGCAGAACATTCGAGGAACCTCCACCACTCTTCATTGTTGTGTGCCAACACTCTTCAGAACATAAGGAGTTTGTCTCTCCATAGTGAAACTATGAACAAACCTCCTTCTCTCCTACAATCAAATATTTCACATTTCAAGTCATCACTCCAGAGCACCTGCTGGCATTTTTCTGCACCTCAGTTCTTTTTTTTCCATGCATCCTTGTGTTGTGGCCTTGTTTGGGCAAGACACTGAACCCCACATTGCTTCTGCCCACATTGCTTCTGTCAGACGTCTCCTGATTGTGGATGGGTGTACCTGGGTTCCACCGGTTTTTGCCAGTTTGGGGTTGACAGCACTGCTGGACATCCACCTATTTTAAAGGGACATGCTATTCATCGTGCTATTCTTAACCCTTTCAGAGTAAACCAAATCCATAAATATGGCCATACATTCCCTTTTGCACACTAAAGAACACATTTTTTCTAAATACAAGTTATTTTCATTAACTTATCCAGAAGTAAGATCCCTTGATCTCTGAGGTAACGCCCTTCGCTCCTTGTGGGTGCCGTCCATTTCATGACGTCATCCTAAAGCCGGCCTCGGTAGTGTGTCTACATTTCACCCATGAAAACAAACAACACCTGAACTTCTGTAATGACATGCATATTGTGCCTTTAAAATGACAGTGTTTTGCAGATCACCTCTAGCTCAGCTGAGAAACTGTGCATGTTTTAGCCTGGGGGCGGTGCTGGCAGCGCAGACTTTTCCTGGAAGGGCTGTTCTCACTTGTCTACGTCACATTATGAGGTACCGCTCGTTTTGGTGAACTGAAAAGGCCTGGTCAGAGCGCAGAGTTTTAGAGAAATGCTCAGAGATATGTGAATGGAGCAACAGAATGCTTTGAGGGTGTTTTCCATAAGGAGTCCTTGACTGAGGACTGCATCTACAATCCTCAAAGTTGTTAGTTTCTTTGTGTTTCTTCAAAAGAGTTTGGAGAGTACATCTTGAAACCCCAGTCTGCTTTGAAATCTTGTCTGGGAGAGACCTTGCTGATGCAGTAGAACTACCTTGTCTCTTGTCGCTGTGCTAAACTTTGCCATTACATGAAACTGTCTTTCTCAACCTCACCTTGGTAGCAGAGTTTGGCTGTTTCTGTATGTGACATTGCTGGTATTATTTGGTATTATTTGGTATTATTGTTTGATTTTACACCTGACTAAAATCCTACAAAATTCCAGACTTTGTGCAAGTCTACCAAAAGGCAAAAATTAGTAACACCAAATATGAATGTGCTGTTCACTTTCAGCTTATCCCATCAAGGGTTGTCACATGGAATGTGGCAGAGGGTTTAATGCCGGATGCCCTTCCTGACACAACCCTGTACTTTATTGAATTTTATTTCCAAGGTACAAGGAGACCCAGTTAGGCAGCAGTGTGAAGGGACTTTTCTAAGAACCCATAAATGATTAAGCTCCTTGCATGCCCTGGGAGGGGAACCCAGGTTTCCTTCCAGTTCTACACCCAACTGAACCATACGGCCACTACAACACCAATTTAGATTTTCTATTATTTTCTCATTTTATGTTCTAAATCAACAGAAATGAACAATAAAAAATTCGATTTCTGGACACATTTTTTGCTTACAGCATTTTCTCACAGCTGCCTAAAACTTTTGCATGGTACTGTTTACAAAAGTTGTAGTAAAAAAGAAAAAAAAAAATACCCAGCCGCTTGTTATAGATCTATAAATAAAACAAAACACAGGAGAAGATTGAGAATTTGCAGTCCTAAGACAAAATGACAACAAGCTGCTATGTTTTGTCAATGAACAAGTGTCATTTTCAGAAGTTGAAGAAAGTGTTTCAGAATCATTGTAAACATTGTAAAAACATTGTAAATTGCAATCATGCGTCAAAAGTACAGGCCCTAGTCCTTTAAGAAATAAAGCATGTTTTTCTAACATTCTGTCCGTCACAGTTGAAATGTGAGGCCATGATACAATGGAAGGGCCATCGACCTCTGACCGGAAGATTGCAGGTTTGATTCCTGCCTTGCCATGTGTCCTTGGGGAAGACACTGAACCCCACATTGCCTCTGGTGGGAGGTTGGTGCCAGTGTTTGGCAGCAGTGTGTGAATGTGTGTGTGAATGGGACTGTGACTTTAAAGCACTGTGGACCTTCAGGGAAGTAGAAAACGCTTTTCAAGTATACGCCATTTTCCATGTACTTTTGATCATAAACATACAAATTCTCTCAATTTATTGAATGAGACAACTTTCAGAATCAGTGACCAACAAAAGCTTTTTTGGCCAAGTGTACACATTTTTTTCATAATTGTACCAACAAAGGAATCTATCATATTCAGCAAAGCTTGAATTCTGTTAAAAGAAAAACATATCATAAAGTAAGACCATTAATGTAAACTTGAGTGAAAACTTATTAAGTTTAAAAGGAACATTAAATGTATCCAAAAAAAAAGTCTCAAAACTTTTTATTTTATAACCTTTTAACAAAACACAGAAAAAATCTTCAAGTGAATTGTGGGGCAGGGTTCAAAATGTGAATAACCAATATTACATTGTTTAGTATTTGGAAAATGCAATATAGAGCCATTAAAATTGATAACTTTCTTTTGTCACTTCTTCTTTCAGTGTAGAAATGCTAAGAAATTCCTCATTTTATTATTATGATTTACTCCTTTCCTTCTGAAAAACTATTTTAGAATGCACAATTGACAGATAAATATTTCTTTTAATTGCACTGAATCAAAAACGTAATTAGTGTGAACTTGTAAACCAAAAATCTGTGAGTGTTCTGACAACTGGGCAGAGTTCCAGTGAATTATACTTCATATAACATTGGAATGTGTGCACATTAAATAGAAATAATGGAATTTAACCTTTTTGTGTTGTTGATAGAAGTGGAGAAAAACACCTTAAAGCAGTAACATAGACATAAATATACAAGAAGTAAATAGAGACCTTAGTTTCTCTACATTTTTAATCAAAATATCTCAAAATAATTTTAAGCTCTTCTTACTATCGTTATTAGAACAAAAGAACAATTTAAAAGTTAAGGAGAAAAAATCAACAGATTCTCGTTGCGGCTGACATGGGCCCTCAGAAAGGAAGCTTTGCTGAAGAGAACTGTGGAACTCAGACCCCGTTCGAAGACTGCTGAAAGAGCTCATCAGTTCAATGCCAAAACACAGCTTCTACGTTAAAAACTACAAAGGAGATGTCTACTGCATGCTAAAGTAAGTAGTCCTTTATATCAACTACATTTCAATTGTTTGCTTTGCAAATTAAATGAATAATCATGAAAATGAATGCTATCTATGTACTTGTTGCATGTAAGCTGTGGCACATGAATTAAACTCAAACCCCTGCCTGCTCCACCACCAGAGGGCTTCCAGTATAGCTTGATAGACTTTGAACTAACAGGTCAGTTAACTGCAACATATGCAGCCATGCCTAAGCCTCTTAGTATTTGCAATAAGTGATTTCCTATGAAGAATGTGCATATAGAAGGAAAGTAGAAGTGGGAGGGGAATTATATTTTGTCTCTGCGATAGTTGAAGAAGGGGGTTAAGAAGTCACACCACACTGTCATTAAAGTCCTGCCCACTACTGGTGTAAAGCAATGGTGGAGACACTCATAGTTCCAGAGCACAAGGACCTTTTGCTCTACTATCAAAAGCAGTAGAACCCCACAGAAACAGTGGACAGAAGCACTCGACACAGCAGGATTTCCAGGATTGTGTACTAACATTCTCAAGGAGGAGCTTTGTGGATCCCATACTTTTATTGAAGAAACCTAAAACAAGCTTAAATTGATGAAGCTGAAGTGACGCGACATTTTGCATGGTATGGCATTAACGCCAAAACACAAAGTTTTTTAGAACAACAATGAAAACAAAGTGGTTGAGTTCCTTTTCTCCTCTGTTTATGTAATCCCCCCCAGCCTGCCCCAAAACCCCTGCTGGGGCTTAAACAATTAGGCCATGTGAGACCCACACTAACGACTCTCCCTTGTCTTTAAGATAACTGCAGGAGGAGGGGTAGCGGTGGGTGACATCTTGTTAGGGGGGAACCTGTGGTCACACGCTTTGTGTATTGGTTGGAGCAGAGGGTAAGTAGTTATCACCTTACATAAAGAGCCCTGTGTTTAGATTGCCCCAGGTGAGATGTGTGCTACGCTGCAACTGATTGTGAGAAGTGCTGTTTTTCTCAGCTTCATGATTAGCTTTGGTAGCAGCCAGTCAATCCAACTTCAAATGTTCTTCACTTGAAGGGAGTTGTAAATCATTACAAATCTGTCCCCCGCCTATTTGAGTCTCCACCTCATTAGCACCAAATGATTCACACCAAATATAAAAAAGCATATCAAGGTGAGGTCAAGTCCACATCCATTCTGTTTCAACAAAGAATTGCAAAAAAATGTGGCTAATGACACACAGTTTGACCAAATGATATTAACGTTACTTTCAAATATGCAAACATAGGGCTTTTTGGCATTGTACAAGAACAGCAGAAATTATGATTTTCATTAAGATACAGATTCTTAAATGAATTTAAGTCCGAATGGGCACTCCTTTAAATAAAAAAAAAAAAGTTAAAATTCATTGCAGGTTTAGGTGTGAAAGCACTGAAGTCACGTGTGTCGAAATTGTGATAGCCCTGGGTCAGCATGAGGTGTGTTTACAGATGAGGTGATGGCACACTCCTGCAATCCTTTGAAATGTGACAAGCTGTGGGCAGCGACGAGATAATCTAGGATTTAAACCTTACAGTAGCTGTCAGAGCAGGCTGCCCAGAACAAGCCCCCCATCCAAGCCTGACTGATGGTAACTCACAAGGCAACATATTTAGATCCGCCTGCCTCAAGACTTCACAGTTCCTAAGGTTCCTTGAGTGTTCCAACTTCAAATAATCCAATCACTCAAATCAATCAATCAGTCAATCAAATTTATCAGAAGTGGTGAACCATTAGCTTTATTTTGTTGCTTAGAAATGCATTCTTTCTCCATTGCTTCTTCACAATCTCCAAACATACAGCTATGTGGGTGTCCCTGTTTTCCACATTTCTGCAAATAAGTGTTTAGAAATGTTGAATTGATTTGGAACCTTGATCAGATTCTATTCTGAGACTTTCTAGAGATTGTGTTTTAAAAAGTAATCACTCCAGCAACAGGTCAAAGGCACATTTATGGGGTTATATTTTGAATATATTTGGCAACTATCTTTTTTTCTTTCTTTTTTTTAAATGTCTTTTTTTTCAGGAGTTGTGTTCTTTTTTCTGTAAGGTGCCATTAAAACAGTCCTTTTAGTTAATTTGATTACTTTTTTATATGATGCTTTTTTAGTTTCAAAACATGGCAGCTGTCTAATTTTAGCCACCGTTTTTCAGATTTGTTCCATTTTGACATGATCAGATCAATTTGTCATGGCAACTGTGTCCCACTGACCTTTGTGACCCCCTCATTGCTGCCTGCTTGTGTATTTGTGAACTGTCTGCAGGTTAGTGTCGGTTAGCTGTGGCAGCTGCTTGGCAAAACGGAAAGTGGACATGGGTTTTACCTAAACTTCTTCATTTATAGGTTCAGAAGTGAAGTCATTTTGTTACATTTTTAGATTTCACGTAACTCTGTGTTTAAATAGTCTGAACTTTAATTTTATACTAAACAAGAAAAAGCAAATTGGGTGAAGATAAAAAAAAAGCGTTAGTAGTGTATTGCATATCGGAGCATAAACGATATACAAAAGTCGCTTTTCTCTGCGTCAGAATGAGCTGATTCTTGTAGATCGCATAAAAGGTCCAAGTGTTGCAGTATGTCAATAAGTGTGTGGTATTTAGGTGTAGTTGGCCACATCTCCAGTGTTAAAGGGTGAAAGTCCCACTTCAATCACCTTTTGATCTATTGTAAAAGTGGTATTTTAATTATGATTATGCCGTTTTTAGGCTAAATCCGAAAACCTGTGTTGACTTTTTATGACAAAGTTTGAGCACAGCGGCAGTAATTCATTAGAAATTCGCCTCTGAGTTGTGGGTGGGACTGTTGGTGTGGAAGTCAGCCTCTGCTGATATTCTGGAATCCCTTTTTTTACACTTTCTCCCACTAGCTTACAGCCTCTCACAACGCCAACTTAATATTACAGGTGCAACAAAAATGACTAGCAATATTGGGGCGAACTAGCCATACAGTTCTGAGCCGGGACGAGGAAATTGAAGATGTTAAGGATCTATTTATCTGCAAGTGGATACATCAGAATGGTTCGGAGCGGGGAGCCTTTGGCCCGTCCATTTAAGTTGCTGCATCACAAAAGAGAGTTTTTTTTTTTTTCAAATGACGTTTTTCATCTGCTCCTGATTCATTCCGATTTGAATTAATAACAACTCATCTGCAGTTTTAATCTTAAACTCTTTTATATATGTCTTCCATCATCAGAAAAATGCTGCAAGAACATGTTAAAACCCAATTTTCATTGGAGTGGGTCTTTAAGCATGATTTCATCTAAAATCCTCAGTTACCGGTTAGGCCGTGCAGACTAAGTTAACTGTTGCTTTCTGCACTAGTCTGGGAAAGAGTGAGGGGGAAGAAAACTTAGTCAAAACCAACACAGACTGCCCTGCAGCATTAATAAGAAGCACACTTCGTTAGGGGGCTTTGGCAATGCTCCTCCTTTGCTTGAAGCAAGCATTATGGCAATTCAACACACAAGAAACAGACTCTTTAACTTTGTCCACTTATTGTCCTTTTTATTTAATATCATCACATATAGATCACCCTCAACTGCACACATTTTGAAAATTTGCGTCACATTTTATGCTTTGTAAAAGAAGAAGCACTAAGCACCAAAATGTGCTGACATTTGTGTGACTTTACGATCACATATTTCTGTGCATGTTAAGGGTCTGTGTGCTGTCTTGACCCGTGCAGTAGTCCAGAGTGCCTCGTCCTTCCCTCTGTGTCTTCCCCTCCCCCATTCAGTGTAAAAACAAATATCTTTTTCTGCTCTGAGCCTGAAAGTATTGAGTCAACAAATGTCACTGAAGCTAAGCAGGGGCTGCTGGGAATACGGGGGGGGGGGGGGTCTCCTGTGAAGCCTGGAAAAAAGCAGATTATTTTCAGAAAACACACACCTGCTAGTAAGTAAAGGGGGGATGCAGCCAAAGAGCAAAATGATAGTGTAAAAGGAGCCTGTGAGTGCACATTCCACTGCTGCATATGACCTTTAACTTTAAAGATGCAAAAAGAAATGCATAAATGGCAATCCCTGCAGCATTCAACAAAAACATCCCTTTTAACTGTTTAAAAACCACCAACATTGTTTTTTTTTTTTTTTTAAATCGTCTCCTTCTCTGTCACACATTGAGGCCCACGTGGCCAGTGTCAACAGGAGGTGGGTCTTGGCTGAAGCTTGAAGCAAAGTACACTCCCTGCAGACTTGCTGGATTGCCTCACACATCACTTTAAAAAAAAAAGGGGGCCAGCCAAGAAATGTCAAACTATGATGCAGCCAGCCGGCGAGCTGCAAAGCGGCTGCGTGTGACTGTTGCAGTAAAGGTTTTCTTTAAAAAAAAACAAACAGGCACTAATATATCAAAGAGGAAGTTCTGCAACTACTGACAGAAAGAACAAAAGTCAAAATAGGGTACGAGAAAAGGGAGGGAAAAACCCTGAGTCACTCGGCTTCCTGTCTGAGAAAAGGAAGGGGGTGGAGGTAACTTCTGCTCTCATCATCAGACAGTTGAGACCGGTACAATATTCAACAAAAAAGTGCACTGAGGGTGGAGTCCTGTCTTGTTCATGGAATCCACTCCAGTGCTTGAGGACAGCCATCATAGTGTGCACTATTGTGTACGGCTGAGGGAAGAAGAAAAAAAGAGGGAGCTAAGGGGGGAGAAAAACTGTGGCTTTGTGTGGGAAGGTCTCAGAGGCAAAGTGGTTTTGTGAATATTTGAGTTTCTCACAGAGACAAGCTCTCCCCACAGAGTTGCTTTCTGATTTTTGTCAGCTTTGTGTGCAACTGCTGCCTCACATAGGAGTCACAGATGACTCTCAGACAGGCGAAACAGCGACACCCGGGCTTCTCCTGATGATGAGAGCCAACGTCAGACTGGTTTCTATGAATATTGATGTGGAGGATAGACTGTTTCATAGAACAGAAGGAGGCAAGATGGCTGCCCTTTAGGATTTGTTAAAGAGATCGAGACGGTTTGTTGGAATTTCTACAAAGTGGAGGGACGTAAAAAGAAGGTGAGACTTTGCTCGTTGTGTTAATCCTCTCTTGCCCCTTTCTCCCTTTAACCTTGGGTCTATTTTTGGTCTGTTTTTAGATCAGGTGAGCCATATTACATGTCCCCCACCGTAAAAGAAAGAGGCAACATAATAAGGAGGGGATATTAGATAAACCTACTGCAACATGGCTGACGATTTTCTTTTTGTTTTTGCCGGCTGGAACTGAAAGACAGAGCTGTTCTGCTCAAGTGAGTCCTGTGCTCACTTAACATTCTTGTTGCCTTTGAAAGCATTTTTTTTTTTGTGAGGCACTTAGCACAGCTAATTCAGGAGTTTTTCTGGAGCCATAATTAAATGCCTGTTCTTGTAATGCTTTTCACTTAGTATTTGAACTTTGCTTTGTTAGGCTTGTTTTGAAAATTTTAATAGAATGAATGAAATTGTGCATTTTTTTAATTTTGTACTACTATTTTTCCACATTTTTAACAGTTTTTTGCAATATATGGTTAGTAATAAACCATGATTCTTTTTAATCTTAAAATCCTTTTTACATCATTTGAGGTTGTGTCACCCACCAAGAGAGTTTATTTTCAATACCTAATCTTGTGTGTGTTTGTATTAAAGCAGAAGACATGTATAGCTCTACATGTACAGTGACTGCACAGTAATAAGGTAGAAACGGCTTCTAGAGTATCTCTGAATCTGCTTCCATGGCTTTTACTGCTGAGTGACACAAAGGCAAAGCCTAATGACAAACAAACATAAAAAAGAGAAAAGAATTGTGGCAGCACAGTGTTTGAATGAAAGACAAGGTGAGAATCCTCTGAAGAAAATGAAACTCAATCTTACAGCACCATTAACTGAGAGAAATAAGAGAGTTAATTTTGGATCAGATTTAAAAAAAAAAATCCTTTCTAATTTTTTAAGACATCCTGTTTGACTAAACATAAGAAAAGCTGCTTCCACAACTCTTTTTTTATTTCAAAAAGCAAACAAAAAAAGCAAATATGAAAAAGTATAGAATAGGCACTACAGGGTTTCAGAGGAATGAAGCTTTCGACATGTCACACCGGCATAACAAGACTTTTAAATGTTCTTTTTAAAAATTCTATGTAATGAAAATCTACCTCACTCCTAGAATGCTTTATCAAACAAACAAAAGTGAATTTCATAATAAGACCGTGTCTTCTGTCTTAATCAGTACATATTAAATTGTTTGTTTGGTCTTTGTTTTCCTGGATTTAGTAAGAACTACTGTAAGATTGCATGTGTAAGAGATGGTTTGTGTATTCTACTGAGAATATTGACATGACCAGAGCCTCAGGTCATTAAATAAAGCAAATGGATTTCTCAAAAGTGAAGAACAATGACTAAGCTTTGATTGAGAACAGCAGGATGACAGTGGAGGCTGTTAGCAGCAACAACACAGGGCTCCAGTTGTACATATTCAAAAGAGAATTTGAGATGCAGGAGCTGAACAAAGAAGAAAGAAAGAACAGAAAAAAACAGAAAAACAGCCAAGCTTAAAGTCAGCTGCTAGTCATGTGACTAAAACACAACTTACTAGCTTTTATGTGAGCAGAAGAGGAATTCTGTTTTATGCCAGGCATCTCTTATTCTATCCAGAACCCAAAAAATGTGCCTTCTCTGTGGTTACAACTGGAGGGCTCTCACACTTATCATGCTTTAAACATGTAGAGCAAGCTTGCTGTGGGTCAGAATCTTCTATTTTAGTAGCTATGCACGGTCAACTTTTAATAAGCTTGTGGTTAAATTCTCTGGAGGTGAGGGCATAGCTTTGTTGTGTTATGCCAAACATGGTCACTGAGTGTGCAGTATCAACACGGGGGCTTAAGCTAGGGGTTATCTGTAGTATTCAAGTGTGTTGTGACGGCATGCTGCATCATGTGACACATCCGTTTAGGTGTATGTATACATTACCCAACACCACCATGCTAAGATATTGTCATATTGTCACAGCTATATTTAAGACGCTGCTTTCCAGGAAAGCCATGGCACCCCATGGATTTTTTATTTGTAGAATTTAAAAATGTTAAAGTAATATAGACATGCACAATATATATGTTTTAATGGCTTTATGAATGGTTGCTGCTACATCAGTAGCTGAAAAGGCATCAGAGCATTAGCAGGCTACCGGGGGCAGAGTGGGGGGAAGGGCCATATAGATCAATCACATGCACATAGCTTCTCTCTTCTATCCACACCTACAGATAAAGCTGCGTGCTTGGATTGCTCCTTCGTCATGGCCGTAAGCTTCCCTTGAGTCACTCTGGGGACAAAGACGATATCAGCTCTGGAGAGAATGTCCAGTTGCCATAGTGTTCTGCAACAATGCTGTCTCCTTACAAAGCCTAAGCACTTACCCAAGCTTTCACCTCTGACCCAGCTCAGTCCAGCCCCACATATCATTTTTCGACCCAGAGGTTGCAGGAAAAATGTGACTGAAACATGCCTGGCGATAGGTTAGACATTTTTTGGTTCTCTGGCTGGACACAGCTCAAGTGCTTTTGTAGGACAAATCTACAAGGTACTGAGAATTGCATTGATTTTTGCAGTATTGATTTCACTGCTGAGTGAAGCTCTGTGGAGCTCTTTTGGACAGCAGTAAGCTACAATCTAGCCATTGCAGTGGAATCACTAAGCTATTATATTGACTGCACACATGCAGATTCCTACAGACACAGTCTGCTGTGAGTCTGCTGAGTGAACCAATGTTTAAGCTGCTGAGGTTTTGATAGAAAACTCCAGCTAAATGCCTCCATGCGTTTTCATTTTGCATAAAAACAGGACTACCTCTAGAATTCAGTCCAATTCATCCAATTAAATGTATTTGGAGTTCTTTTGCAATAGTGGATTCCTTCTATATCTTCAAACAGTCCGCTAAATATTGTCACTTGACAATTTTATCACTAATTCACTAAAATACTCCCAAAAAGAAATGTACAAAAATATACTAAAATCTGACTGATTTATAAGAAAAATCGCAGTGCTCTGGGTCACAGAAGCTCAACCTCTTTGAAGGTTGTAACTCTTGCACGAAATAAGTTTTCTTTATCAAATGACAATTTAAACTGATGTCAATGGTTTTCTGAGGTGGTATATATGGGTTATCTAAATAACAAGAGTCTCCACAAGCTTTACACCTATTTTTCCAGTCGTGATTGGCGGCCTTCCTCTTTCATGAGGCTATGTGTTGTTCGCCTAGCGGAGACGTAGACATGGAGTGAGAGTGGCAAGGCGCTGTTTGAATGGCACAGTCCGGAAGGGAGTGTTTCTGGCCCTGTGAGCATGTATCCATGTCAGGATTTAACTCAGGGGTGAGACGGTAAAAGGCAGCAGCTCAAAAGCCTCCTCCACGTGAGTCCATGCACATGGCCGTTCTGTTTACAAACACCATCCAGGAATTCCGCGTAGATACAGAGAGACAAGTGTGATGTTACGTAACTGTCCCCGAGCGAATTGTATCTCTTCCCGCCATAGCGCTGCTCCTTCGCGTCAACGGGTGTTTCGGATTGCTTCTTTCTCTTGTTCATTTTGTTTTAGTAGCAAACCATAATTGCAACGTTTCTTTGATTTTTTTTTTTTTACACACAACTAGAAACATGAGTTATGGCAAAAGCTGACGAGAGTACCGACATGATATAAGCACTGCTTCAAGTTATTCCTCTGTTCGACAAAAATACATTTTAGCCCATTTTGTAAAAATGTTTTTAGAAAACCCTTTTTTTAAATAAGAAAGGTGGTGCACACAGCTAAATAAATAACATCAGCTTCAAATAATTTTTTGTATCCTTTCTTGTCTTCAGAAAACATAAAGCACAATGGGATAATAAAAATGCAATGTAAATAGACTTCCATCTCCAGTCAGAGTCTGTCTCAGTTAAATCCCATCTATCAAACACAAGAGGCTTACTTAGAAGGCCAACCTGAAATATTCTCAAGATCTAAAAAAGTTTGCTTTAATTAAGCTTCTATTCATCAAAGAGCAGTTTCTGCTGAAACTAACCTTTTAATTAACATTTGACGAATCATAGGGTAGCCGAAATGTGTTATGACAAAAAGTCTGAATTGAGTTCAGACTGATCTCTAAATTTGCCTTTTTTTCAAGTGGAGTTGTCCCAGAATGGATTGAATCCTTCCTTATTTTTTCAAATAATAAGCACCAGCAGCTCAGCAATACCAAACCTAATAGTAAAAACAAAAGCCATTTGTTTTTTATCAAATGCTGAATGTTAACAGCTCATTTTGACAAACTTGGTTTTCATTAAGTTACATATTTATGTACAGTAAGTAAAAATCATCAGGTGGTAGGGATTTTCAGCTGTATTCAGGCTGCATGTCCAAGATAAAGAAGAATGTTACACCATCTTTTTTGCCAAAGAATCTATAAATGATTAAAACATTTTTAACTGTCCCAAATAAGGGTTACAATATGTTTGCTGACTCAGTTTAAAATTGTGTCTACACTAACGTCCTCTCAGAATTTCCTGGCAGCTCTTTGGTGCCATGTTACTTCCTTTCTGTGAGAATCTTCCTCAGTTTTCTGCCTTTTGTTTACTGTGTGGATGTGGATCATGCAAACAGACAGAGAGGATGTTTGAGCATTCTGAAGAGTTAAACAGAAGAAAACATTTGAAGTAAAAAAAAAATTGCAGCTTTTTATTATTCTTCAAATTGTGGTTGATTTCATGTTTCTTCCATTTCGCAGCAGTTTTCAACATTTTACTGGTCATATTTGAAATCACACTTCTCATGGTCTAAAGTTTTACTTAATCTAATATTGCAGGTTGTTGGACTGCTGATAGCATAAATGCACAAAGCACATGCTCTCAACAAACAAATGCAGCTTATTCTGTTGTCAACCTCTCAGGGGTAATGTTTAGACCAGATAGGCAATGAAGCACTCAGAAGATGGTCACCATGGCTACTGTGCACTCAGAAAGAAATTAACTTTGCTGTGTACACAGTTCATCATGTTAGTCAGATATATTGACTGGTGCATGGACAAAGGGTTCGGGGGGGAGACATTTTTGGAAGGGAACACATGGTGCTGAGAAGGGTTGGGGGCAGGTCAGGAGGTTTGTGCTCTTTGCTCATTTCTTAAGTCTCCATGTGATGCAGTTTGAAGGCACAAGAAAAGGTTTAGACTCCCTGCATGAGCAGAGCTGAGGGAGCTTCCAGGCCAGGCAGGCTAGGCTTTAACTTGAGCAGACTGAACAGCAAAAGAATCCAAGACTAACAGGTTTAAGTAAGAGGTGAGCTAATGTTCAACTGCTGTTTTCTATCTGGATTGACCTGTTCTAGGAAAAATAAACTTTGGGTAACTTGATTGACTTGACTCTAAAGATTCTTGCAGCTACTGGGGCTAAGTTGAGTATTTGTACTTAACTAAAGGCAAGGCTGATGGTGCTACAGACTTTCTCTGTAGCACTTTATTGGCTTATCTTTTGTTCATCTTATCAGTTTTAGTCAAATAGTCAAACAAAAGTTGAAAATAAGAAATTACTGTTAAAGCCTTTTTAAAAAGGTAAAAACCTTTTTAAAAAGGCTTTAACAGTAATTTCTTATTTTGTTTTTGTTGGAACCCTCCTATAGCGGTTTAATAATGAAAATGGTTTCAGAAGATGAAATCAAGGTTTACCAACATTGTACGTTGTGTTTGCTCATGACTTTCCCAGATACTGGTGAAACGAGTTGTGTCAGAAACGTAAAAAGGTGGGGTTTATCCCCGTCAACAAAACAAAATGAATAACTCATGCCAACAGTGCCAAAAATAAGCTAAAATTGTGTCATTTATAAACTCAACACGTTTCCTGAGTCATCAACTACATGACCTTCAACCCATTCTGTTAGTCACTTTCACCTCATCTGTGAAAAGCAGAACACACTGTTCTAAATCAGCCAAAAATAAATTCTCTGTTATTTAAAGAGTGATTTTTTTTCTCAAGTGAAGTTTTCCTTTAAAAACTGCTTTGTGAACTCCTCAGGAGTCCATTGTATCTTGTATCTGACACAATCGGAGATAAGATAATGTTAAAAAGGACCACAATTTGTACAAAGTAGTGTTCATGTCACCATGTATTTAATTACATAGAAGAAAAAAAATGCTTGGAGAATAGTGGGTCAGACAGGCTTCAAATTTACCTCTGACTCTCCTACATTTCTCAACAGTTGACGCATCACTTTGTCAGTTTTTTTTGTAATGCAAATGTCAATATGTTGCATTTTTTAAATGTAAAGCTGAATATAGAAATGTAAACATTCAAAGCTTAAACAATTTACTTAACCTTTCCTGCTCCAAGATAAAGCCTCAGGTCACCAACAGTCCTCATAATCGCTGGGCAGACAGTTTGGTCTGATTGTACTTCCGTGTAAATTTTTCACCTTACATGATTGATTAGAAACTACTTTGAGTTAACCATTACTGTCAAGACTATTGTTACTGAAATGTTATGATAGTGTGTGTGTGTTTTTAAGAAAAAGGGATTCTGAAAAGATTACTTTTAAGCTTAAAGTGTTATTCTTAACTTATTAACTCCTGATTGGCATAACAAAGTTAATAAAATGACCACTCATTAAATGTTTCTAGTATGTTTAAAAAGCAGTGAAGTTTGGGTTACCTAATTTAAAAAATACAGCAAGAAAAGGCAATGAGACAGGTACTAGAGGAAGCAAACACGCTGCAATGGAAACCATTCCAGCCACATCTGTATTGCATTAGACATAAAGAACAATGTCGATTGAACAAATCCTTTCATCACATGGAGGGGGAGGTGGCTCTCAAGGGAAAAAATGACATACAGTACTTGGGGTCCTCTTTGTCTTTGCTACAATCTATTGCTCCTGTCATTAAATAAAAGGGAGCAAAAAGGAGGGAAAAAAACATATTTTCTATGCAAAAACGAGTGAAATGCTGCATCACAGTGAGTATCAGGCTGTCACAATACCGGTAAGCAAAGATATTTAGATTGCACTTAATTGATAAGAAAACAAGTGATCATTTTAATTGCAGAGTTGTCCTGTAGGGTTAAGCTTGTATGAAGACACAGAGGAGGCTTCAGGTTTGTTCCTCTAAAGTGCAACTGTCATCATGTCACAATAAAGTGCTTAAACCACAGACAACATCAGCAGATCAGTGGGCGAAAAAACGAGACCCGAGGTTGTGCAATTCAAAGTTGCTTAGACTCCATTGCAACAACATCTAATGGAATTCATTTTGGAAATAAAACAGTGCTTGTACACATAATTTAAAGACTCATTTCTGTTTTCATTTCATTAAAATGCTAAAACAGTAAGAGAATCAAACCTTCATCACACATTTGTTTGTTGGCAAAAAAGCTCAAAGGTTTGGGCTTTGTATGAACTTGTTTGTTCTAAATTAGTTAGTACGTTTGTAAAACTTCTCCATCCACAATGCTGATTAAATATATTTTGAATGTCGTTCCAGCTTAGTCCAAAAAGTTCCCATACAAAACAAACACTTTCAATAATAGTTTAAGAAAAGGGGAAACAAATCTGCTGTAGGAATATCAGACTTCAGACACTCTCCAGGCTTATTAAAGTAATGCCATATGTTTCATCTTTACAGTAAAAAAAAAAGTATGCACAGCCGACCTTCAGCAAGCTGCCTGCACATGCCATGTGACATAAATCACAAGTGTGTGTGTTAGTGTGTGGTGGCTCATGAGGAGACGTGAAAGAGGAATGAGCATCTGTGCCTGCTTAAACATTTGACCATCACTAATGGCATGTGTTAAAAAGACATTGCCTCATATTGTGCTTACAATGTTGGTGCTTACTGACCTTCCACTTGTTTCAGTGCGGCCCTATTTCTGCTCTCCAAACACTAGTGCCAACTGTTCACATGCAGGCCAAACACCACAAGTTTCATATTTCAAAATGTTTCTTTACACAAGTCTTTTGAGGGGGTAGCCTTTGGCCACTCAGAAGATCAACAGACTGCTGCAATAGTAAATTGAAAAAGACCTTTGTTAAAAAAAAGAAGAAATTTCAACTACTGTCTGATAATTGAAAAGTGTTTAAAAGTGTTCACTTTCATGTTGATGTACACTTGTGAAGAAGCCATAAGAGGTCGTTAGGTTTGTGAAGCAGCAGGTTGGGCTCTATTTTTACGAAGAGGATTTAAAACACTGTAATGCAAGTCCTCTGACCTAATTACGTGAGTAAAGGGCTGCTGGAGATGAGGTTTCACTGGCAGTCCAGCCTGCCAGCCACTCGAACTGTGTAAGTCCAATCTGCTTTTTTGGAGCAACATGTTACCATTTTGACAATTTTATTTGCTTCAGCATGACTGCTGCAACTGTGCAAAAAAGTTGGTAAAAGGTAGATAGTTAAAATGCACTGATGCTAATAAAGTGGATGGAAACTGTAAGCTTCATTTAGTTAACCCTTTGATGCGCAACATATCCACACCTCGTCTGAAGCGCAACATGGGTCAAAAATGATCCGCATTGGTTTTTTAGGTTATTTCATGATGGCTGAGTTGGGGTTTTTTTGTTCTATCTTTTGATATATATAAATATTATGATTGAATATTCCAAGTGTTCTTTACATATCTTGTTTTGTATTAACACAGATTATTGTTTTCATTTGTCCTTGCATTCTTTATGGACAAAAATATATTAGACCACTTGCTAGCTAATAGATACTATTATCTTTTTAACAAATAATGTACTCACCCTCAAAGTAACTAAACCTAATCAAGTATTATGTACAGTTCACAATTATTGTTAAAAATGCTTTTAGAAAATGTTAGAACAATGTTAGAACAATTGAAAAACAATACCTACATGATTAAAGACAGAAAGATGAGATCTGTGCTGACCTGTTAACTATCTTTTCACTCCATATGTTAGAGCTAGCAAATGCGCTTGAGTCTTTTCTGACCCATGTGTGAGAATTTGAGGTAGAAATACAAAAGCTATGCTTGTACATATAATAAGAAAGAAAAAATTAAAATATTTTTTGTGGCAGTCAAAAACAAGATATTTACAGCAAACATGTCTACTTTGAGCTCTCTCCTGGTGACTGAGCTTCTCACCCTTTCTCTAAAGGAGCGTCCTTCAGCTGCTTGGACTCGGGACCTCATTCTTTGGGTCATGACCCAGAGCTCATGACCATAGGTGAATACTGGAACGAAGATCTACCGGTAAATTAGGAGCTTTGCTTTCTGGCTCACCTCTCTCTTCACCACAACAAACCGGTACAGTGATGGCATAATGGTGGACGCTGCACCAATCCACCTGTCGATCTTGCGCTCCAATCTTCCCTCACTCGTAAACAAGACCCCAAGAGACTTAAACTCCTCCTCCTGGGGCAGGAGCACTCCACCCACCCAGGACAAACTACCCTTGTCCGGTCAAGAGCCATGGCCTCAAATTTAGCGGTGCTGATCCTCATCTCAGCCGCTTCACACTTAGCTGCAAACCACCCCTATGTATGCTGGTCGTCCTGGCTTGATGAAGCCAACAGGAAAACATCGTCTGCAAAGAGGAAATCTTGTGGTCCTCAAACCAGACCCCTCCGGCTCCTGCTGCGCCTAGAAATTTTGTCCATAAAGACTATGAACAGAACTGGTGATAAATGGCAGCCCTGTCCGAGTCCAACACCCACCGAGAACAGGTTTGACTTACTGACGGCTATGCAAACCAAGCTCCTGCTCCGATAAAAAGTCAGTAAGGCTCCCCAGACCCCATACTCCCAGAGAACCCTCCACAGGACACAGTGGAGGAAGTGGTCGAACGCCTTCTCCAAATCCACAAAACATGGCCTGGATAGGTGAACTCCCACGAACCCTCCAGCACCCTAAACAGGGTGTAGAGCTGGTTGACCGTTCCACGACCAGGATGGAAACTGCACCTATTTCAAAGTTATATCATGTAAAAACTGAGTCATACATTAAATAACATAGTGAAATGAAAATGGGTCATTCTGGACCTATGTTGCACATTAGAGGGGTAGTGATACAAAAACAGCTTTTATTCAAAAGGCAAGAAATGAAAAAATGATATAATCATGTGTGATGTTCGGAAACAAGCTAAACCTTGACTACTGAACTATAATATTAATATATTGCAAAGATATCAAAAGTAAAAACTAAGCCAGGTCACTTTTGACCTATGTTGTGCATCAAAGGGTTAAGAAATATCTCAGCACTAACAAGAACAAACAAACATTCATATAAATGAGTTAAAGGGACATATATATTTCATAATTACCTAATGTGTAGAACTAGTCACAGCTTTTGACTGGTTGCATGCTCAACTTTCTTTTCTCTTAAAGAGGAAAACATAAAGGGGCAATTTCAGTGAAGAAAAGGAAATATACACTTGAGATTGTAGCCAGTTCTGGGCTATTCAGCAAAATGGTGTTATGGTTGTGTGGCTTGGCAGTTGCGCTTTTGATTTTAAAGTCTGCATTACAAACCGGTCAGTTTATTAACTTTTTTAAAAACAAAAAGTAGCAAGGCGTATAAACAAAGGTGCATTCTTAGCCTAAATGTGCAGTGATGCAAGTCTTAAGCCAGCTGCTGTAGTGGTGAATGTCACATAGGGCTGCCAAGTCATGCCAAGTAGCCTACATCTGCCATGGCACTTCTCATATTTCACAAGCTCTCTAAAGTTAGGGAAATCCTACTTGAACAAAGGGCTCACATCCTTACCATAATGTTGTAATAAAAAGGAAAACGTCTGTTCCAATTCTGAAAATGCAATTTTTGGTGACAAACACTAAAGAATTCTCTTTGTCAGGTGATGATTATTTTCAGTTAAACCTGTGTAGTGCTGTGCATCTGTTTCAACTCCATCCATCTTTGTGCGTCCCAAACATTTGAGGCAAAAGAATCATTGCACGTTATTTGTTACATTTGAACATAAATACCTAGAGAACATAATACCTAAGGCCATGGCTCCATGTGAAATGAACTGACCGTTTGAGATGATTAAATATTTATGCAATATAATCTCTTCATTCTTATCGGTTGTTTTATGATGGAAAAATATACTACTTAATAATCTACTTTAATCCACTAATCTTTTTATGTAGGTCACAACTGTGGAGGTTGAACAGAATAATACACCCCCTTTATGTATGAACATACTTACATACAGATTATTGCAATAAAATAGAGACTTACTTCATCTTGACATCAATCCTAAATGCAAATTTCTTGAATTTCAGCTGTTTTGAGATCGAAAACAGTTTGGCAGCTCTGCATAACTTTCCTTTTATTATTCTAATTATTTTTATTTTCAGAGAGACAGGCAGATGTTTTGCCAAAGCTGCCATTTGTTGGGATCAAGTCTTGTGCATTACAAGGGTTTCTGTGCACCACCTCATCTTTCTAATGATGAGTGTGAATAGGCACAGTGATAACAAGTCACTTATGCTGTGAAACCTTAGTAATCTTTAGTTGTAACGATTTGTTTACTTTCCCTTTTAGAAACATTTTCAAGGAGATAACATTCTCATTTGAGTTGTGCATGAAAAGAATCCATACTGTCTATTATTATTCTAATAATTAATAATGCTAATTTAGGAACAAAACATTACCGCAGTTAATCAGATCAATGAGTTTGTGATTAGAATGATTACCTAATGGCTGGGTAGCAGGGTTGAAATAAGAGAATAGATGAATGGCATGTAGAGATGAACCTGATGTGCAGGTCAATAATGAGGTTGATCACTAATAACATCATAAAAAGCACAAAATTAACTTCTGGAGGTTGGTGGGGATTTCATGACAAGTCAAGTTACTTAAGCCACAATTCAGACTCAATCAGTGCTAATTCTTTGATCGGCTTTTGTTACCGGAAAGAAATAAGCCAAAGCATTACAATCTCCTGCAGGCGTCTATAGCACTCCAGTGTTGTGCCTTTGGTATATTTTAGTGCTCCAGAGCAAAAATAGGTCTGCCTGTTAATCATTTCTGATTCATTTCTTTGTTGAGTACATTCTGGTGTCAAATGTCTTAGTGTGCATTCAAAGTCAGACTTCTAGCACAGTGTCACAACTATGTTTGTGTTTGTACATTCATATGAATCCTGGGAAGACACACACACAGCTGGGATCTCTGGCTTTGTTCTGGGTGTGCAAAGATTCTTTCTTTTTTTTTAGTGTGGGTGTATCCAACTGTGACAAGCTGCTTGGCTCCGCTCGGCGCTTTGTAAACTCTGGAGTGTCCCTCAGGACTGGAGTTTTCCTGAAAGCAGCTGAGCACCAGACAGAAGCCTCCTGAGGATACAGCTGACTTTTTCAGAGTGCTCAGAGGGCCACATTAAAAGTGAAGAATCCACATGGGATCAGGACATGGGATTCACCTGCTTACTATAGTGTCACATTCTGAGGGTGCTATTTATTTAAAAGGTATTTGCTTACGTCTGATTTTCAAGTGTTGTGTTAGTTGCTATGAAGTTTGTAAATGTTAAATAGGTTAACAAAAACACAAAAATGGGAGTCCTCATTCCAAATGGAATGAATTTACTCATTAAAAAAAATAAGTCTTCATATTTAGATCTTTCTCCGGATATAAAATTGTCATGAATGGATAAGCAGGTATGGTATATAGTTCTGTTTTGTTTCTATGCTGCACTGCATCCTTTTCAGTGATGGCAGTTGGAGCGTCCAGACTGCATACAACAGAGTACTCATTAGTGTAATTAGAGAATTTTAAGGCTCTAATTTGGTGGGACTGAAGGGCTGGTTGAGTTCAGGGGAGGGCAAATAACTCTGAGAAGGAGATCAATAAGGCAAACAGCTTTGCCACTTCAGTAGAGCATGTTCTGGCATCAAGAAGTTTCCTGGTGACTGAAAAACAACTCTTTTCAATTTAGCACTTTAACTCAGTGAATTTTCCTGTGCACATCATGCATTAAAATGAATAACTTACCGGCATGTTATTAATGAAAGATATAAAATATTTTTATAACAGTAATAATCAGAGCATCTAAATAATAAGTCAGATGAGTTTCACATATTTTTGTTTGGAATTGTCTTTGTTTGGAGTATGTATAAAGTTGAAAATGATTACAGTAAATGATTGAATTAATTTGTATGTTAAATAGCAGGACATTCCAGTAGGTCCTTTACTTATTTTTTATGTAAAACACAGAATGTGAAATCATATTGTGAAAATATGTAATCAAAATATATTAGGATATGGAGAGGTGAACTCTTTATGTCTATTTGGGAAGTGATTGATGATGAAAGTCACAAAGTTATAACTTAAAAATAAAAGACTACAAAAATGACTTATACTTTACATGTGTTGATTTAAAGTCATTGAACAAAACCATTTAACATTTATGAAAAATGTAATGCCTACTTTTAGCATATTTTACAAGTTTTCCCAAGTCTGATACGAAATCAGAAGATAAGAGACAGATAACGAAAAAATAACAACATTCTGTTATTCAAAACTAAGGAAAGTAAACATGTTACAACCACTTATAACCATAACGCAACAAGTAGACTGCAATTTATCTAAGATATAGAGTGAAACATTACAGCCTTTTATACTTTTTCCTTTTTTTTTGTTACCTGAAAGGCCAACTTGTATAGGTGTACCCATTAAGCTGATAGGTGAGCACATATGAAGTTTGCCTTTTCAGATCTCTGCATTTGCTTTGTTGAGACTTTGAAGTAAATGAAGGGAATGAGTCATGAGCTTTTTTGATGAATTGTGTAATTCAGCATTCAAGCTTCCCTTTTCAAACAGCTCTCAACAAGGAAGCAAACATGCAAAGCAAAGGTGGAAACAATGTTTTGCAGTCTTAATAGAGTACTTGACACAACACCATGTATTGGACAAAAAAAAGGTAATAGAGATGTAACAGGTTGTGTGCAGGGGGCTTCCATCACAAATTCAAACCCAATGTTTCTAAGATTTTCTTATCGTTTCAGTCATAAGCTTGTCTGACTTTTAGGCCTATTAGGAGCAGAAGTACTGGTTGTGTTTTAAGTAGGAATTCAATTATTTTTTATGTTGGGATATATTTTTTGCTTCCTGTGAAGTAAAAACCTTCAGAGCTTAGAAAATCACTTTCAAAAAATGTATGGGTTTTTTGAGCTTTAAATCAAATCAGCCAATGCTGACAATTGTTAGTGTTGCACGAAAGTACAGTATGGAGAGCTGGTAGTAAAAACGACAGATTAGCTCCGGCAAGTAATATAAAATAAGTGTAATGCCATAACAAAAAACTCACAAAAAAACCCTACAAATTAGCAATAATAAAGGTTCAGCAATTCCAGTGTGTTAGTTTACAAGGGTGAATCTTTAGTACAAATGTAAAACAAAGATGAAGTTTAGACTATCCTATTATAGTTCAAATATGTGGCTTGAACATAAGAATATTTCTGCAAAAATACACATACATTTAGAATAGTAGAAACTAACAACATTTGCTGAAAAGCAGTGTGCATTGTGCTCTATTACATTGTTCATCTTTTGGCTTTTCCCTTTGGTTGCCACAGCGAGTCAGGTGGTTTGGCAAAGGGTTTTAACGCCAGATGCTCTTCCAGGGGCATCACCTTGTATTTCCAAGGCACACCGAAACCCTGACAGGCTGCAGTGCAATGGGTCTTGCATAAGAACATACATTTTTTTTAGCTCACTGCATGCCTGGAAAGCGAACCAAAGTTTCCTGTATAACCATCCTACACCCAGACAACTGAGCTACCCAGCTTATTGTGCAAAATCTATTATAAATTTTGCAAATGTAACAAAGCCATTAGCAAACTGAATTATTGCTGTTCTTTTTCTGCAGGACAGACAGAGGGCAGCCCTGTGCATGGACTCTGAGCAGGCCAGATGGAAACAGACCAGGCCAAGCATGAGAAGGAAGAACATTTGATGCTAGCACAGTTTGGCACTCATCACAGTATCTCCCCCAGACTCCAGAATGGATGCCACTTTTCTGAAGGTTCTCCACGACCCACAGAAGACAACAATTGGATTACAAGCCCAGCACAGTACAACCCCAACAAAGTCTCCAATTCTGTGAAGACACACAAGGAGAACTGCATCCTCCCTGCATCAGAGGAAGGCCAATTTAACCAGGGGTCCTACAAGATAAATGGAGATTTGATGAATGGCGAGTTGAACCATGGATTCACTGGAGAGACATTACTACACCAGCCCAAGAGAATGAAAGTAGATGCAGAAATCAAAGGAAAAGATGGCACAAGTTCTGATATGGTGGACAATTTACCTGAGCTGACTAATGCAACTAATTTTGAATGCAGCTCTTCACAGAGGGAATTTAGTTTAGATAAAAGGAATCACTCTACTCAGAATGGAGATATTTTCTGTCGGCCACGAAATAAACAAATTCCCAATGGTGCTGTATCAGCCTCCTCAACCTTAGAGAGTACTCCAGGAGATCTATTAGAAAAGACTTTGTCCCAGTATTATCCTAAGCAAGTGTCAATTGCACCTCAAACTTCGAGATCACAGCTGGATACAGTCAATGGTTCATTGACCAATCAGTTGTCCAGTGAATGTTGTAAACCCCCTGCTTTAGCCTCAGGATTGCTTAATTCAGCACAGATGCCTAATTCTCAGCAGCAGCAGCCCAGGGCACCTGAAAACAGTGAAAGGGGCAACAGTTGCAACCGTTCTCTTGTAAATGGATTCTCAAACAGTTTTGGAGCAGACCACCAGCAACAGCCACATGCTTATTCTGGTCTAGAACTAGGGAAACTATCAGGCAAGATCACACCAACAAATGATGCCAATTGCTCTCAAGAACATCCAAACAGTGAACCCCGTTTTACAGACCAATCAAATCCTCAAAGTATGTATAAAAACACCCAGAAGGAGTTTGGCCACAGCTCTTTTTTGAGGAACAGTGATATTCAGCATGCAATTGATGAAGATGGTGGATATGGATGCTTTTCTAGTGCTGGGATGGACGGAGTAGCCCAAAACCAGAAATCTGGATCTGGTCAGTTTTTACACCAAAGCACTGAGAGAAGTCAGTGTGGAATTCAATCTCAGAACTTTCAAGAAAATGGTAGAACACAAAACAGTGATGATGATATAGTAAATATGGGGTCCAGTCTTCAACAGCAACATCACATCAGTAAAGGAAATGGAATGGAGAACACAGCTTGGATGGAAGTGAATCCTTCAAATTCCACACAGCAGCAGGATGGTGTCCCACCTTCTCACACACAAGACCAAGATATGTGGAGTGTCCTCCCTCCTAAGCCTCATGTAGAAAGGACAGCCAGTCCCCGTGTTGATGCCCAGATCATGGAGCCTTGTCCAGCGCAAATATTTCAGACACAGAGCGGTTTCCCTGACATGAGTCCAGGATCAAACACCTCCAAGCAAAAACATCAGGACTTTTTATCCAACCAAATGGAATTTGCTCCAGCCCAGCACAACACTGCCACTAGGTGGCATCATCAAAGTCCTAAAGCCCTTCAAATTCAGCAAACATTGGTTAATGAAATGTCTGATCAGCAAAAGTTCCCCCAAAAACAACAAGCAAATAATTTCTTCCAGAAGGAATCTCAGCACTTAAGTGATGATACTGATCTGCAGGATATACTGTCAGCTGGACTTATTACACAGCAACAGCAGCACTGTAAACTTCAGCGTCCCCTGTCTCACCCACCACAGTTTGAAGAGCAGCAACTGAAGTCTCCCCACTACAGACCTCATAGTCAGCCTCCACCGGAACAGCACTTGTCTCAACCCAGCCAGTCTCTTGGAAACAATTTAGCTCAAGCCAACAACAGCCAGCACAGCAACCATACCACATTAATGTATAGTAATAAAGCAGAGATGCAACAACAGCAAAGACAGTATCTACCAAACCTCAAGCAATTTCAACCACAGCTGCCTAACAACCACTGCCACAAACACAACAAGGTGGACTTTGTTCAGACCTCGACACAGTCCCAACCTCACTTACCACAAGGTGCATTAAACCAGCAGGTGAGAAACCAGATGCATCCCAAAGCTGAACCTCAGCTTAAGAGTTCTTGCACTCAGTTCCAAAGGGGACCTCAACTACCTCTGGGACCCATGGGTCCACAAACAGACTTTCAGAGGAATGCAGCTATACGTATGCACCTGTTGCAAAAGCAGGAGCGCCAAAATCCTCTTGATCCCCCTCAGAGCTCTGACTTTAAACAGTCTCAGAGAGCTGTGAAAATGGAGCCCCAATTTGAGCTGCCTACATCACAGCAGCAGGGGCAGCTGGAACATATGCATGAGGCAGAGAAAGGTGGACTGCAAATCAAGCAAGAAAATCATCCATCCCCGTGCAATCAAAAGAAGATACCAGGGAGTATCTTGGCTTCTATGGAGCAAAGTCTTAGGCAGTACCACCTTTCAACAGTTTTTGAGAAAAAGAACCTTCTCATCCATTCACATAATAAAGTGAAGGTAGAATCTTCGGGCCCTGTTACAATACTGTCAACCAATACTGAAGTAAGAGATGTCGAATCGTCAATACCAGCCCACTCTACAAAAAAAGGCTTGGATTTCACCCCTAAAAAGGAACAACTCCTTCAAAGTTTTGTCGACTCACCTATGAAGCTGTTGGATACCCCTATAAAGAATCTTTTGGATACACCCATGAAAACTCAGTATGACATTGCCTCCTGCCATTGTGTTGGTAAGTTATATATTGTTTGTGCAAAAAGATGATTTCCTGAAAAAATTAATAAGTACTAATTGGAAGAATGATGACTGGCTCAAAACAGCTTTGTTTAAAGCAAATAAACATATTCTAATACATGATGTGATATATTCAGATCAAATCGTCAAGAAGGACGAAGGCCCCTACTACACTCACTTGGGCTCAGCACCTTCTGTTGCTGGCATTCGGGAGATGATGGAAAAAAGGTAAACCACACATTTAAGATGCAGTTACAGTGCAGTTTTTTATTTGTACCTTCTTTGTTTTTACCATTTTAAAATTTTTATATATTTATTTTGCTCGATAGGTCTGGATTAACTGGCTGTGCCATTAGGATTGAAAAAGTAATATACACTGGCAAAGAAGGGAAAAGCACACAGGGGTGCCCAATTGCTAAATGGGTATGAACAACTAACTCAGTTTTTTGGTACTCAAAAGATGTCTTTAATTTCTCCTTAAAGTAATTGTTTGAAAACATTCCTGCATCCTCCTCACTCCAGGTTATTCGTCGATCCAGTATGGAAGAAAAGTTACTAGTTCTGGTGCGTGAGCGTACTGGTCACAGATGTGAAACTGCCTGCATCATTGTTGTAATACTGGTTTGGGAGGGTATCCAAGCTAGTTTGGCTGACCGCCTCTACCTCGAGTTGAGTGAAATTCTAAAGAAAAATGGAGCTCACACACAACGTCGTTGTGCTTTCAATGAAGAGTAAGTGACAATATGCCATAACTCACTGCTTTTGCATTTATTTTCAAACACAGACCATGAAGCAAAAAAAAAAAAAAGTAATGTACTCACTTTCCAGGCTTAAACAACAAATAGAGCCATTACTTTTGTTTTACTTAATTTAAGAGTCTGTTATTACAGAAAATTGCTTCCTTCTTGTCTTAGGGTCAGTTTTTAAAAAAAATAATATTTGATATGTACTCCTCTGTTTGTTTCATTTGTGTTCATTCTGGCACAACTTTTGGCATTACATTATCTTTATATTTTAGGAGGACCTGTGCATGCCAGGGATTAAACCCAGAAGAAAGTGGAGCATCTTTCTCCTTTGGCTGTTCCTGGAGCATGTATTACAATGGTTGTAAATTTGCTCGGAGCAAAATTCCCAGGAAATTCAAGCTGCTGGGAGATGAGGTCAAAGAGGTGATCTATGCTGACTAACAGAGAATGACTGCATCAGAATTACATTTATAAAAGAATAATCAAGTAATGGGGCTTGGTGTTAAAACTTTGTCTTTCAGGAAGAGAAAGTGGAGAGGAACTTTCAAAATTTAGCAACTTTGCTGGCACCTTTATATAAAACTATGGCACCTGAAGCCTATGGGAACCAAGTAAGTTCAAATGTACATTTTTATTTTGCTTGACTTTATACTTACTATTTTGTCTTACACAAGGACAGTGAACAGTTTATATATTGTGCTTTACCATTTTTTTTCCCATTTATGCATTGTTAATAAATGAAACTCAAATCTGTCAATATCTTAAGTAGTTGCCACACACTTAATGCACGTAGAAGGGAAAATCTATTTATTACTGTAATACTGTGCACAAGAAAATGTTCACATCCAAAATGTCATGCAACGTTTTGTTTCAATCTAGCAAGTCAAAAGATGACACCGAGCCGTCAGTAAGCGCTAATGGCCAGCTGGGTTTATTTTTGAGCAAGACCCTTTTTAGCTCACCTATATTCATGTCCATCCTTTGCAGCCTATCAAAAATAAAGATATTGGAGAATTCCTGCTCCTACAGTGATTATATTATTTTTAGTACCTTTCAAGAACTCACTGATTGTTGTTTGTTTGCATGGTTACAGGTCGAACATGAACACAGAGCGCCAGATTGTCGTTTAGGGCTCAAGGAGGGTCGGCCTTTCTCTGGAGTCACAGCTTGTATGGACTTTTGTGCTCATGCTCACAGGGATCTCCACAACATGCAGGGTGGCAGCACTGTGGTGAGTATTAACTGGACTTTTGGCTGTTTCTAGCTGTGCTGCTGACAAAATTGAAGGAGCGATTGCTTTTCTTTTTTTTCTGCTCAGTTAGAAACCAGAAGCAGTATATAATTGGTTCTTTGTCATTAAAGGAGTTTTTTGAACTGAATGGTTCTTTGGCGTGACATAATATATATGTTGTGGCCTACCAGCTGGTGTCAGCATTTCCCAGCACCAAATGAACCAATGACACATTGAGTTAACCAAATCACAAAAAAGTTTTTAAACTTCGAAAAACTATCAAGTAAGAAAATTAAAAGGTAGTTCAAAATAAACTATTAATCATTCAGTTCTGTGCAAAGTTAGTCTAGTCACAGATGAGTCTCCTGGTAGTTGGTTGATCTCTTAACTTCAGTCATACAGTTAAACAATGGTTTGAAAAGGCTGGTTTTAGACATCAAAAGTTTGGCTTAAGGAAAATATGCAACTTTTATGAAACTAGGACAATATGCAAGCTATTCTTATATTCGTAAAATAAACAGAACTGGTTGATTTCAGGACAAATGCATTGTAGTTATATATTTTTTTTCTTAACAATGCAAATGAAATGAAGTACTGTGAGTCATGAAGTGCTTAGTCTGGACCCATAAGTAAAAATACAACAAATGATACTATATATATATATATATATATATATATATATATAATGTAAAAAACTTTAACACGTTTAAGCAAATCTCTGACTTTCTTTTATTTTTTTTCCTAAAAAAAGACAATCAAAACACAGTATTTTCATGTAATTCATATTAGAAAATCTAGATTGTATTTAATCTCTTTAGTGTATACCATAACTCACATTAAAGCATCTAACTGTTTTCCAGGTGTGTACATTAACGAGGGAGGACAATCGAGAAATTGGAAGAATACCAGAGGATGAGCAGCTCCATGTGTTACCACTTTATAAGGCTTCCAACACAGATGAATTTGGAAGTGAGGAAGGACAGCTGCAAAAAGTAAAGTCAGGAGCCATTCAAGTTCTCAGTACCTTCCGTCGTCAGATACGCATGCTTGCAGAGCCCGCCAAGTCTTGCAGGCAAAAGAAGCTAGAAGCAAAAAAGGCAGCGGCAAACAAGAATGCCACCCTAGAAAGTACTGGTGACAAGGCAGAAAAGGCCAGTCAGGCCAAGTCAAAAGCTGGCACTTATGAAAACAAAGCTCAAAGCACTCCAATGACAGGTACGATGACATTGAAGTTTATATCTATATATTTTAAATAAATTATTCCTTCTTCAATTGAGTGTATAATATCTAAGGATGTTCATGATCAATGGCTGGAGATCTGTGATTTCTTTTTCTGGTACTGAGGAGTTTCTCTTTTTTTCTGGGTTTTGTTTTCTATGACCTCTTCCAGGTGCTGTGGGAGCCACCATGCAGTCAGGTCATCTATCCAACCCCCTAGGGGCCCATCCACAACAGCAGCAACAAAGTATGATTCCCCCATACTCTCGCTCGACACATCCTGGCTTTATGAGGTTCCCCAACAACCCCCCTGGGTCATTTCCAAGCACTTCCATGCCAGGCAGCATGTGTCCCACTCAGGCACCCACACCAGCAAGCCCTTACCCCTCCCCTCCTAATGTATCAAACTCTTACATGAACGGGCCAAATCTTCCATACCCAGCTTACCAACGTAATGGAGGAATGCCCCTCGACAACTGCCATCCATACTATCTTGCAAACCAAAAGCACTTGAACATGTACCAACAACAGCTGCCAGCTCTTTATCCTGAGCAGCAATACGGACTCCATCAGCGTTTTGATGTGAATTATCCACCAAGATATAGCGAGTCAGGTTTACAGGTCAATGGTTACAATGGTATCAGGCCAGCTCAGATTATGCAACCTTACAGCCCTTATGGTCCTAGCAAACAATTGGATGCTCAATTTATTGACCCCCTTCCAAGAGTGCCCTCTGCCCATGGAGGCATGGATTATTCACCAATAGTGAGCAAAAGCAATCAGCTTGCAGAATACCCAAATACATACCTCCATCACAACCCTCGCATCCTTCCAACGGGGATAGATCCTTTCCATACCCAGGTGAAGACAGAGATGGGTATTCCTGATCCACAGATGCTTTCAACTCAGCTCCGTGGTGGATGTTTAAACCCTGATAATCAGTCAGGACTAAGTTTGCCCAATGGTGGTGTCATGGGTCCTAATATCAAGCAGGAACCTGGAACACCAAAGACACCCACAACCCCACAAAAGCCAGAGGTGTGGTCTGACAATGAACACAACTTCTTGGATCCCGAAATTGGTGGCGTGGCTGTGGCACCAAGTCATGGCTCAGTACTCATTGAATGTGCAAAACGGGAGCTGCACGCCACAACACCACTTAAAAATCCAGATCGCAACCACCCTACACGCATCTCTTTAGTTTTCTATCAGCATAAGAATCTGAATGAAGCAAAGCACGGGTTGGCCCTATGGGAAGCCAAGATGGCAGAAAAAGCTCGGGAAAAGGAAGAGGAGGCTGAGAGGAATGGCGGTGAAGGAACACCAAGCAAGGGCAGCAAAAAGGGGGTGAAGCGTGAGCATCCGGAATCAGAGACTACAGGGGAGCCTCCATCCAAGCGTTTTATCAAGGCACTAATGGAAGGATCCTTATCCAGTACATCTAACACATACGTCAATACAAGTCCATATGCATTCACCAAGGTCACAGGACCTTACAGTAGATTTGCATAAAGAACTTCTCAATAAGAACTAAAGGTGCTAAGTGTAAAAAAAACAAAAAAAACAAAAAAAAACCACAGACACTAAAGCCTTTTTAGCAGCAAAGTATTTCATAGAAAAAAGAGCCGGTGCTGAGATGCAAATCAGGTCTTTCATCTCTTTAACAACTGAACTTTACCAGCTGCTCCCAACAAAAAACAGATTTATTTTTGTCAGATAACTTCTGTAAAATTCAATATATCTGGTGCTTTCAGTCTGACACAAAGGTCAATAGCTGGGAACAAATCAACATTTGGCTGCTTTCTTGTTTTAGGAATATGGTGACATTATCTGGGGATAGGACTGTTTTCGTTAAATCTTACTATTCACTGTGCTAAGTTGTTTCTATTACCATCAATTAAATTGCCTTCACACTATGACCATAAAACATTTGACAAAGGACATTGAAAATATCACTGTCAAAGCTTCAGATTTCAAATGGTTTTTGGAAAATCTGTTTTTTGGAGCACTTTCTGAGAATTAAGGTTACAATTTTAGAAAAACCTTTAAATCGAGCATCGTGTCCCACAGCTTTTATGCAAGTTTTATGAATGAGGTGGTTGAATGAACAATCTATGAGAGTAATTCAGTATCATGCTAAATGGTTTCTGAAACTTAATTCCATTGGTGCTTTTATCACTTAAAAGTATTTTCTACTGTACAACTAAACAATTCTCATGGTGCATTTTTAAAGATTTTAAAGGGGGAAAACATGCGTTTTACATGGTTTTGTTGGTTCTCAGAAACTAATTTTTGATGTTTTCAGCAGCAGCTTCCATGAACTAATCTGTGTGAAAAAAAATCACCTGTTGTTTCTGTCTGTGGTGCTTAGCAAACATGCTTTTATACACTGAGAAAAACAAAACAAGGTAAGCTCAGTGTCAGTTTCAAAGGGCAGCTGGGTTGCTGCTGGGTTTGTATCTATAATATTCTGACTGTAAAATAAACAGGTGAGATTTGTACAGTAAGTTAATTTCTTATCTGAACTTCTTGTTAGAAAGTTTGTATAAAAGTGATGCTTCTTTTTCCATTGTATTTCTTCTGATCAACTGAGTTCCTTTCACAAGGTGCTATTTAACCTACTAGAAAACGTACAATGTGAGGCTCTTTCAACAGTGAGAAGGCTTTTAAATAATTTAAAGTAAAAAAAAAAAAAGAAATGTGATATATACCTCAAAATTAGTTTGGCAATAGGATTTTTGCATCATTTTCCTAATTTGTACATTACTTTTAAAATATTATGATCAGTTAAAGGTAAGATACAGGGGGGGAGTTCATTTCTTGCTTTCACTGTGCTATGAAAGTACTACTTGAACCTTTGATTTTTACTCTAAAATCAGGGACATTT
This sequence comes from Adrianichthys oophorus, assembly GCA_036245035.1. Classification (NCBI taxonomy): domain Eukaryota; kingdom Metazoa; phylum Chordata; class Actinopteri; order Beloniformes; family Adrianichthyidae; genus Adrianichthys; species Adrianichthys oophorus. Next base: position 9,991,553 of record BSAI01000119.1, on the reverse strand, counting down.
TCATCTAATTATGTGTAAATATTCCCATAATCATCCTGTTTTGTGATATTCAGGGAGCTGCCAGTGAACCATGAATCCAATGGCATTCTTGTCAAAAACATTTAACAGAGACAGAAAAAAAAAGTTTAAGACAGGAAAAAGCTTTTGTGATTTTTTTTTCCTACTTACGCTGACTCATAAGTCATGAGTTAATTAAAGGGAATGATATGAAATAAATGAAAAACAAGGCTTTTGTGATGAGGCAAGACCATGGTAGTGATTTATTGTAGTTGCACGTCTGTGCCCGTGTACAGATATTATTTAAAACCACTAATCAAGTGTATTATTTCTCTCCATCTCTTCAATTTAATTGATGCCATATAATTAAATGGCAATTAAATTATATTAAAAACCCACCCAACTATTTCATGTAAGAATTTTTGAAAGCACTTCATTTATTTTTCAGGAATTCTGTAGTAAAGAATTTTAAAAAATATTTAAGCAGACTGTATATGTGTTTAAAAAATGAATAAATTATGTCACTTTGTACATACCAACCATTTGCTTTGCAGGAGTATAACTCACTTGGATATTCATGTAGGTTCAATACTTAATAATGACCCTTGGCTCCTAACAGATCATCAAAAGAAAACCTTAAAGCTTTTCCAGATTGATGACAGCTGGCATCCACAGGATGTTTCTGTAAATATTACTCTCACTGTCACTGCAATGTTTACATTCATAGAATGATGCTAGTGCTTAGTAGTTTTTTTTTTAACTCCTTTGTAAAATAAAACTTCACACACAAATGTGGAATTTTGTTGTACAGAACCCAGCTACAGTAGCAGGTTGATGAGAAAAACCAAGGTGCCAGAAGATAGAGTGGGTTTCAAAGCATAGCCATACTTGAAGATGCTTCAGAGTGTTTCTGATTGAGTCAATGTTACTTGAATGACTTTCCTGGCTCAGTGTGTGCTCGGCTCACAGGTTAAGCAATCAGTTGCTTCACACTCAAATCTTTTAAGCAGTTAGACACTAAAAGGTATAAAAATGTGCAACCCTGCCGCCATTTTTAGTTTTTTTAGGGTTTTCAGACTTTAAGTGCAATCTGTAGCATTTGTTCTAAAAAAAAGCCTAATTTACACAAGCAGAAAGCTGTATGCAACAAAGAAAAACGAAACAAAACAATACTAGTCTAAAAAAAAGGAAATAGTAAAGAGGTTGTTGGTCCATGAGATTGGTATGCTCTTAGAAAAACATCCTTCTGGCCTCGCCACCTTTCAGCCAACATGGTCACACGTAATCTTTAAAGCTGAGCTTGAACAGCTACCTGCTTTGCTCTCTGTGCATTGTGTAAAGTACAGGTACATGGTTTAAGCCATTGTAAAGAATAGTTGTCAAAAAGCAAAAGTGCAGCTGCCACATTTGGTCTGAAAGTCCCTCAAGGCCTCTCCAGTTTTCTCAAACTTTTGTGTGCTACAAAATATAATTTAATGGATAGGTAATAATACTGTATATATGTAATGTAATGGATGCAGTTTATTTGAAAGCTGTTTATGATATCATTCCTTTTTTTGATGTGTGTTTTTTTAATAAAAGTTATATTTATTTAAAGCAACTTGATGTTTTTCTAAGTCATTTTCGTTCTTTTATTCTGTTCATAGCATCATGTTTCTTTTCAAACTGATAAGATGAGACAGAGACAAGATTTGCTTCTTTTTCTTTTTTTAATTGACCCAAATGTTTAAAAAAACAATATATTGGCTTTATGTTGTTGTCTAGAGATAAAGTGTCCCGTCAGACCTACATGATGTTTATTTTGGACATGAAACACAAAAATACTGCGTTATAAAAGCAAATTGGCAGAGAGTTGAAAAGGTAAAATTTATTAGAATCTTTTTAATTTAACTCAAGGTTGTATTAAATTACATCAAATAAAAAACACATTTGTCCTGATCATTGATTTCCAAAAGATAACTGAAAATGAATGATACTTTACAAAGAAAATCCATCAACCTGCATAAACTAAGACTGATGTTCATGTAACAAGTGTAAAAAAAAAAAAAGTCCCGTGGAGTTTTGAGGCCTTCAGATGAAATGCCACCTGTCAACTGTGCAAAATTTTGAGAGGTTTAAAATGACGGTTACAAAAAAAATAAAACACATTAATAAATCAAGTTCCAAAAGGTTTACCTTCTTTAGAAACAGGATTTCCAGGACCGGAGACAGGAGCCTAGAGAAGTTATTCAAGTGGGTTACAAAACCAAATATACTCTAAAATCTTTGCAAATAACATGATAACTAAGCGGGAAGTTCTCACCGTCTGGACAACATCAGCCTCATCAGTACTGCATACGTGAGGACTATCACAGCAAGTGATGTTTTTGCTGAAGAATTGAGAAAGGAGTCAGTGGGGAAAATATTTTTTTTATAAATAACACAAGCATGATCAATTTCCTTAACTTACCAAACAATCCCTTCAGCATTTGTTTTCTTCTGCACCAGTGCCTTCCAGTGCTTGTGGGTTAAATTAATTACCTTGATTGCAAAGTCCTTGAAGCAGAAACAAATATCAGTCTAACGCAATAAAACTGTAATTGTTTAAAGTGTAACTGCTAAGAAATCACATTGAGAAAATTCGCAGCAAATGTTCATTGACAAACTGTAAATGACATTTCAGAGAAGTTTTTGAATAAAAGTGCAGACCTTGTCCTGGAATTGGCCGTTGAATCCAAAGCTATTCTCGGGCTTTCCATCAGGCACCTTATATTTCCTGAACCAGTCCAGAGTGGCCTCTAAATGACCCGGTCGGCTTTTGCGAATATCCTCTACACCTGAAGAAAAAACAAGTTTTAAGCTGAAGAAGCAAATGAGCCATATGCAGTTTGTTTATTCAGGTATGAATCATATCTAAATCTTTAAATGATCAATTTGTATTTTTCTCTTCAGAACATATGCAGATGATTGAACCAGATGGTTATATAACAAAAATAAAGTGAAAGTTATTTATCAAAAATCCTAATATTACAGGGTTATGAGGTATTTCCATTAGAATTAAATAAACTTTCTGTTCCTGTAAGCTGTGCTTGTATGCCAAAAGATGAAAGGGATCAGTGATAAAGCATTACATGTATTCACAAGTTTGTTTTTTTTAGGCTAATTGAATGTTTACTTCATGAAATTTATTATTGGCTTAAATAAATGAATAAAGGAAAGTGGAAAATACATAAAAAAGAGACAATAAAAGCTGGTGTTCTGAGCATGCTTGAAATACTCACTATTTAATTTTTTGGCATCTGGGTCTTTCACATTAATAGCAATAACCTTCCAGTCCATTTCTCCCTCATCAATCATGGCCAAAATGCCAAGCACTTTCACCTGGATCACCTGACCCGAGGAGCACACCTACAAAGAGCAATGTAGGGCAAATCATCAAGCTCGAGTCAAGCTTTCTTAGGTTTAAAACGCAAACGTGAATTTAGCAATAAATGCACAGCAGTGATAAACTCGAAAACATGTAAGCTGGTGTTAGGAAGTGTTACCTCTGTGCCGATGTCACAAACGTCAATGGGATCATTGTCCCCGCAGCAGTTTGTTTCCTCGTCTTTGTGGTTTGGGTCCTCCCACGTCTAACCCAAAGAATAGTTCAAAAGCGAGAAGTGGAAGTTGTTCAGTTAAAAATTATATTCTCATTAACAGTCAGAAGATAAGCAATGAAACAAACACTCGGTAGCAAAGCCACTGGAATACGATAAAAATCACTGTTTGTGCTGAAAATAAAACACATTCAACAGCTCTGCTTTTTATTTTATCACAAAAGGAAAAAATAAAGTATAACTTGAAAACCACAGACAGACTAGTCACTGAAAATGTCATGTGCCCAAAGCTGAGTCACTGATTGGTTAAATTGGTTCTTCAACCTTGCCGCGCCTCAGGTCACATCATACATTAGCTTAACATTGAAACTTGATGCCTCCTCCCCGCTGGCAACGTCCAGTGTGAATGCACCAAAAGTGTCACAGTTGAGGTTTCTAATACCAAATATAGAGAAATGTCAAGGTTTGGAATTTTATTTCTTTTTTTTTTTCTTCCTTACCTGTGGGAGAGCTCCATAGTTCCAAATGTAACCTTTATGGGGAAATACGTTAGCAACGTATCTGAGCTTTCCTTTCTTCACGTCTTGTTTGATAGGATTCAGCGATTCTTTTGTCGCAATCTGTAAATTATATTATTCATACATACTTTTAAATATTATTATACAGAGTGTTTGACTAGTGGGTTATAAAAAGTGTAACTAATACCATTTCCTGCTCATAGCAAGATTTTGTTTAGCTTTATAATGTCTCATTGTTTGTGACCACAGAGCAGTTGGACATTGTCCAAGAGCCTTCATCGCAATTTGTGGCGTGGTAACAAAAAAGAAACATTTGGTGTGTGAAGGTTATTTTGTTGCAACACCTCAAAAACTTGTCAACAGCACAGCTCTCTAGTTATGCATCGGGGTGGTGATATTGCAAAGTGAAAACCCAACAACACACAAGAGGGGTCTCTGTTAAATGTGTGTATAAAAAAGGAAAAGGAAACCTTAATATGAAAGTCTTAAACTCGCTCTTCATAAAAGCTGAAGTCAAGTGTTTTTGTCGCAAAAATGCTTAAAGACCCACTCCCATAAAAATCATGTCTTTGGTGGTTTTAACATGCTCTTGTGGCATTTCTCTCATGATGGAGGACACAGATAAAGTAAATTAAGCTTAATTGCATTTTTGAATATTTCTATATTCAAATTGTGGTAATTCAGGAGCAGACAAAAAAAAATCCCATTTAAAAAAGTTTGCAGCAGTGATGCAGAAACTACAATGGGCAAGCCACAAGCTTGCAGACAAATAGATCCATGTACGTCTTTGTTTTTATCATCCGAATTGGCACCTGGCTCAAAGCTGTACGGCTGGATGGTCCCAACATTGCAAGCCACTTTGTTGCACCAGTAATGTAAGGGTGGGGATGTGAGAGGCTGTAAGCTAGAGTGTATACAGATGGTTAATGGGAAGTGGGGATGGGCTTACTCCATGCTATCAGTCTCCACCATAACTCAGAAGCAAATTTCTGATGAACTACAGCAGAAACTATGTTCTTGAAAATGACAGGTTTTTTGATTTTGCCTAAAAATGTGCATCACTGCAATTTTAAAACCATTGGAAATGGTTTTACTATAGGTCAAAAGATGATCGGAATGGGACTTTAATGAATACTGACAATGAAGACTTGCTGTAAGATTCCTTTCTAATAAGTATTGAAACCTTGCACCAAAATGATTTGTACGTGATTTACTGAAGTGGCAATTCATATACAGGTGGATGCACACATGCAATGCATCTACCTCAACGATACAGAACAGTATATGTATACTACAGTGTGATGACTCACAAATGATGTAGAGGGCTGACTTTGGGCTTTAACTGTTCAACACAGATAAATCTTTTCGGTGTCTGCTCACCTCCATTTTGGCATTTGACCACCGTGGTACCTCCACTACCATGTTATAGATCACCTAAGATCAACAAACTAAACATAAATGATAGAAGTTTCCACATAACGACACAGATTTTTTATTTTTTTCTACGAACAGTACCTCTGTCTCTGTCTTAGCTTTTTTGGCCGGTGCCTCATTTTCCTGCCAGGTGATAAAAATGAGAAGAAAAAAAGAAAGAAAAAAAAACAAGAGTAATTTTAGGTTTAAATACTTAGATTGATGTTGTTGCTGGAAAAAAAAAACATACCTGTTCAGACTCTGCTATGAGGGGGATGTCATGGAATGGTGAGATGTATCTTCCTTCAGAGGTTTCTGAAAGAAAAATACACATTCCTCCAGTTTTTTTTTAAATTTTATTATTGTTATGGCTACTCACTGGATGTCTGAATGCTTAAATGTCATTCTTTTATGCTCATCTTTGGGTATAGTGGTGTATCATGCAAACACAAAATAAGGATTGCATCTGCTGCCATATACACACCAAAACACCCTTAAAAACGCATTTATTTTCTTTGTTTTGAGCATTCTTTAACAATTTCACGTACTGTTGTTAAACGAATAACACTTCTTCACAATTTATGTTGAAACATTTAATTTAACGAATAATTAACCTAAACATTAGCTAGAAATGAAACTCCAGCTCAAAGGTCAAGCGTTAACCTTCACCTGAGTCGACCTGTAGGTTACCTGTATGACTGGTGTGGCTTAAAAAACTAATTACGCCATCATTTAAAGAAGAATAATGTTTTTTTGTTGTTTTTTAATGCAGCATGGCGGCTTAAACTTACTAAAATACAGACGGTAGTCGGTTGAATTCAGGTGTCCTCTGTGCTCCGTTTGATAGTGCATCGTTTTTCTCAGACAATACAGATGAGGAGCGACTGCTTGTGTGACGGCTTTATTGCTAGATGCAGGTGCTGGTCCAAAAACTCTCACCGCACAACCCAATGAGAAGCGCAATAACGTGGTTCTCATTGTAAGAAATGTATTCACTCCTTCTTCCTGTCTTCCCGCTTCCCGTCTTCCGGTATGTAAACACAGCTTCCGGTCAGGGGTTTTCAGAATAAAGGCATCACTAAAGGCTCTCGAGCTGTTGTGGCCAATATGTTGTCAGGGCATGTCCGGCTAGCAGATGTGTTAAACAACCATCAAATAAGACACTGACCATGTCTGCAAAAGTATATTATAGAATAATTTTGTTTTGGAGAATTATTTCTTATTAATTTAAAGTTTAAATAAACTTGTAATATAAAGCATTTATTATATTGGACGTTGTCTTACATCCAACATACCAATAGGCTACCTGAAAATGCCATGGCTAATAACCAAATTAAAATAAAATGCACATCATTTGTGTAATACTGGGGTGTTCAAATAAACAAAGCAGTCACTGACATGTGCACTGGGGAAATGACAACATTTTTGAAACATTTAAGTATAATGCATAACATATATAGTATAACATAAAGCAAATTAAACATTTAAGATGAACAAACAAAGTTCGCATCAAAAGTAAATCGGAATCCGCAAATTGATCTCAGATGGCCTTAGCATCAGCACAACAGTGAGAAGTTGGCCTATTGCAGATCAATGCAATGATGGCAAAAGCTTAATCAGATAAATATGATTCAAAGTCAGACTGAAGTAATTACAGAAAAAAAAAATAAGAAGCAGATGATTCTTCACTTACGTTCACAAAATGTTTCCTCCTTTGAACAGCTCACTTACCTTTTAAAATGCACTTTTAAAGAAACCGGAGGAGTCCTTTATTTTGTTTTTCATGTAAAGTAGAATAGAATAGAATAGAATAGAATAGAATAGAATAGAATAGAATAGAACTTTATTAATTCCACAACAAGTAAACATATTAAGTAGGCAAGAAAGTTAGAAACTACGTAGATTGTTTTTTTATACACGTATTGTGTAATAATTTTCTTTGACTGATTCCTCACTCAGGTTTTACCATTGCTAAGGTAGTGTTTTTTCTTCATACTTTGACATGTTGTGTATTGCTTCATTTCTAAATGTATCTGATCCATTATTATATTATATTATAACACATTATACACCACATATTTTCTGGTGTATTCCGGTATGTACGTAAGAATCTCTTTATTTTACATCCACATCAGACTTTTTTTTTATCAGTTATTTCCCCAATTAAGTAAATTCATGAACCTACTGAGGTATAGCTCAAGCAGATTTGGTTTTCTGTGGTTAACTCCTGCTTTTTGTCCATGGCAATCATTTCAGCAATACATTTAGAGATCAAAGTCCACAAGGATCTATAATGCTAAAAACAAACAAGTCTTCCCCATAACCTTGATAAGCTTTTTTTAGTGTTGATCTCTGTTCAAGCAAATAATGTGCACACGGGCCACAGAAAGAAGCTCTTGATCATATGTTTTAGTGCAGACTTATCTTTGACATTGTAGCCAAAGTATTTCCTATCTTATCAGCTTTATGCAATACCGGCAGTATTGTCATAATGCTTAGAAACTGCATGTTTTTGCTCAAAATACTATGATTTTATCTGATGTTGTGAAAAGAATTGCACTAAAATGATAGTTTTTTGCTTGACATTTTTAGCTTTTCTCAAAGATTTTATAAAACTGGATGGAGATCTAATAAAAGAAAACAAACTGATTGGTGGTAATGCTGTGTAATTTTTAGTGACTGATTAGCTAAAGTCCACTGTGTCTATTTTGTTTAAAATGTCACTTTAAAGATGGTTTCAGGCTTTGCTGGTGAATATATTCACAATGGAACACTTCGTTGTTTCAGGCGGTCTACAAACCACACCCTATGGTACACGATGTCCTATGACTTACCTCAGGGCAAGGCAACTAATACCACTGTGCTAACAGAGGACTGTCTGCTTTACCACAGGATTGAAGGCTTGGTGGATTTTGACCAAAAGAAACCCTAAACATATACAATCATTAGTTAGATTGTAAAACGTTATTAGCTTTATTTGGCCACTAATTTAATCTTTATTGACTGCAATATTATTTTCTTTACTCACTCCTCTTTTATTTTGGTTTATATTTGTTAACAATAGTTTACACATGTGTAGTGATAAATAAACTCCACATTTGTCCTTATAATCAAATCTGTATTACACTATTACAATTTTTTATACTCTGCTGATCTATTACCATAGAATATATATTTCCAAAGGAAAGTGTCTTTATTTTGATATTCATCACATCACATATTTAATAACTTAGCAAACTGTTATCATGTATGAGCTAAATTATACAAAAACATATTCAGAACACAGAGTCCAGACAATGTGGAGGAGAAAAATAAAGAAACACTTGCAATAGCAAAACTCACTTTTCCTTCAGGTTTCAAAGTTTGTAGGTGTTAGAAAGTCTCATGTGCACTATTTGAATGCTCAAGGAAAAGCTGAGCAGGTAAGCGATATTTCTTTGCAACTGTATAATTCTTATTGCACCACTCCATGTGAGGTTTAGAAGCCTTTCTATGAGCAAAACAAGAAGAGTACAACAACCCTGCTGTTTGGCTGAGTGAAGTGTGTTGTTTGGTGGCTCCATACTCTGTGGGGGTTGCCATTGTGTTCTAAGAGTGGTGCATTGAAAAGATGTGTCATAGGGAAAACATAAAAATGAAGCACCTTGAATCTTTGTGCTATAAAAACACAGGACAGGTGTTGCCAGGTAACATTGCAACATTGTCAGGGAGTGTTATGGAGAAATCTTTGGGAATTACTTACTTACTTACTTACTTAGGCATTAATGACTAACGTGGTCAGCAGATGATAACCCTCCAGTTTTTTTCCCAGAGGATGTTGTCAGGTTTGGCTGATGGCTTGATTGTACATCACAAGACTGGAGGAGGTGCCTTTGAAAGCAGCACTTGAAAGGTCGATAAGAAAAACCTGTAGAGAAGGAAGAAGCACCTTCTGCACCTGATCAGATAGGATTTGTTTGTTTGATATCTAAAATTTGTGTTATTTCACTGAAGTTTTTATGTAATTTTTCCAGGAAACATGTAACCCCCCCACACAAAAAAAACAAACCTTTGAACTGTGCACACAGTGAAAAGCAGTCTGTATTGCCAACTGATTTATAAGTTAGTCCTTTTCACAACTTGAAATGTTTAGCTTACTTGAAGGATGTTAAATTAAAGTTTCTTTCTGTCTAAGATGTAATGGCCTAATATAAGAAAAGCATAGCAGAGCAGTCAAGGGGGTGTGGCTTCACAGGCTTCCTGACAGGTAGACAGGGAGGAGCTGTGTCACCTATGCAGGGCTGGCAGTCAGGGCACAGTGAACAGTACACCTGTTGCACTTCCTGGGCTCTCTCCCTCTTCCCTTCTTTTCTTCTTCTCTGGTCTGAGGGCACAGCGGACAACCTTAGACATGGATCTCAAGGAGGTTGACGGGCGTGAAAAGGACAGGGAAAAAGTGATTAAAAGGAAGAATCGACTTGTGCTGTGGCGTACCTTGGAGAGGAGAAAAACGGACACTATTGTAACTGATGACACGGCCAAAGATGACATCAACCTGGGGACGCTGGTGAGGAGAAGTCAGTCTGACAAGACAGAGTACAGCGCCAAACTTAAAGGTACAACAGCTGATCACATTCCCAGGGCTCACAACTATGGTAACAGCTAAAACGCACAGAATTAATTAATTCATTTCAACACATTGCAAAGTAACATCCAAAGTTGTAGAATACAAACTGTTTTTTTTAAAGATGGGCAGTGAGTGTGGCAACTATGGCTGGAGTAGGGAAAAAAATGGGCACATACACAGTAATTGAGCGAGCACTGCACTGTACTGGGCACCTGTTGTGTTACTATGTGCTGAGCAAGATATTCCCTCAGGGACGCAGCCACATATGCAAATTGTGCCCCAAACTTAGGCACAGAGGAGTGGCTTTTGAAGTGTTCCGGGCCCGCAGGTAAACAAGACCTAGACAGCAGAGATGTGTGCTCAGGGACTCAAAGAATCATTAAAGAAAGTATTTTAATTTATTAGAAGGTAATTGTTGTTCTATTTTATTTTGTTGAGCAAAGTTTTTAGGCCGCAAAATTACTGTGTTCAACCACAAGAAGTAGAAAATAGGTTTGCAAAAAGTAAATAAATCACAAGACAAAATCAAATAAAGGAAAACCAGCTGACAAAAACCATTCTCCCGTACAAATACTCATCTTCAAAAGTAAAACTGGCTCCACCTGTCCTCGAGTGCACTCATTTACCGGGAATGCTGCACTTCAGGCAGAATTACATCAGTGGGCCACTGTCTACATATGACAGCACAAAGTATGCAGACTTTCCTGTGCCACTTGTTCCTTGGTTTACTTTGCTGTGAACAATGCACGTCATACCACAATGAACAGTAATGCATTGTTTTAAGTAATTAGGTATAACCTACTTCTCATTTCCTGCAGTGGGAATACGAGATTGCTTTTTCCTCCATTTTCACCCACACAAAGACACACACATACACACAAACATGAGATGTTTGCCCCATTGTGTCTCTGTCCTTTTCTTTGCTCCAACCAGCATCAAAGCTGGCAAAGTTGTCAAAAAAACACAGAGGTGTTTTCAGTAAATCTCTCTGCCCCCTTTTGAATGGAGCCGTTCCACGGACTGAGCAGAGGTGAATATTTACAGTGGTATTACCAATGCAAATATTGACAGAACGATTACTTCACTGAAAGAGGAAACGTGAGCTCCTGCCTGACAGCCTCTTCTCATCAGCTTGTCAGACAAGTTCATCAAGTCAGCCATGGAAAGATGACATCAGAATGTCTAATTTTTTACAGCCACTCCATGTAATAGTTTAAACAATAATTTACTCACCATTCAGTCACCTACTTACTATAAAGATGACAAGTTACTTTGTTCTTATCAAAACCAAAACTAATATATTTTTTAAAGGAGATGGAATCTACTTAATGAAATTTCACTAACATTTTTTGTTCCTTAATTGTTCATTTTCCCTCAATATTTGCCTTTTTTGTTTCTCTTGTTTCTAGCTTCCACACTTTTCTATGTGCCTGAGCAACATGCTTTTTCCTTGATGGTGTCACATGATACAGCTTGCTTTTTTTTTTTTTTTTGCTGCAGTGTTGGATCCCTTTCACTGAGCCATACGGTGAAAACCAGCCTATTCACTTTCAAATGAACTCATGCACCACTAACCATACCTCACCAAACAAACTAAAAAAATAAGACAGCAAAGTTACAGCTATGCTGCATTCTTCTGAATTCTGCTTTCTTTAATTTTTTAAGATAACTGATACATCAGTAAGCTAAAAGTATGAACAGTGAAAAATTAGCTTAAAAATTTAACACATCATGTGTGAAAATACTGAGTGTTCATACAGCCTTAAGTTCCTTCGTATGCAAACTCCCACCGTGGGGGCTTTTCCCACGGGTAGAGGTTTTCAGTCATCAGTGGGCTGCTTTACACATGACACCTCATGATGCAGTTAAAGAATTTGATATGGGTTTAGAAAACAGTTACACCTTTGACTCAGTGCCTTATTATATTCTATGACATGACTTATTGCAAATAATCACTTCTCTCTCAAAGTCAATTTTGTTGTGATTAGCAACACAGAACCAACTAGTTTTGTGCAACCAGTGACAGTACTGTGGAGGGGAGAATCTGTTCTCTTAAATACTAGCAAATACGGTAGGTAAATAACATGCTGTACCTAAACAAGTTTAAGGTGAAAACAGGTTAGTTTTTACAATACGACCATAATCCTAAAATCCAAAATCCACAGTGGACCTAAGAAGTGCAAATGGATGGTTTTTAAATGGTCTTAGCAGTTCCTTTACTTAAAGCTCTTTTAAAATCTGTGTGCAGACCTAAAATAAGCACAGAATAAAAAAAACAAGCACAAATCTCACAGAACCAATACACATTTTTTAAGCAGAAGGGTCAAAAATCCAAATCAATCAATGAAATACTGTTTAAGATTTTTCTAGATATTTTTTTAGATTATCTAAATGTAGCAAAATGTATTTACTAAATCAGATTCCTGATCTTAAAAAAAATTCTCTTTATAAAAATGAATGTTAGTTTTTCCACCCATACATTTTTTCAACTTGCTAAATTCCTTTTGGGGCCACGGGAATGCTGGATCCTGTCTTGGCTACTTTTGGGCAAAGGCGAGGTACACCCTGTACCTGTAAAATGTATTTGGCGTTTCTAATACACATCACTGAAGCAATGTGTGGTGTCAAAAGTTCACCCAACTTTTGTTTGCTGTTTTTTTTTCTTCTTTTTTTTTTTCTTTTTACCATTTTAAACTTGAAATGATTTTAGAACCAAGTAATATATAAGAAACTGCTTTTTAGGGAAGAACAACAGTTTTTTTCCAAACAGATTTTCATGTCATTTAGACCATTGCTGACATCCACTTCCTCCTAAAAACATTAGTTGGTTTTGTTACTTTGATGTTAATGTCTCAATGTAAAAGTAGGAGCCACGCTATGTTAACATCAACAGGATGCTAACAAAATTTATTTTTTTTCAATTAACTACATATTTTTCACTTTTATTTAAAACAGGAGCAGCAATCAGAGAGGATGGGTGGTTACTTGTTTGCATGTACACATTTGACTGTTTGTGGGTTCAAACATACTTGCATGGATCATTGCTGGACTGTGTCCCTGTTTTTGTGGAAATCTTTCTATGCCCCACCTCACCACAAACATGCACACACCAACATATACACACATTCCAACAAATCAAAACCTCACGCTTATCTTACAGTTAAAGCTAAGTTTTCCCTTAGAAAAAGACTGTAAAGCTTTCAGAATCATATCAAGCATCCTCACAACCATGAACAGCAGGTTATGAGCAACCTGCAGCGATCAACTATGAGAAGGCAGTCCTCACAATGATATAAAGACAAGCACACTGCAGCAGGTTGGTGTGTGTCTTCTGAGGCAGATGAAATGCCAGAGTGCACAGCAGAATTACATCAGCTGCATTATTAGTTTCGTAACCTGACACGAGCGTCGCAGACCTCTGTCTCTGCCCTTCATCCCTCTTTCCCTCCAGAGGAGGAAGCAGTAGTTGGCATCGATTAGGCAGCGAGGAAGCATCCGTCTTCCCTGAACAGGCACTCTTGCCTGCCATGCAAAGCACAGAGCACCCTCTGACTGATTAGGCAGAAAAAAAAATAGAAGACATAAACCAGCCCAGCATGTTAGGAGAGACATGTCGGTATTTGCTTAAAAATAATAAGATGACTTTGACATAAGAAATGCAGCTTATATGTCAAGCAGATTGCAATCAAGTTGGATGTTTTTAAAGCTTATGTGGCCCACAAAACCATGGTATATATCTGAATTTTCACTGTAAACTATGTGACACTTGCAAAGACACTCGCTTGTTTTTTTAAACATGCAAGATATTCTACAAGGTTTTAAGTTGTTTTAACTTCTTAGTTGCTCTACACCTTTCCAAGCTTTTCTTAAAATCAGCACAGTTGAGAAGTTTTTATCTCACTAAGAGCTGAAATGAAAATGATTCAAATAATTTGTTCCATACACAGCAATGGAAAAACTTGATTTAAGATAAAAAAAAAACTCAAATTGCTTGATTTCAGAAAAAAAAACACCTGAATGCATTTTATTAAACAGAATTACTTCATAATATGACGAAGCCATTTTTTTTAAGATGGGCCAACTTGTACTAAGATCATATTCTTATTTTTCTTACATTTTGTTCTAAAATGAGCAATCTCCATTTTTCACACCAGTTTTTTGTCACTGTAATTAAAATTAGCTAAAATTAGGTACATAGAAACTCATAAAAAACAAACCATGTATCTAGAACTAGCAAAAATGTACTTATTGTGCTATGTAACATTGAATTTTAAATAATTTGATCTAACTGTTGGCCTTTTATTTTTTTTTAGCACATTTTGGGATATCAGCAGAGGCTTACTTCAGCAAAAGCTTTTTCCTATCTCAAAAAGTCAAATGAAATTCTGCATGTGATTTTGACTAATAAATGCTTGTTTATGTTCTAACATGTTTGAAACAGAACAACATTTTTTCCCACAGAAAAACTGATGCCTCACGAGATGTCCACGCCCCTCTCTCCAATTCTGGACCCTGAAGAAGTCCGTCTGAGGAAGATGAATCGCAGGGCAAAGGTTATCAAGGAACTTGTGCAGACTGAAAAAGACTACCTCACTGACTTGGAATTGTGTATTAGAGAGGTGGTCCAACCACTGAGAAAAATGCAGGTAAATAGCTGTCAAAATCTAATTTTGTCCTAAAAATAACAGCAGCAAAAAATAAATAAATAATCAGAATATCGTCATTTTATCACTTACATCCAGATGTGAAGTCTAGAATTAAATTTCACCCTTTCTATGATATCTGCATTCTTTTGCTTTTGTATATCCTTTAAAAAGATACTTTTTTCAGATAAATCTAACAGATATCTGACTTGGTTAATAAATAAATGCAACCTTCTGCTAAAAGGTTAGCATATGATTTTAATATTTTGTAAATATCATAAAAACTAAATTAAATGTCATTCTTTCATTTAGATGTGAAGTGGGCCAAACTATTTTAAACATAACTTTTTTTTAAAGGTTTTAGATGTAGACCGATTGTTCACCAACATGGAGACAGTGTGTGAGGTTTCTGCAGAACTTGTGCAGAGGCTGCACGATGCCATGGCGGACCCTGATCCAGAGGCTATTGTCATTGGTACAACTATTTTTATTCTTTACATTTTTAAGAAATTTTGCTGCTGTTGTAGTGAACTGTTCTTCTATTTTTTCTTCTGTTTTCTTTAGGTGAAGTATTCATTCAAGCAAAGGCAGCTTTAGAAGATGTGTATAAGATTTACTGTTACCACCATGATGATGCTAACATGTCTCTGAAAGCGTATGAGAAGGATGAACAAATAAAGCAACATTTTATTGCATGTGTATTAGCGCTAAAGTAAGTCTAGTCCTTTCTTTCGAAAGATACTTGTGTTACATTTATTTTTCATAATCATCAGCTAAACAGCTGTATTTATTCACTTATTTATTTGTATGTTTAATTGCAGGAAAATATATGATCGAGAGTAAGTACATTTTTTTTATGTTTCTATCATAACATTTGCTTCATCCCATTTATGACTAAAAAAACTGCTTGCATGCACAGAGGAAAAGCGAACTTGTTGGACATGGGCTCCCTGCTCATCAAACCAGTGCAGAGGGTCATGAAGTATCCGCTGCTGCTGGGAGAGTTGTGGCAGGCAACACCTGAAGACCACCCTGACCATCAGCCCCTGCAGGAGGCGTTCACTGCCGCCAAGATCATAAACATCAACATAAATGAATTTAGGAGGCGAAAAGACATAGGTGCAACACCACTGATGATAGTCATTACTTGCATTCAACACATCCCACCATGGTTTTGTCAGGTTTTGATACCCTATTCTCTTTGATCATCAGTTATGAAGTACAAGAGGTTAGAAGATGAAGGGACTCTGAGGGGGAAACTAACCAAGTTGAACATCCACTCTATTCGGAAGAAGGGAGACAGGTTTGCTGGTTATCTTAAGATTCTCACGGGAGTTGAGCTACAGGTACACATGACATTTAGTTACTACATTTCCCTCATTCAATGAAAACTTTTAAAATCAATTTTTAAAAGTTTTTTTTTTTTTCAAAAAAAAATTTTTGAAAAAAAACACTGTGATATTTTTTCAGGATTAAAAAAATGCAAATAGTATTGAAAACATATTGATCGATCAAATGCTTTTGTGTAGGTGAGAGATGAAGTATTTGACAGAGAGGAGAAGCTTTTCAGGAGTCTGGGGAAAGCTGTGAGGCAGCTGGTCAAGAATGTTCACTGTTACATGCAGTACACACAGGTGAGTGACAAATGGACGTTGTGGAGATGCTTCAGTTTGTGTCAAACACTAAACTGGTACATAACTAGTTGCACTTGAGTTATAAGTACACAAGTCCTGATTGATCAAAACTCAATTTCGAGTTATCTTCAGCTAACTTTAATTATTTAGATTTTAAGAAATGAAGATTTGTTATAAATTTCATTTACATCGTATTGGTTTGTCTTAAAGTCCCACTTTGGTTGTTTTTTTTTAATGTATTTTAAAAGCGTTCCTATGTCTGTATTTTATTAAAATTATGCTGTCTTTGTTAGTGTACACTGTCATTTATACTTTTTGATTATTTGTTGTAATACAGTTTTCTCATTGAAAAGAAATATGATTTGTTTTTTTAATATTTATATTGGCCAAATTACTGCACAGGAATTCA
The DNA here is from genome assembly GCA_036245035.1 of Adrianichthys oophorus. Taxonomy (NCBI): domain Eukaryota; kingdom Metazoa; phylum Chordata; class Actinopteri; order Beloniformes; family Adrianichthyidae; genus Adrianichthys; species Adrianichthys oophorus. The sequence goes on along the minus strand of BSAI01000119.1, from coordinate 9,974,755 downwards.
GAAGTTATGATTGAGAAACTAGTATTGTATGATATTTGAATCAGCCACATTGTTTTCTAAATATTTTCTCTGCAGGAAATGGTATCTGTAGCTGTTCAGAATGTGAAGGACATGGAGGCCGTAATCAAAGATCCAAACAAAATTGACACAAATGGTTCATCACAGAATAACGGGAATGATCCTTACAAACTGTTTGTAAGTACGGCTTTTTGGGTGAACTCCAATCCTTTTTTGTCTCTCGTGACAAGTTATATTTAACATTTCATTTTTTTCCCCTTGCAAATCCGTTTTTCTGTTTGCAACCGTCCTCGCCGTGTCTCTGCACGGGCTCTTATTCAACAATGAGGCTTTTGTCATGTGGCCAATACACCTGCCCTTTCTCCGCAGTATAATTCTACTTTTGTATCTGTAATCCTAACCCTTTTTCCCCTGGTGGCCCTGAGACTTTCCACTTCATTGCAGCATGAAACAAAACGTGTGGTAGAAATCTCTGGCTTTTTTTTAAGATGTAGTTTAGATGCTTGTTGACTCAGAACACATCAAAAAGTCTTGCACAAAAGGTGGATTAGAAAAAAATGTTCCCGTATACAGAAGCAGTTCAGTTGTCTTTTTGACGTTTGTGTAAAGATATTTAGTAGTTGCCTTGAGCTAGTTTATGTCCTTTTCAGCCACATGGGGCTTTAAGACATTATTAGTATATTTTTAGCTTTAACATTTTAAGTAACTTTCACCTACTCCTCCAAGACAATTTTATTCATGTTTTTTGAAAGAAATGCTTTGAAAAATCTTTAAAAGTTCACTAAATTGCTGACTGGCCTTTTGCCTCTTTTGCTTTTTCCGCTGTAGAAGGACAGAATGGAGAAGCTGGTTTTGGTGCCTCTGTCTGCCCTCGAGGGCATGTTCACAGCTCCTCAGAAGCTCATCCAAAAGCGTTACGATAAACTGCTAGATTACTGCTGTCGCCTTGAACGCTCGTCTTCATCATCCACCACTACTGCCTCAATGTCAGCTGGGTCTGAGGACCCATCTGATCTTGCCAGGAGGGACTACGAAGCTCTCAATGCTCTGCTTGTGGAGGAATTGCAGCGCTTCAACCAGGCTGCTTACACCATCCTGACCAACAGTGTGGTGTGTCTGGTGGCCCTCCTCAAGGAGCTGATGGGAAATGCTCTGGTTGATGTGCCGTCGCTCCAACAGCTACCCGTAAGGATCCCACACATGAACCAAAACACAGCGTTTAAGAGTTATTTTGACTTTAAGACCAAACTAAATCATGTCTCATTCATCTTTTCAGCCTCCACTGTCCAACATTATGGAAGTTCAGAACAGCATCATGGATAAGCTGAACAATCTGACCTTTGTAAAGGACAATGCACAGAGGTTAATGGAGCGGAAAGTCAGCTTTGAGAGACAACGAGAGAAGAGACCAACTGTAAGAAAATTATCCGCAGCTCACAAACTTCACTGTCTCTTTAAAATGTGCTCTTTCATGGCTCACTTGACTATAAAAATAACAAATAAAAATATTTGCTTTGGGAAATTTCCTATAGTCAAAGTGACCTAATGATATTCTCAAGATATTTTTTTAATTTACTTCAAAATAAAAGACAACCACACATAATATGTTATAAACTTGAGGGATCGAGATCAAATCAATGACATTTTTTTTTTTTAAATGTCTTAAACATTATTTAGTCACTTATTTAAACTTGATTAAAGACAGATGACGGACATGGAAAATGTACTGAAAAACAACTTCTGTGAAAAAAATGCTTTAAACTACTTGAAAAACAATGTAAAACAACACACTATATCCACGTTTAACATATCTGAAGTCAGTAATTATTATATCACATTTTTTTCTTTTTAAAAGATATAAACTTAATCCTAATATGTTTTTTTAAACAAAAGAAGACAAAAAAAACCACTAATCCCTGTTCTACAAGAAGCACATTTTATTTTAGTATGCATCTAACCTCTTGAAGAAGCCTGACTTTATTTCTAGCCGTGAAAAAAAAAGTATGTTTTTGCTTTGGAGTAAATGCTATATTAAGGTATTTATGGAGCTGAAGTGGTTTAATGCATATTTGTATCAAAAGGCGTCAAGTGGGTAAAGTCCCAAAAAAGGTTCCTAGTGGTGTTTTTTGTTTTTGTTTTTAATGATTATGCTGTTTTTAGGCAAAATAAAAACCTGTGGCGTTTTCCAGAACAAAGTTTATCACGTGCAGCAGGAGTTTGTCAGAATTTGCCTTTGAGTTGTGAGCGGGACTGCAGAAGTAAGCTTCTGCTATTATCCCTTTGTTTACACTGTCTCGCTCTAACTTACTGCTCCTAACAGCCCCAACCTAAAATCGACGGTGCAACAAAAATGGTAAGCAATACTGGAGCTGTCCAGACGAGGAAAACCAAAACATAAACGGATCTACTTGTTTGCAAGTGGATGCACTGCAATGAAACGGAGCAGGGAGACATTGGCCCGCCCTTTTCACTTGCTGCATCACAAAAGAGAGAACTCCTCAGAAAAGCAGTCTTAATCTTAAATTATTTAATTTACCTGTATGTCTATCATCAGAAAAATACTATGAGAACATGTTAAAAAACACCCAAAACACAATTTTCTTTGGAGTGGGTATTTAATGGGTTTTATATCAAGATTTGTTTTACATCCTACAAATAAACCCCATCGTGCAGTGATTATTAACAGGGCAACTGTTAATAACAGTGGATGCATCATGCCTCTGTGCTTCTCTGTCCTCCAGGCGCTGGAGGTGCAGCATCAGTCAGAGGAACAGCGTGCTATGCTGCTGGCAGAATACCCAGTGAGCCGTCTCTACCAGCTGAAAAGGAAGTGCAACGGCTGCCAGGAGCAGGACCTTAGCGTGCTGGAGGGGGAGCTAGTGGCTCTGCTAGAGGATACAGACCCACTAGGAAGCAGCAGCCGCTGGCTGGTACACACAGGAGGTAAGTGTGTGGCAGTTTATGTCTTTGTTTATTTCTATATAGGTTATTATTCTTGTATGTAGACCAAACCACAAGCCCAACAACACAAGGAGAACTATGTGATCAAACTGGATGTGCAGGTGTGTCTACTCTGCAACTTCACCTGCATATTTTAGGTGACTGAGGCACTATTCAGGCACCAAACTTTACTTTCTGACAAGTCAGCACACCAGAAGCACTGCCAAGAGCTGCCGTCTCATGCGTTGCTGCGGCGGCCTCTCGAGATGGTTGCCTCACAACAGGACTAACTTTATAGCCTGTCTCCATCTCGCCTTTTACACCTCACAGAGGCAGCAGGGATCACAGTGTACTCTCAGCAAACCCTTGCACGTAGTACTCACTGTTACTGAAAGAAGAAAGCTCCCCCCGCCTTTGTTATTCAAATGAATGAAGGGTTTTAAGTTGTGCTTTGCTTTGTTTGCTGCAGTTACTATTTATTATTTTCAGTTTTTTTGGAAACTATAAAGAAAAGAATTTTTCTTTGTAAAAGTGACAATCTTTTCCTTTTTTCTCTGAGACGAGCGTTTCCAAGAACTTTCTCTGTTGATACCAAAACCATGAATATGCCAGTCTCATATTTACAGATGATGCAGAAACAAAGAGGGATGTGTGGGGAAAGCTAAGCACAAAAACCATTTATGTTTAGAAAAATTTTCAGTGACAAGCTGGTTATTCCTTATGCTCTCTTAATATTTGAAAAGTTGGAAAAAACACATGACAGACTGGTTGTATATTGACAAAAACATGTCTTTTTGTATTAATCTGAGACTTCAGAAAGATTTCTCTTGTTAAAATTAAAGCATGACAATTACTCCATACAAAAAAAATGCCATAAAACATATATTTGGTCCTGTAAAGAATAATGGTGTTCTGACAAAAGATGGAATTGACAACATTTTTGTAACCTCGTTAGGTGCACAAGGCTACGTTTACTCTACATTCCTGAAACAATACAACCCTCAGAGGGACTCACAGCGAGCAGGCCAGAAATCTCAAGAGCAGCAACAGCAGCTGCCACCCGCCGTGGCAGATGATGACTTTGACGACCTTAGCCTGTTCGTGTCAGGCAGTGGCAGCAGCAGCCTACACAGCTTCAAACTCAACATCACAGACAGCAGTTCGATCCTGTCTGGCCTGCCAGGGGAGCTGGAGGCTGCTGACGGCCTGCAGGATCCACTGGAGACAGAGGCTCAGCAGGTGTGTATGCTGCATACCTGGCAATCACTCATTAGATTTGAAGATTCTTTTATTACCAGGTGCACACCTGTAACAGGTAAAGGTTTGAAGCAGAATTATTAAGGCGTACAATGAGAGAAACAAAACTTTAAAATTTGAAATGACTTTAGAATGTCCAGATAAAATTAAGTAATTATTATTCATATAATTACATTAAAAACAGCATCTTTGAGCTAAGCCTAAATATAGACGATATAATAAAAATATGCAATCATAAAAAAAGTTTTTGCTCCTAAAATGCAAAAAGTAGAAAAACAGCTGCTGGGAACAAGATGTTCTTCAGTCATCCCTGCTGAGAACTGATAAAACAGTGCCACCCTCTGGATTGACAGGAGTACACATTATGTGGTCTGTTGTCAGCACTAACTGTCAACACAAATTAGGTATTTACTGCTATTACACATGCAGTGTGTGTTTCCACAGTTTTATGCCGTGTATGCGTTCCAAGCCCGCTGCGCCCAGGAGCTGACCTTGCAGGAATACCAGCATGTCCGCATCCTCCAGTTTTGTGACCTGGGGGGCAATAAGGAGTGGTGGTTAGCAGAGGCGAATGGACAAAGAGGATATGTTCCAGCCAACTATCTTGGTAAAATGTCTTATGCATAATCTGAGGTCTTTGTTTTTTCACTCCTTCATACTTAATTGTATGAAACAGAATGGAAAATTTGGGTTTTAAAGCTTTAGAAATGTATTTCACAATTTTCAGCAAATCCTACTTACTCTCTTTCTTTCATTTTTAAATGGAAAAATCATAAAAAAAAATCATAAAAAGATGACAGTCAGAAACTTGCAAACCTATGATTCATAAAAAAAATGATGAAAGGTATGCCTTAAATTAACCTTAACAAATATCTTTCACCTGTTGGTTGATTGAAAATCATTGACAATCATGTTGCTGGAATAAGCAATAAGGTGTTTTGTGGGGAAAAATTCTGCCTCAGAGCCATTGAGGTTGACGGTGCCTTCTTAATTTTGTAACTTATCCATTTCATGGCGAAGTCGTCTTTTGATGTGCCCGCTAGCAATACACCGACCGATTGCTTGTTCTCTCTCTCTGATTTATTTCCTTAAGAACTTCAGTCTGTGATGAAAACCACAAAACAACAGCTCATCTGTTGAGGGGCTTCAGTCCAATCAAATGGCAGACATTTCCTCATGTTTTACTGTATATTTTATAGTACTTCTATGTTGTTTTATGGACACTGATTATTGAAAGTGTTCTCAGCCAACACAGGGATTTAAAAAAATGTCTTCCAAGAGGTTGAAGATTGTTTCAATCTCTGCTTTTGATCTTCTCTCTTGCAAAGACGTCACTGAATCTTTGCAAATACGTTGCAATTCACATTAAAATACAAACGTGATGTCCAGGCAGCTTTCAGTGAGGGAGAAACGTTTTCAAAAGCCCTTCAAGTGAGTTTTTTTTTTTTTTTACTTTTTAATATTATTTAAGGTTTTGATGTGTAAAACATAAAACCCATTCAGCATGTTTTGCCCATTTCTCATTGAAGTCTGTTGTTTCTGTTTTATTGTTTAAAAATGAAAATGTGAACATTGGTAAAAAAAAAAAAATCTGGAAATTTCACACCAAGATGAAGAAAATAACAATATCTGGGATGCATGTTAAAAGCTGGGTTTTTGAGTTGAGTTTTTGAGTTTTGATGAGGGACTTGTTTCATAATGGCAGTATCAGGTGATAGTTAATACTGGGAAAGATTGTTGCTAAGGATGTGGGATCTTAGCAACCATCAGGGAACCCTTTAGAGCAACTGTGTCTGAACTTTTTGCAAAGAGAGCCAGATTTGATGAGGTGCATATTTGTGAGAGCCAACCATTGGGCCTGAATTCTTTGAACCCTCATACCATTAAATGCAAATGAACTGTTGCTTTGAACATACTTTTAAGTTCTTCACACAGAACAGAAAAACAGACAAATACATTCTTACCCAAATTACTGTGAATTTCATATTTAAAGACCACCACCATTTGGTCCCATTTAGCTTGGCTCAGTTTGCATGCCTCGTCATGTCATTCCTCTTGATATTGAAGTCCTTGAAAAAAGCTAATCTTTTGACATATAGGCACAGATGTTGTATTTCACTCAAAAAAAGACTCAAATTCCACTTGTCCTGAAAGAGGCGGCCCCCTTTGTCAACTTTTTTTTTTTTTTTAACATGACATAATGAGCCAGAAAGTGTCACAAAAGGATTTGTTAAAATGGCTAATTTAAATGGCGAATTTAGGCAAAATTGTACACACAGGTTTTAGAAGGCACTGGGGGCCTCATTTCTGAAATAGCGGAAATTTGAACACGGCCGCATTTGGCCCACTGGCCAGACTTTGGACACGCCTGCTTTAGAGTGTGAGGAAGATGACAGCAGCCAAACTGTCCTGTTACCATGAACAGGAAAAAAATGAGTGTAGCACTGAACGAAATATTAAACTCTATATAATGAAAAAGTGAATGTTTGTTACCCCTGCGACAGACTGGCGACCAGTCCAGGGGTGTACCCTGCCTTCGCCCATGAGTAGCCGGGTTAGGCTCCGGCAACCCCGTGACCCCGAAAGGGATAAAGCGGATAGGAAAATGAATGAATGTTTGTTGTAAAGCTAAAGATAGTTTAACTTAATGCAATTTAAAGTCAAACAGCACTTTTTGAAAACAGATGCAATCAGTTATCTTGTTTTTGTATTGAAATGGTTGATCTTTGCCTTTGTAAGAATAAAGCACAAAAGCTCGCCGACGCCTTTGAGCAAAATGTGTTAAAAAAAAAAAAAAAAAGCGAGCGGTTCCATGAAAAGAAAACAGCACTTTTCGCTGAGCACTTTTTGTTTTTCAGTGTTTAGAGTAAAGATGAAGTGATTTAAATATGAAGTAAACACAATATATGTGAGAAGATTTAAAGAAGAAAATACATGAAGTATATTTGTCAAAGATTTATAAAGTCTTTATGTGATACAGGTTTCACAAAATGTTTTGTGTGCATTTCAAGTGAAGATTTTTTATTTGAGTTTAAAAAGTGACACGATAAATAAAAAACAATGTTTATGATTAAACTGTTGTGGTACTTTTGTTCATTTTCTGTGACTCGCATCCACAAAAGAAACACCAGCTACAAGCTTTTTATAAGAACAGGAAATTTAATGACATTATTGGTAAAAAGCAGCATTTTTAGGAATCAGATTAGATAACAAGCTACGGTTTTTATACAAAGTTAATTTCAAGTATGGATGATGTTGCTCCAATGTGCAGATACTCAAGTATTTAGAAAGCTCTGGCACTGAATTTGCTCATTTCCTGTACGTTCTTGTCATCTTTTCTCTTTGCCTCCACTTATTTCTTCATTTTTTTCTGCGCTGCTTTCTTCTTGACCATTTGCAGCCGTTTCATGGCGTTTAGTTGGGATTCTTGAGAGGTTGGAGCTTTGTCTCCCGGAGCGCCTTTTTGTCCATTACCATTGTTTCCATTACCTCCTCCATTGTTGCTTCCACTGGACCCTGTTTGGGCGCTGCTCGGAGAGCCTGCCCCAGATGGGGAAGACACTTTCCCCGGGCTTTCGGTGCTTGACGAGCGACTGACTGGCTGCTTTCCCAAAGTCAGAGGTGGAGGAGGCTTGAGGGTTACCTGGCTGGAACCATTTCCATTGTTGTTTCCAACCACTTTTCCTCCTGAAAGTCCTGACTTGGCTCCGGCGAGCCCCGACAACCCAACAGGTTTCTGACTAGGAGCTGTCAGGGTCTTGCTGCTCCCGCTCGCGCCAGAGGAAGCTAGTTTGGAGCTAGCGGGAAGAGATGGACTTGTTTTGGCACCAAATGCAGCCCAGCCTGTCAAACCGCTGCTGGAGGAGGAGGATGTTGAAATGGTGGAACTTGCAGGTGTGGCAGGTGGCTTTGTGACAAAAAAAAAATGACAAGAAAAAAAAGTTAGAAAACTACAGAATGTCACAAATTCATCATGTTTCATCAGCAATGCATTAACTAAAAAGCAACATCATTCTATTTCACACTTGTCTGATTTTGATTTATATAAAAATGACAGTAAAATAAAATGCTAACTTTGCATTAAGCAAACCTTTGGTTTTCAAGCACAGTTAAATTAATTCAGTTTTTTCTTATTTATTTAACTTTGCCACTGAAAAAATGTGAAAAAAAGGTTTTAAAAATAAGAGTCATTTGATGCTTTTGCATAGATGTTACTAATTATAACAACCCCTACATAAATACTAATGTGATTGGTGCAGATTGGTGCGAGAGGGTACAATTTTCAGCAGATAAATGGCTTATTTCACGTAGGCTGTCATAAATCTAGCATACTTGATGTATTTAAAAATGTTTTACATGATATATGTAAAGCAGTAATATTTAAATTGTCATAAGTTTTTACACCCTCTACATGAGATTGTTGTAGTTTCTTTCCCTCCCCTCCTACTCAGCTCACAGCAGCAGACAGCCATCCAGGAGACTCCTGAGCGCATGTTTGTGTGGTTCCATTAGTAATCGTGAGGAAAAATCTTTTCAATACAAAAAAGCACGAGGCTTAAATTAATTCAAGTATTTTTAAATATGGAAACAAAGTACGATACATGTGGTTTATTTTCGTTATCAACAAAACGCAGTTATCTGCAGAATATGCTGTAAAAATGCTGCCAAAAACAAGAAACAAGGAAAAAGTTCATTTAGAATTACATGTTTTGAATCCCCAGGAGTTCTTGTTAACCCTTCTTTTTTTAGGTTCTTCTATTGTGCTTTTACCAACATTTATAATAAACTCTCACCATAAACGTATGCAAAGAGAACAGCATTTATTTTGCATGGTTTTAAAATGTCTTTTAAGAAGATAATGTGACATTTTTAAAGATTTCTTAGTGCTTTGTCACATCCGGTGGATGCACTGTGTTGTTTTTAGCTTTAACAACTTGAAGCTTTTACAAGAAAAGGTTTTTTAAAAACTATTTTATTGTGATTTTCCCCATAAAATGCTTTTCTATGATTCATTTAGCAGTTAAACAGAATTTTAAACCAAAGCGTTAATTATGTATTAATATCTGGATAGAAAAAAGTCACATCGCCCCAGCCCTTCGTGTTAGTTAGCAGTGAATGCAAAGAATTCACTTCTAAAACAAAAGTCACCACATACCTTCACCTCTGTCCTTTTGAAGGCTTGGAAGGTGTTGGCTGTGTCAATCTTAAGTTTGCCCTCTGTTTTTTTCACCAGTGTTTCTTTCACCACAGGCGCTGAAGATGCGGACGCAGGAGAGGGTTTTTGAGGAGGCTTCTGTGCCTTGAAAGCACACACACACACACACAAATCATAAGCTTTAATAAAGACTGTTGGTCCTGTTGCTATGACTACCGGCTGATCACTAAGATGAGAGGTAATGTGCGACTACAGGAATGCCTCTCACCATGCGTTTCATTTGCCTGGTACAACGGGCACAGTACCACACAAGGCGTGGGTCGTTGACTTCTTTGTCTGTCACTTGGGGCTTGTGGCAGTCCTGGTGGTACAGATTATGACACTCCTGACACTCCACCAACTGGTTACCCATGCTCACTGTCATTTGTCTGTTAATTAGAGAAACGCAGCAGATACAGGAACAGTTGAATGAAGAGAATTTCATACTGATTAGAACGTAACAGAAAAAAAATACTGTGTTCGCATAACAGAAAATTGTGCGAATAGCTGAAAAACTCAAGCATTACTGAGTTGTTACATTTGATGATTAACATGTACCTGCAAACCACACAAGCGAGTCCCATTTCCATGGCAAAGTCGTCAGCATTGGTCTCGTCGTAGTCATTTATGTTGGGCATGAGGTCCTTGCTCGTTTGAACAGTAATAGGGGATGAACGATTGTCCGGTTTCTCCAAGCGGGACTTTTTCGGGGGATCCACTTCAGACAACTCGACTCTTACCTGTTATTCAAAAAACATAAAACATACTTTTTAAAACTTCATTCAAACATTGGTGTTCACTCATGCAAACTGTTATGCTTAAACTGGCTAACGATTGAGGGAAAAATCCCAAATGTCTTGTGTTATTTTGAACTAAGAATGTACATGTTAGATAGGAATGGGCTTGTTTACCTTGCTGTGGCATTGGTAAATGCTGTGGCATTGTTAAATTCATAAAAAAAAGAAATTGTTGAAGAAATGTTACTCAATTACAACCCCCAAGAAGATAATAAATTCAGACCTCAGTTATTTATAAAAAAAAAAAAAAGTCACCATGAAGCTGTAGATATGTTAGCACTAAGGACCCGTGTGCATATTCATTTTCTCTTTCCCTGATCAGACAAACTTTGTTTGGTGAGGAAAAAACAATATTGATTTATATTACTTTTTTTTTTCTTCTTTTTTTAGTGTTGTGGTATATTTTTGCCCATTTAGCACATTCTGGGCTTTAGTTCTAAATTCTACTGTGCTACAATAGTCACAGCTTTACCTGGAATCAAAGGAAAATCCTGAAGAGGAGTCATGGGTACAGTCCAATCACGACACATGCTATCATCTAATCATGCAAAATACTCTGATGACACTTTTAATCCCCCACCTTCTCCAATGGCCTCTTCTCTGCTTCTTTCTTACTCTTCTCTGAACTGGATTTGGAACTTCCACTGCTGCTAGAAGATGGAGTGCTTAAAGATTTTGAGTCTTGTTTGCTCAGACTCAGTTTGGATGCAGAACCTTTTGGCATTTCCAAATCCTGAAGATGAACACAGAGCAGAAAAGATGACCAATTAGCTGAACACGAATGAAATATCAACAAAAGCAGAAAACATCTTTAAAAGGAGCTGATCTTACTTTTTGTAAAGAGCGGTAGGAGGAGTCACTTCCTCTTGCAAGGGACTCATCGAGCAGAGCTTTGAGTTTCTCAGCTGAATCTTTAGTCTTGGAGTGTAAATACCCCAGAGCCTTTAAAAATATGGGGTCCAGCTCCAAACTCACTGGTCCAGCCATGGCTTATTAGTTAAATAATCATGGAATAATGTCATTTTTCATTGACGTCTGCAATTACAGTTAACACTTTGCTACAAAACAAACTACTTTTATCTAGTCTAAATGCAAATTTGAGATACTAAACTGCGCTGAAGAACATTTATTACCACATTCACAAATGTTTATAGGTATCTGGGGTAATTTACAATAAGGAATAACCAATGATTAGCATATTTAGCCAAAGCTATAATTTGCTAATTAAAATGGTAATAAAATAAAGCAATTTTGAGCAAAGTAAAGACTGTCAAAACCCCCTAAAATATTGTAGACCAATAACAATGCTAACTTACAACAGTATTAACTAAATAGGGAACAAAAAAAACCCCGAACGTTCTTTAAGAATAGCCAGAATTTCCCCGCGTTTTTGAGATGTTTTTTTTTTTTAAATAGTGTTTTCATCAATTCATACAAAATGTATACTGAATATCTGATGCCTGAATCTTTCAAAAGAAAGATAATGCTCAAAACCAGCTGCTAGGGTTAAAAAATAATTGGCGGCAGATAGACGGAACAATATCGCTGCGACACAGGGGTTAAAGTAATCTTTCCAAATGCCGCTTACATATCAAAATTCACAGTTTATAGCTTTAAATTGGTAATCCTACCTCACACCCCGTGTCCGTGAAAAGTTAGTCTCTTTTTGAATATTTTTGTTTAAACGAACTCTTTCCACAAAGAGGAAACGGCCGCTGACGTTTTTATGTCTTTGACAACGTGCACCCGGAAAATGTGTCCGGAATCTACATGCTTGGCGGAAGTAGAACGAAAATAGATTAAATACAACAGCAAATTGAATTTATGGCGTTTCTTTCTCTCGCAAAAACACGTTAAAAACTATCTTTATTTTAACCCGACATTATATTATAAAATTGATTTAAAATGTAAATACTTTGAACGGACAGCTGGTGGCGCTGTAAAAACACTCGACCCAATAAACTGGTGATAGAAGAAAAGCAGCAAGCTGAAAACGTGGTGATGTTTGTATAGTTACCGGTTCGTATGACATCCTTCTGGCTGTTTTTCGGCATTACTGACAGTTGAAAAGACAAGAAAAAAAAACATACTAAAACATATCTCTTCCGTTCACAGCACTGACAATGAGAGACGCCGAACAACCTCCGTGCCTCTACTTAGAAGTTTGCTGCCAAAACGAGCAGCTGCGTCTTCCCCTGCACACCTCCATAGTCCTGTTTCTGCTGTCTTACTGCGACTGCAAGTCTTTCACAGTGTTTCTCGTCCTCAGCGACGGCAGCAGCTCCGAGCCTCTGAAGAGCCAGCTTCCAGCATCTCTCAGTCTTTCTGACATTCAGGTGGACGAGCTGCCCAAACTGGTGAGCAGCTGCCACCTTCCTGCAGCTCTGGATGAGAGCGGGCAGATCTGCAGGGCCGGACTGGCGGTGGTCCTCAGACATATCATCAACAAAAGCATGGAGGCTGACCCTTCCAGGAAGGATGTTGCTGCTCTGCTAGGCTTCAAAAAAACCTGCTTAAAGGCCTGTGCAGAGGTTAGTGCAGCTCTGCTTCCTATCTGTTGTTTTGATTTGGTGATTGTTTACACTGGGGAAGAGGCCACAAATATGGTTTAGGTTAGAGGTGCAATGCTAAAACAAAAGTTTGAGTAAAGTCTGGTTTCTAGTGGGACCAAAAAACACAAAAAGTCATTTGGTGTGTTTTGAAAATGCAAAAGACCTTGATCCTTTCCAATAAAAGGCATCAAATTAGATTCTTAGTTGTAATTCCGTTTTACACAAAGTAACAGCTGTTGCATTTGTAGGCAAAAGGCACACAGAAAATACTCAGAATATTCATTAATATATCAGAGACATTTTTCCCCTGGTGACAGGTGTTGCTCCTTGCAAACAAATAAGGGACGTAACGATTAATCGACTTAATTGATAAATTGATTTATCAGTCTGTCTGAGGCAAGTTGTTAATTGAATCGACTTATACCATTACAAAATTGTTTCAAAATGAAATAAATTTATTATAATCACTATTGGAAAATATCATTTTGATTGAAATACAGTAGGTTTATTTATATAATATAAAAAAGACCATCACAGTGGACAACACACATGTAAAGGCAGCAAAAAATGATCAAGCAACATTACAGTCTAATGTGTGGAAACACTGAATTTTGCAAAGACGTGACCATACAATGTGGAAGAATGTTCTAATATTGTTCAATTTATGTGGAAAATCAACAGTGGGCTGAACTTTATGAAACTAAAATGTGAATGGATTTGCCATTAAATCTTGTTTACTTGTTTGTAAACACATTTATTTACACTTGATTAGCTTGCATGACATACAAGGAATCTGGAAAACTTCATCTGCACTGTTCAGTACCAGGTATTTATCTCTTAGTCACTCTGGTTGATTCAAATTTAACTTTATTTATACAACACTTTCCCTTCCAAAAAGCACCTCAAAGTTCTTAGCATATTAAAATAAATCATTCTAAAAAAATAGTAGTAAAAATACCAATCATGATAAAAAATAAATAAAAACCTAAAACAGACAAATCCCACAAATACAATCAAAATAAATCAAATTATTGTTAATAAAATTGATGGAATCAAATTAAAGCATGTGGAAATGTAAAAACTAATCAAAAGAAATGCTCAAAAGATAATTTTTGAGTTTTTTCTTAAAAACCTTCACAGCGTATGAAGCCCTTCCATCTTTATGCAGGCTGTTCCAAAGGCAAGGCCCACAGAACTGAAATGTGGCCTCGCTACAGGTTTCTGTTGATTTCCTGGATCAACAAATATCGACTATGAATCATTACACTCTTAAAGCAAACTATGTATTCTTGCCTCATTATTTTTATTTTAATGTATTTTTGCACACACAGACTAAACTGGTAGTTTAAAAAATATTCTCTGTATCCCATAAACTGCCTCTCCAACATTACACAGCAGGATTAGATGATGAGGGTACTTGAATTTTTGATCCAGACTACACAATCCCTACATAAACTTAACTGGAATGCTGCTGTCACACAACAGATTGGCCTGAAAGAACAGTTATTTTCTATAGCTAAAATAAAGTAATATTTTGTTGAAATCCTACTTTAAGCTTATATCATAACCACGCTTTTATGTAATGTAAGGTGTGTACCTATCTGACAAATCAGGGCCTACTCAAGTCTAGTTTGACTCTTGAGGTTCTCCAATAGTTACTGATGGTCAAGCATTTTTGACTGGAAGCACCAATAATTAACCAAAAGTTAAAAAAAACAACACATACTCACATAGTCTGTGTTATCTGTTCAAATTCCAGTTGTAATAAATACATTCACAAACTATAAGCTGGTTCAATATTATTTTTTCAGGTAATTTTATTTTTAAATGAGTGAAACAAGTCCAAGATGTTCAGTAAAGTTCTGTTTATTGTTTTCCCCTTGTAGGTGAGCAAGTGGACCAGACTGTGTGAAACAGATATTCCTTCTGCTGTGGAGGAACACCTCCAAAACCTGGCAGATGTGGGGAAGCAGCTGCCTATTCCTGTTCTCACCCTGGAGAGTCGGTTAGCAGAGCCCGTCAAAGTCCACAACGACGACAAAATCCGGAGGCAGAAGCTTCAAGAGCAGAAACGTCGGGAGAAGCTCGAGCCTGTTGGAGACCAGGTGAACAAGGAGCCTCCCCCAGAACGTTCGCCTCAGGAGTCTGACGAGCTCGAGCTGAGGACAGCTTTGGCTAAGCTCTCTGTGGTGTCAGTACCGGCGCTAACCACCAGGGAGAACTCTGAGATCAGGAAAGTGAAGACGAGGGAGCTGCCGCCACTGGAGCACGTGTTTGCTGAAGGGCTGTATTTCACTCTGACTGATGTGGTGCTGCTCCCATGTATTCATCAGTATCTGGTAAGGGATTTGCACCGGATCACTGAGCAGTGTGACTTATTCAGAGTGCCGTGATAAGTGAGCTCTCGTGCTTTAGGATCTCAGTCTTTCCATTTCTCAAGGATCCATCTGCTTTATGATCCATAAAGACACTCTAAATGATCATTCTATTTTGTTATTACTGCACAAACCTTAAACCTCTTCTAGACTTGACACGTTTTTCTTCCAAAACCTTTGAGGACATTACTTTGTTGCGAGCCGTTGGGGAGGGTCATTATTCAAATTTTTGTCTCCCTGCATGAACCCTTGCAGGGTCTTTCTTCACATTATGCACTTCTCTGTTTGAAAAGTGAAGTTGCAAGTTTTAACTGGCTTACTGAGACCTTTATTATGATAACTTGTCAAATTATGCATGACGTATGGTTTTAGCACTCCGGTCAGGGTGAGCAGACTCCTGTCAGGTGCATTCAAGCAGAAACTTGAGTAAAGAGGACCTGGCACCTGTTTGCTCTCACAGGTGGTCTGGAGCCACCTGGCAGAGCCTGATAACAGCTTGCGAAAGGGTTGCAAATTAAGGAGGTTAAAATGCATTTCATTTGGAAGCATTTTATTTATTTATTTAGCAGAATCAATACACCTTTGGGGCTTGTATTGACCTAAAATTGAATCAGATTTGAGAGCAAATACTACAAATAATCAAAATGAATTCAGCTAATTTGGCAGTTAAGTAAATTAACAGGACTAAAGTACTTTCAGAAGGAACAGTGGTGGTTAAAACTGGAATTTTTTTTCAACAAAGTACCTATTTATCTTTTTGAAGGAAAAAAAAAAGAGTGAGCAATTTGAAATAATGATAAAAGTTTAATGGAATGTCTACAGAAATGAAATACTTCTTGATTTGTAAAGATAAGCTCCGCTCAGACATTCCCATAAATATGTTGTTTGCCCTAAAGCACCTCCAGGTGTTTCTTTTTAATACCACACAATAGGAATGTGTCTCACCAGAGCCTAAATATGTGATTGTGGTATTTTGAGCTAAATTTTTACTCAAAATTAAGCAAAAAAAAAAAAAAGAGAAAAAAAATCTCTCCATTAGGTATGAATGGTATGAATAATATTTTCTGCAACAGTAAATAAAAATATTATTGTAATGATGATTATACTACTAAGATCAGACCAGTGTCCGGTGATGCATGAGGCTGCACTGATGTGTTAATGCATGCCGGTCCTTGCACAGCAATATAAATTACATATTTTCCTCCAAACAATTATCTTTAAGTCCCTCTCCAATAATCTTTTGACCTGTTTTCAAATTGTTCCCAGTTGTTAATTACAATTGTGCTTTTTTTAATCTAAAAATCCAAAAACCTGTGTCATTTGCTAGGACATGGTTTCTGCAGAGTGACGTTAGTTCATTAGAAATCCGTCTGAGTTGTGGGCGGGGCTGTTGTTGTGGAGCCACCCCATCCCTTCCCCATTGCTGAGAGCTTTCTGTTTACACTCTCTCTCTCTCTCTCTACAGCCCCTCACACCACCAGCCTAACATTACTGGTGCAGCAAAAATGGCGAGCAATATTGAAGCTATCTAGCCGTTACAGTTTTGAGTCAGTGCCAGCTCGGATGAGTAAAAATAAAACGTACATGGATCCATTTGTCTGCAAGTGGATGCATCAGAAAGGGGCAAAGCAGGGAGCTTGTGGCCTGCATTCACAATGATTTGAATAAAGAAATACTCAGACATCAGCTTACTTATGTCCTCCATCATGAGAAAAATTCCACATAACATGTTAAAGTGGGTCTTTAAGATCTAGAGTTGAACTTTAGGCAAGATCAAATAACAAAATAATTGAATCATTTGAGGCTGAAAAATGATTCAGTTTTTTTTTCTTTGACTGAAATAAGTTTCCCCTCCCTCTGTTCATAATAAATAGAAACTGTTGGTAGGCATACCTACTTCCTGCAGGATGTTGGTGCTTCCTTCACATTTAGAGGTTTAAACTAGACTGAAGCTATTTTTATCTAGAGTAATTTATTTTATTTGTTTCCCTTTTTAATTCAGTCATTCATACCTGTTTTGCTGGCATGCGGTGATAAACTTCAGTCTGCATTGCACGGTTAAATCCAGATTTTTGCATTGTTGATTTCTTAGAAGCTTGCACGCTGCATTCCCTAAAAGCCTGGGTTTTTGGTTTCATCTTTTTAGTGAACATTGCTGCAGAAAGACTGTGGCTTGTCTGTGAAAGTTACTCAAAAATTAGTCTCGCAGCTTTGTGCGTTCATAGTTCTGTCCTGTTGGCAGCCTGCCTTAAATCACCACTCGACTGTGCAAGGTTTGATAAGGACCAAAATGACATTTTTATGCCCAAATTTAGCCCACTATTCTGTCCACTTCAAAGATTTTACTTTTGTCTATCTTATTCTTGATTTACTGTGACCTGCAAAAATCTAAAAATCCCCTTTATCTTTATTTTGTTTCTGTTTTAAATATGTTCTACTCAACAAACACGTCTTTTTTTCCAGTGATTGACAAGCTGTTTTTGCCTCAAAAGTACCTACCGGTATATGGCATTTTCCCCCAACATTTCTCCATTTATTTTTCTCTTTTGTGAACATTTTCCCATATTGATAGTTTTATTAAACACATGTAAACATTAGTATTTCTCAATATTTAGAGGAAAAAAAATTTTTTTAAATAAAAAAATTTGAAGACTGAACATTGAGCAAAAGTGTGTCACCGGAGTAAATGTTCTCTTTGTGTTTTTGAGTTTACTGGATAACAAGCAGTAACATTATTTTATTTTACATTTCTTTGAAAATCCATTTGCACCTCCATGTTTTCATCTTGACTGTGCTAATAGCTCTTATTGGACCTGTTCTGTTGTTGTTGTTCTGGAATGCTGAGTGAGTCTCTTGCCTCTTTATCACCTCTCAACTGTCCCTGTCTGTTCCACAGATTTAACTGATGTTCTCACAGTGAAGCTTTTAGCAGTCAGCTGTGCTCCAGTGGTTTCCAGTTTCATACTCAGCTTAGCGTGTTTTCTCTGTCCACAACACACATCCCACGCTGTCTCCTGTGGCTGTGTCTTCTCTTTCTGTGATCACAGCTTTGTTTGTCTTAGGTTTCTATTCAGGGCTCCAGTTTGATTAGCGATCGCTAGTTAAACCTGACATTTATAGCACATTGTCTGAATCATCTAATCAATACTCTGCTTGTGTTCTCCCTCCCCGGCTTTATTTTCTCTGGTCATCTCGAAGTGTTCCCTTCAAGCCAGTGCCCTCAGCGCTCTGCTGCAGCTCCCTAACCTACTCCGTTGGTACAACCGTGTTCAGGAGGTTCACGGTGTCATTCGGGCAGCAAAAGACTGTAGGTTTCATCTGACCACCCTCCAAGTAACCGCATCAGGCCCTCCAGGGCTGTCAGCCCATCCTTCAGCGACCCTGCTGGAGGAAGAGGAAAGTCAGGAGGCGACCACTTCACTTCCGTTTGTTGGTGGCCCTAGGCCAACAATGACGAAACTTAAAGTAAAGTTTTATTTTCTCTTTTCCTATTCAACCCATTGCCTGTACAGTGTTTTCTAAATTATTATGCAAATTGTGTTTACGTGTCAAGGTGAATTAAATTAAAGGAAAAGCTACTAAAGAAGGACGTTCCACACTATTAAGCAGACAGACATTTTCAAGTAATATGGGAAAGAAAAAGTATCTCAAAAGAAAAAGGATCTCTGCTGCCAGCCTGTCCCTCACCATTGTAAACAGGAAAGGGGCTCAGAGCTGATCCCGGATGTAAAGCTGAAAAGCGTGAAATAGTTAAATGACTTGGACAAGGTATGAAAATTTCATGAAAACGTAAGCGTGATCATCGTGCGATTAAGAGATTTGTAGCTGATTCAGAACACACACGGGTCAATGGCTGCTATGGGCATTAAAGGAGATAAACCGATGGCGTGGCCCCCATCATCCCCTGACCCCAATCCTATTGAGAACCTTTGGAGCATCCTGAAGCCAAATATCTCTGAGGGTGGGAGCAGTTCACATCCAAACAGCAGCTCTGACATCCTGTAAAGAAATTCAAGCAGAAAACTTTCCAAAAACTCACAAGTTCAATGGATGCAAGAATTAAGAAGCTGATACAAAATAAAGGGTACTATGTTCAAATGTAACTTGACTTATTAAGATGTTTTTGATGGGAATCATTTTTGATTTCAGTAAATTTGACCTCCTAATGCAGCAAATTCAAAAAATGACCTTTTTCAGTTCTTTAGAATCTATAGAATTTTGTGAAACTGTGTCGTGTTTAATAATGTGGAACAGTACATTTTAAGGTCTTTATTTTTGGAAAAAATACTGTTATCTTTAGAAGGATTGTTCAATAAAATTTAATATATACTTTAATGGTTAGTGACTTAAAAATTTGATGACTGTCATTTGCATTGAGTTTTTACAAACAAATCATAGAAAACTATCATTTGCATAATACGTATACATAAAATACATAAAACGAGCTGTAAATAAGAACAGGACTGAATGAGTGTGACGTCACTCACTGAAAATGATTTTCTTCCGACTCCAACCAAATGAAGTAAATTCAGTCACCATTTTTCTGCAATGCGACCACCTCCATGTTGAAGGAAGTTGTTGTCAGTAAGTGAGTCATCGTTTCTCGTCAGTCAGGAGTGATCTTGTTGGAAGTCCACATCTCCGTTACTGAAAGCTGACTTGGAAGAATTTGTCAATCAGACACTTCAAACATACAACGTGAGACGACATAGTTTCATTGAGACTTCTGATTGGTCAGCCTATTACTAGAATAAATTGCACTGCAGAAATAATATGAAACTAATTGGATCAACAAGAACATGTTAAAAAAAAGTCTTTTAGTCCATAAAATAACATTTAAGTCTCTCTCTTAAGTCTCTCTTGTGAGTCAACCTAATTTTTTGGGTTGTTTCTGTTCATAATATAATACCAGAAAAGACAAAGTAATAAAACACTGACCTTTCTTTTAAAAAGAAAAAAAAAGTTTACACGAACAGCATCTTACTGCCCTTTTTAAAATGCACATTTCATCTCTCCCAGTGGATCCCAGAGCCACTTGCAATATTGCAAGCTCTGTATTCATCATATCTTTCTTTCATGTGCTACAAAGAAAAGATAAATCCATCCCAAAATACTCAAAAGTTTATGGCCAGTCCGAGAAATTCATTGAAATGGCTAAAAGTCTTTAAGCGACAGGGAGACAGAGAAGCAAGCAATCCTTTTCCTGCTCTTAAACGCCATTTCCCTCTGGATGCATTGATAAGACACTAACACAGTCACATGCATTTGTAGTTTCAGAGCTCTCCAGATAGCACCTCCATTTTTGAACCAGTTATTGCAACAAAAGATAAGCCGGAGCAGTAATTCAGAGAGAGACTGTCTCGTCAACTTTGACTAACCTCTCACAACTGAGCCTTCTGACTGTTTGCTTGGCCTCCATTCTCTCCCTGTGAAGACATTCTTTGATTTCCAGCTGGCTAGATTTCTTGGACTATGTGATATAAGGTCGTGGAAAGAGAGAAAATGGTAATAAAGGGCTTTAGAGTTTGGAAAACACAGCGAACTGGCTGAGCAGGATAGGATGTGTCTCCTGTTTGATGGGGCTGTTGGATGAAATTTCAGTCGGGGCCCAGATGTGTACAAATGACAGTTTTCACAGTGGGTTGAAATCTGACATTAAAACCGAGAGGAATGTGTGCACACGCAGCCACCGGCACAATGGCCACCATTCTTCCTCTTCCCTTAAGGGATTAGAACGATGGCTGCACGTCGCCAACATTATGTCTGGAGTGCAACTGTTGTGTTGTCTTAGCCAATAGACTGCTATGCACATGCACCCTTGTATACAGCTTTGTGTGCAGGGAAGATGGACAGGGGGAAGAGGTGCATGACAACCAGACTTTCACTGACCAGAGGCACCGATCATATATCACCATTATCCACAATATAAATGGCTCATAAACTTTCTCATTTTCCCACTTGAGTTGAAGCACGGTGATGCATGCGAGTCAAACTGCCATGTGCAATGAGCTGTAGAGGCACAGCCTGTGATCCAAATGCAAATAAAGTTTGCTCCCAGCACTATGTATATAGGGTTAGTTAGGTAAAAAAAACAAGTGAAAATTTTACTTTTTGTTAAAATAATTGGTCTCATAGGGAAGGTATTGTTTAAGAAACTGGTTCCACCACCGTCTTTTCTGGAGGGATCTTGCTCCTTGAGACACTGGCTTTAAGACATGACACTAGAACTGCACCAAAGCCTCAACTCAAATAAAATTTGTGTTTTTTTTTAATAAACAAAATTTTAAGCTTAATTTTCTTTATATATGTTCTATATCATAATACAAAGGCCACAAGAACACATTCAAAACACCAAAAACGCTATTTTCATCAGAGTGAGTCTATAAATACAGATACCTGCAAGGGCAATAGAACTACATCACACAGAACAAGCTGTTTTTGTCCACTCTGCTGCAGGACTGTTACAACAACCCAAAAAAGTGCACTTTCTGATAACATCCCCCACCAAATCCGTTTGTTTGCACATCCTTAACTGAAGGTTGCCAGTCTGAGGTTTTTGAGAATAACTAGATTTTACTATTCTCTCTAAGCCTTTGAAAGCTTAGGACTAGTTAATCATCAGCAGTTAAGACAGAGATAGCTGGAAAGCAAACCAGGTGGTATTTCTTCTTTATCTGTAACCCTTCTAAAATAATCATCAACCATTTAGGCACACACTGTTGTCTGGGAAATTGAGGATGGGATAAGATTAGGAACAGGCATCAACTTAAAATGGTTGGGTTTAGCAACCGGGTTAGGCTCTACAAAGTCAATGGAATGTCCCAATAAAAATAGCTGTACAAACGTAGGTGTGTTTTTTTTTTTTTCTCCAGGAAAATGGCATTGAGGCAATCTTTGCTTCCCATCCTTGTCCTTCCTGGAATCTCCCATGGGACACTTTACCAAGCGCTATCAACCCCACTGAAGGTAATGTAACGTTTTTTCCTTCACTTCCTGTTCTTTTTTAAAAATGTGTTTTTCTATTTTTTTCTGTTCTTTCTATTTCCATATTCTTGTACTTTTTTCATATAAGTATGTTCTGTTTTACATTCAGACTCCCTCTTTACATTTGTTTCAGCTCCTCTATTTCCATATTTTACCTGTCTGCCTACGTAATGCTCTATGTTCTTTTGATGATAATGCACTGAAGGAGGAACAGGCATAAATGTTTGTATCAAATATTGCACCACTTGTCTGGTCCAGTGATATTTGTCATCAGTGTCAACACTGACATACTGCATATATTTCTGCTCCTGTTAAGTTAGATGTGGTGGTGAAGTCCCTATATTTCATTTTTTTAAATCGTGTCGCTTTTTGTGTGTTGGCAGTGCGAACGTCAGGGACAAAAAATTCACAAAAAGCAAATGTGTGATGTCAGATTTTTCTCTCCAATAGGGACATATTGCTCTAAGTACAATGACTAAAAGGCAGTAAAAGAACTGATGATTTTTGCCTGCAGTGACGTTGTTGAAGCAAAAAGCTTTTCTCTTGCTTTAGCATTCACATTTTACTTGTTAGCTGCAGCATGCATTCAAAACCTTCTTAAAAGTTATTAATATATTGGAGAACCTACACCACATTGTTGCAAAAGAATAAAGGTCTTCGTCAGATTCCAACTGAATGCCAAAAATTATTGTAGTCATTTTTAAAACAGCCTTTGTACCTTTGATGACAATCTAATGCAGAAAGTTAGCATTAGCTAAGTGCTACAATACATTTTTTTTTAGTAAAACTGAACACTATTCTTATGTGTTCATGACACTGCTGGATATAAATAAGCTATTAATGGTGTCTGGTTAGCATCCTGTGGTCTGAAAAGTCTCACATTTCCACTCTGTCTTTGGTGGTGGGTGTTGTGTTTATTGTCATGGCCTCAGACACATTCACTTTTCCTTTTTTTTTGTCTTATTCTATGAAACATGAGGCTTCCAGTAATCTCAGTGTCCTCCTCACTTTCTGGACTGTCACAGAAACAGTATTATGCATGAACATTATGCCTTTCGATTTGAGTCATCCTTGATGAAAAGTTCGCATATGCCACACATGGCAAATTCAGAGTAATGAAGGATTTTAAAGTTAAAACAACCTATTTTTTTGTGTTTGTAGTTTTGTAAAAACACTCAATTTTCTTTTACCTTATACTGTATGTGCTTTGTTGTAAAACCATTTGTAATGCTTTCAACAGAGCTTATTCCGCTCTAACTCCATTCAAAGATAAAATAAAATTTTCCCAAAACAGTCAAGTGTTCTTCAAAGAGAAGTACCATTAATGCTTGGGGCTGTATACCTTACGCTTGAGTAGAAATACACAGTTAATATTGTAGCTGCTCTACTTTTGCTTGCAATCCAGTTTTGCAATCCAGTTTTGCACTCCATGATAAACTGCACTGATGACCCCTTCTGCAGTTCCAGGTTTGTAGGTGAGTGGACAGTCCTTGAGTTTTAGTGATGGTTTGAGAGTTAAACAGAGAATAGACAATTTGGTTTTTCACACTTTTATATGCTTTACCTGTCTTTGGTTCTATATACTAGCATGCATACTTTTATGTATTTTATTTTATTTGCAAAGAACAAAACAAAACAATTATATCTCATTTTTTAAATAGTTGTTTGTCTTCACTGTTCTGCAGCATAACAAAATGCTCAACCAGCTGACATTAAGGCGTCTCAGCTTAAGGACAGCTAACACGTAATAAAAAAATGTATTTTCGTTTGTCTTTTAGAGCCAGACATGTTTGCTGGTACAGGAGGTCATAGAGTTACATGCCTACAACATGAATGTTGAGTTTGATTGTAGTTAGTATTAATATTTACAATATTGTTTAAAAAGCATGCAGCCTCTTTTCTTGAGCCTTTCACTTCAACCCTTTTACACTGGAGATGTCGCAGATGACACCTAAATAACTCACACTCTTTGACATACCGAAACTCCTCAACCTTCCACACAATCAACGTGAATCAGCTGATTCTGACTCTGAGAAAGTAGCTTTTCTTTTCAGCTTTACTAACGGAAAGCATTATTAACGTAAAGTGTTGCATAAAGGCTCAAAGCCACTTTTCTCTGTGATAGAATCAGCTGATTTACATCAATTGCATAAGCAGTGCACTGCTGTGCTGTATTGCATAGGTAGGCAAGGCTTTTTTTCTTTGCTTCAAAATCTGCTGGAATTACATTAATTGCATACACGGTTGAAGAATTACGGTAGTCGAAAGAATGTCAACAAACAAAGAATGTAAAAGAGTTATTGAGGCAAAAAGGATGTCAAAATCAAGTTAGATATAAGGATGGAGTTTCTTGAGGCAGACTTCCGACATATTTAGGGTGCACCTTGCCAGGGTGGGATAGGCTCCAGCAACTGTGTGACCCCTCCCAAAGGGATTAAGCAGTTTTGGTGGATGGATAATTTGAGTAAGCATGAAGTGCTTCACTGTGGTAAATCATGTATCACTGTAAAAAAGCAGTAAAAATTAAGAGGTGTAGGCGAGACACTGAAAAGGTGTTAAAGACAATGACGCAAAAAGGGGAAGTGAAGGAGCCTTATAGAGTTTGTACTTGGTGCTGATGTTGTGTCCTTCAGGGTTGAGCTGCTGGGGAAAAATCAAAAAACTTCCTCCATCTTCCTTTCTTCCTGTTTTGAATGCAGCAGAGATGGGATCGGGAGTTAACGAACTCCATATTAAGTATCTAATGTTTTTCTTTTCCCTTTGCAGTTTCAAAGCAACTAGGAAGTAGGGCAAAGCCTTGTGGCTTCTTGTAGTAATACCAACACGACACTGATAACAAACTTCAGCATGAACTAGACATGTAATGAGTTACATTTAGAAATGACTACTCTATACTTGTGTGAAACCAAGCTTAATATGCAGGGTCCTTCTGAAATTCAAATAAAAAATGCTTTATTAGAAGTTTTTATTTTCAAAGTCAAGGACTTCTTGTTCCATCTCCTTTCGTTCATTATTATTCTCTGTATCCTAATTAAAAATCAAATAGAAATGTCAGTTGTACTCGACATCTTCTGTGTTTTACTCCACATTCAGCACAAGTGTAATAAAAAGTCAGAGGTTTAGCTCTCAGATGTCTGTTAGAAATGTCTTGGGTGTTCAGAAACTGTGTTGTGTTTAAAAAAAAAAAAAGGAAAATCAGATTAACAAAGGTAACCTTTGTTGATAGTTTTTGCTTATGTCTTATAAAAATGTTCTGGTTAAAATTCCACATTAAATAAAACTATTTAGAATCACTTTGAAGTGTGCTCTGCTACATTCTGCTGACTTTCTTTCTTCTCATTTGCATATTGTCCCTTCAGATTAAAATCAGTAAGTAATTATTGGCTAAATTTAATTTAAAGTAAGACTTGGTGTAAAAATATTGATTTATTATCCAAATACTATGCACTACTTTGAACCATAGCCACAGAATTTCAAATGTTTAATATTTTAAAGATTCTATTGTATATTGTTATATTTTTATCAGATTTTATTTTGATGTACTAAATTATGTTTAATTTATTGATGAGCAGCTTTGTGAATTTTAAACACAAATATATTTGCAGAATTGGAAACTGAACCGCCACCCACACACACATTTTGATTCCTATGCGTTACCATATTAATTTAGTCTTTACACACAAGACGGGCTGCTTTCTTTTCCCACCTGCAATGTAGTGATCGGCTGAGTTGCAGAGTTAAAATCAAGAAATCAACTACCTCTGAAACCTTCAGAGGTAGTTGATTCTAACTCTGCCTCTCAGATTTCTGTCATTATTGTAAAAAAGCATTATGTTTATGTTAGTTTACTTGTGAGTTTACTACCGTAAAGTGTAGGACATCCGTTCTTTGAAAAGCAGCTTTTCTCAGCTTTCAGAATCTACTGGAATTACTTTAACTGCATTGATGGTAGTAGATTTACGGTAGTTCAATGATCATGGTTTCATCAGTTGCCGGCTCCAGAATGAAAGGGTTATGGACAAATAAAGTCAAACATACCCTGAACTTGTGAGCAGGGGGGTAATTTTTGTTTGAGTGATTAAAAAGGAAAAAAAAAACTGCAAGTATGTTGTAAATTTGCAACACTTGACCTCCTTTTTTTTTTTTCCCAACAAATTTTAGAACTTTCATGTTGTGCACTAGAACTTGCCTTTCACCTCGCCTTGTGCCATTTGCATCATATTGCCTTCATTATCAACCCAGTCCAACAAGAATTCAAACAAGAAACAAAGTGTTATGTTTTAATATTGGTTGGAGGATGAAAAAGAACCAAATTTTGGTCTAAAGGGCTTTTGGTTCATAAAGTAAGAAGCAAGTTGGTAAAGGAATCAGGTCTTATGGCATTAAGCTGCACTACTGAACATTGAGGTGTTTTTAAATCAAACCTTTCCATACATGTTACAGAGAAATACTGCAGCAGTGTAGCAGAGCACCAAGCAAGCGCTCCTGGACCAATATTGGTTCGTGCTGCACCATTTACGCTCATTCTTCATGTTTTCCTCACCACTAACTTTGATAGCTGTACACGATTAAATTATACAGCTGAAAAAATATGCATACATTTTGCACACCATGAGCTCGACATTTGTGCAACTCATCATTTGAAATACCTACGTTTCAGAGAGGAATTTACTCTGCAAAGGTCTGCAGTAATGCAGTAATGCTATTATGTTTTTGAGTTTAGGTCGATCCATTAAGCCAATCTCTATCTTGTGTGGGAAACAAGTAGCTTTGAATGAGCCAGCATTTAAAGGAAAAATTTGATTTTTCTCTTTTACTGGCCCTTAATGAAGCTGATATTATCTAGTGTCTGAAACCAGATGTTTTAGTTTTTGTCTCTTGGAGTGAATTCAGACTGGACACATTTGGTTTGCTTAAAGTGAACCAGAGTTTGCTTCCTCCGTTGATCTGGAACAAATTTTCAGTCTGAATGCACCCAAGTTGATCCTGGTCTGGGACCAGGAACTGCTGTTGTACACATCTTTAAAGGTGGTCTTGGTTAATTTTCAATTGGACTGACCTCCAGTTCGGTCAGAGTTTTTCTCAGTCTGAATAGACTCCATGCTTGAAGTGGAACACCTGAACCAAACAGCCACTGTAGCCAGGCATTATGGGATGTAAACAGAATTGGAATGTAGCAACCAATGAGCTGGGAAGAAACGTGGAGCAACGATGAGACACAGCAACTGGTTGGTTGCATGAATGCAGGCTCATTAAAACAACTTTTGACATGATGCACATTGCTTCTCACACTGTTTTCTTGACAATCGAAACACTTATCAGCATACCTTCATGGCCATCATCTCTTCAGCGACCACCTTGCAGGATTTCTCCGCCGTACCAAAGTAGCAAGTAAAAAATTTTGTACCCGACCTTGATACCGACATTTAAAATTGGTCAGTGAAATATAAAGTTTGAATAAATGAACTATCCCGACGAGGATAACGATAACGACTTAGTTATTCCTTCTCTCATGGCTTTGTCCCACCCTGGTAATTCCTAGCCACTGACTGAAGTGATCCTTATTCACGTGGTTTTGTTTCCAAGCTTTGGTTTAATCAAAAATGTCCAGCTGACAGTAGTTTGAATATAGACCAAACGCAAGGTTCAGGACTCGATGCGAACCAAATTAAACTGAACCATTCCGGACCAATGGACTTTTACAATCTGAATACACCCTTAAAATAATTTACATTTTCACAATGCTGTAATGATGATTAATCTTTTTTTTTTTTCAATTAGAAACATGTTTGTTCAAATTTGATGGAATGCCTTTTTTTTAAATGACTTAAGAAACACCTTGTTTTGATTTTGCTGTCAACTGTAAAGTCAGAAAAGAGGTTGTTTAAGGTGACTTTATTTTGTATTTTTTAGATTAGTACAGAAGTCAAATGTATCCATAGTGATTTCTTTACGTTTCTCAACTGTCTGTGTTCACAACATAATTTTTGTTTATATTCGTATTCTATGCACAGTAAAGTGAACTTAAAAGCCTTTATTTAAAAAAAAAAGAAATAAAAACGTCCGTGCGGGGTGTTTTTTTTTCTATGTTTTAAAATTTAGGAGTTAGCGTAGTCATACTAACGTTTGTTTTAGCGGGATTGGTTCTGATTTTTTTAACATGTTGAAATCAAGGTAAAGAGTTACAGGAAGGCTATTGTGAATAGGCTAATGTGTAGTTACTGTAAACACAGTTAATAAACTGACTAAAAAAATAAGATAATAAAAATAAATAAATAGATAAAGTCTGACTGACAGATTTATTCCTGACTCTTGTTTTGCTTAATGTGCCTTAAAGTGCAGCTTATATATATCATACGTTTGAAAATAGATAAACAGTCAATTAATTGACTGTTCACCTTATATTACGGTGAACTCTATAGTGTGGAAAATACAGTAACTATTCATTTTTAAGCATTTATCACCATTTCATTCCTGAAGACTTGCCCAAAATATTTGGGCCTCGTACTACGTTCTTTCCTAATTTTGTAGCTTTATTTCCCTTGCCCAAACAAAGTTTCTTGAGTTACGAAACTGTTCTGCTGTGAATGTGACCACCAGAACAACAATTATAAAAGTCCAACAGATTACTGAATTGATCACTGAGGTAACTCAATTATGAACATTTTTTTGATAGATAAGTAAACGTGTGTTGTTAGTCCTTGATACATTTTAGATTTGGGTATTGGTCAGCTTCCATCTTTTAAAGAAAATAAAGAAGTGGTTAATTTATTTATTTTTTTCTTTCTATATTCTTTAACAGCAGCTGAATATGAATTTATTATTCAATTAACATTGGTAAGCCTATTTGTACACTGCTGTCACTTGCTTAATTCATTCCTGGTTATTAAAGCTCCAAACCTCAGGCTAGAATTTCCAAATCAGCCCTTCTCATTCACAATTAATTTAACTCAATGTAAACTTTAAATTGGAGATTTAAAGATACAGAGTGTACGTGGGACTCAGCACAACAGTCAGCAGGCTTTGTTGCTCACAATTAGATTGGTAATTGGCACTTTATTTGTGCAATTCAAGTTCAAACACAGCCAGACTCCCAGAGGGAGTTTCACCAGCTGCAGTCATGCTGGAGTTATGCCCATATAATGCAGAGCCAATGGCTGCCTCCATGATAAGCTCCTTGCAAAAGCCATTTATGAATATTCATTTGTTTTCTATACTTCAATTTTGTTTAAAAATCTTTACTTAGAAATCGTGGAGTTGTTTTTCACAGTTTATTTAACCTTTGCACTAGCTCTTAGGAATATTTGGATTATATAATTTTTTTTCTGCACTGGTGAATTAGTAAACAGTTTGTGATCATTTGTGATTTTAGGGTAAAATGACACTTTTTTCCCTCTGCATGTTTTAGACCAAATATGCATACATACTTTTTAAAAATATTTATGGTACAAAAAGTACAACTGCTTGTTCACAACAAGTTTGTTTACCCTTCCCGTTAAAAAAGTGTATTGTCTCCTTTGACAAAAATTAAATCTCATAACATTTTTTTTCTTTACAATTAAGGGTATTTATCTATGTGCCCTTTTCTTTTATGAGGACAGGCTTTTTTAAGGTGGTCAGGGAAGCGTGAAGGACCATTTTTCATCCTTGATTGTGTCAGGCAGGATGTTTTCGTCCTGCTTTTTCAAGTATATAGTTAGTTGTACAGCACTTTAGTTGTTCATATTAAGACTGTGAAATGCTTTCATATTTCTTATTATTTATTTTGCTTTATACATTTTATAGATTTTTTTCCCCCCTATTTTCATTGCATTTATGTTTGTTATTTATTATTTGATTTCAGCTTCTTTTTCTACCATGTTTAGTACAGAGTGAACTCGAACAATGATGATGTGTCACATTTGGTTTTGGTGGATGCTGGGAGATGTGCTCCTCACGTGGAAGGGACTTTCCCAAGTGCCCACATCTATTTTAGCTCTACAGCAAGATTCTGTATAGATTTTGGCGTCCCTGTTGCCGTTGTGGAGCAGTTTTCCTTCTTGCGATTTGCACCCACATCATGTTGGCCCTGTGATAACATGGGGGAACACTGTCATTTGTGTGAATGTTTGTTTTGTGTTTTGTCTTTCTCTGCATTTGCAGATCTTTCCAAAGGTAAACATAACTTCTTGACATAACAGGAGCCCCCATGGAGTTGTGTTTTTACAATGATTGTATCTCTGAATATGTGGCTGTTGACATTTAGACTCTGGCTTGTATCTCTACATTCAAATTAGTTTTTATTCAGTAGGAAATAGTAACAAAGACTCTGCCACTTTAACATTTGTGTGTGCGATGTAATTTTTAGTATGCAGGTGGCTTAGTGACAGAATAATGATTTATCTGAGTCTTGTTCTAATTATCCAAAGGCCACATGCAGCGTTGTTGGCCGATCTGCAGTCCCTGGATTCTTGGTGCCTCTTTCCTAAATAAGTATCTGCACAATATAATGACATTTGCTAATGTAATGAGGGTATTGATTTGCTTTAAATCTACAGAGATGACCTCTGTTGTATACAAAGAAATAAACCGATGTATTTAAAAAAAATTGCTAAAAAAATAAGCTTCTTTCATTATTCCACAGTTAACTTTTAAGTTGTGTTTGAGATTATTAATCCATATTTAAGGTTTGGCAAAGTTTTTCTGCAAAAGGACATACCGTGGTGACCATACTGACATTTCAATTAACAAATGCTGTGGGGCTTGACAAATGAAGCAATGACTATTACAAAAATGTATAAATTAGATTTATGTTAATTCGCTAATTGTCAATGTAATTGATTATGTTAACAAAAACTGTCGTCACTTAATGCAAGTGTCAATACATCAGTCCAATATAAACATGCATATTAAAGTCCTACTCTGATCATATTTTGATGTTGTAAAAGCTTTCCTAGTGGTCTTTAATTATGATTGTGTCATTTTTAGCCTAAATCAAAAATCCTGTCATTTTCTAGAACATAGTTTCTGCAGATTGGCAGTACTTCATTAGAAATTCACCTCTAAGTTGTGGCGGAACCTTTAGCGCGGAGTAAGTCCAACCCCTGTTTCCTGTTCTTAATCTGTTTACATACTTTCCTGCTAGTTTACAGTCCCTCATGGCTCCAACCTAGCATAACCAGTGCAACAAAAATGATGAGCAACATTTGAGCAATCCAGACGTACAGTTTTGAACCAGATACCAGCTTGGACGAGGAAAATGAAGATGTACAAGAATCATGTTGTCTACAAGTGGATGCATCATTCTGCTGCTGATTCACAACAACTTAAATAAAGAAATATTCAGAAACACAATTGGAAGTTTCATTCTCTTTAAAAAAACATGTTCTCTAATATAAGAAAAATGCCACAAAATGTTAAAAACACAATTTTTATCAGAGTGTTCTTTAGTGGGAACAAACACGCTAGAAGTACAACAATTGGAATACAAGTTAATAAATTAATCAAAAGTCTAAAAGATTCTTAGTTGTGCTCTTACATTTTTTAAAACATTTTCCTACAACTTTGTTCTTTTTATTTCCCTCAACGTTTACGAGCTGGAACATTTTTTTGAAGTCTGCAGGCGTAAAAAAACATTTACTCAACATTCTTGTGGCTTGAACCCTTTGGGCCACCATCTCCTTTTCTCTGACAGTTCTGCCAGACTACACAGAGTAGAGAATGTGTGCAGAATAAAAGCAAGATGTTGAGTTAACACGGTCGTTTGAGGAGCAAAGTTTGCAGGGTGCTTCCTTAAAAAGGGGTAAACAAAAAGATGCACAGTTTTCCCGGCATGCTGCCATGTTGCTTTTGTAGAGTATAGGTGGCCTCATTGTTTTGTAGGTCATTTTATGAACAAAACCACAAACAGAGGTGGGTGTAGCAACAAGTTCTGAGCTTTTTAAAAACTTTAAAAAACTGTTCTCTTAAGAGTAGATTTACTGTCTTTATACCTTTTTTTTCTTTTACCTGAGTGAACCTGTGATAAAAAAAAAACTAGCGGTCTTACACAGTAATATTTGTTTAACAAATTGTAGTATTGTAGTTGTATTGTAGTAACATGTATTCAAACATCAGCAAAAACCTCATTTTTGATTGAAAGACTGTAAACGAGGGATTTTTCTTTATATAAAATGTTTTATCACTTTTATTTAATTTATAAGTAATAATAAATAAAGAGAATGTGCACTGTTTTGGTAGCCTGATTCTTTTTGAAATTATTTAGACTGAAAAGCATTAGAATTATTTGCATAAATTAGAATATATAAAGTGTAATTAATATGTTGTTTTACTTTTTTATCATAAGTTTTCTTTTGCATTTATTGTGCAAATTTTGGGAAAATTTGGGAAATGGAACAAAATCTGAAAAAAAATCTCAGATGAATAAACTTCAAATGCTAAATGGTTAAACTGTCACTCAAAATTCAAGTAGTTTTCTTTTCAGTTACTTTTTGACTCTTACTTGAATAGTTTTGGACGACCAAAATGTTTATTTTTATCTTGAAAAAGATCAGTTTTGTTTTTCTCTTCTTTTAGTTAGTTAGATGAAGTGAAGATGCAAAAAAAGGTTATCTGCATTTTTTTGCATTTCATTTGTATAAGGAATATCCAAAATAGTTTTGAGTGAGTTTAAATATTAAGTCAGTTTATTTTCATTTTTTTGTCTTTAGTTCATAAAGAAGTCATGATGAAAACAGACAATTTTATCCTAGCTTATATTGTGCTTGTTGGCATGTTTGGTAATACGTAACGGTATTGCATGTAGCCCGGACTACTCTGTCAAAACACTGCATTAATTCTCTGCGACCGACAAAATCACTCTCACCACAATCTCTTTCATTTCCTGACACAGTTGAGAGCAGTTGCCACTTTTCTTATGACAGACCCACATTAAATTAATCACACCTGGACCAAAACAAACAGGAACAGGAAATCATAAGAATGTATTTCACAAGAAAATACACACAAGAAAAACAAAGAAAACTATAATTGGAATCTCTTTCTAACAGTGCTCTAAAACAAAAACAAAATAGAACAGAGGGAGTTACATTTAGAGAAAAGGGGGAGTTCCATAAAAAGAGAACACATAAGTCTGTTTTTAATATTGATATTAAATGTTTTTTTTGTGTATGTAATGTATATTTAACATTTCCATAGAATGGGTGGGTGGAGTTTTCCAGCTTTCCCCTGACTTTCTATGCAGCTGGTTTGTAAAAGGGAATAAAAAAGGTTTATTATTATTCACACCGGTCCAAACAACTGTGCTGCAAAAGCAGCCCCACTACGCTTCCTGATCCTGATCAGCTACACTGTTGTGATTATGCCAGCGAATCCTTATCCGGCTGTAGTACTTTGTTCTTTACCATTTTAAAACACAATTTAGTCAAATTGTTAAAAATATTTGCATTTCAAAACATTGAAAAAAGACTGAATAATTGACTTTATATTATTCTGATTCCAAATCTTCCCATTTATGAACTCTGCCTTGCCATGCTAAGAATTCCAATTCTTTTAAAACAGTTTTTCCCTCTTGTAAAACACGTCTGTAAGAAAAGTCAGTAATTGGATGTACTCCTTGGTGGAAAACTGACATCTCCGTTTGGATGTATGCTTATTCTGAAAGAAAGCACTGCAGACAAATTGGGAATGTGCCGTAACCTGTCAGAAGGAGTGTCGGAGTTCAGTAATTATGCAGACCTCTTGCCTGCAGCCATGTCAGGTGGTGCTCTGGCAGTCACTCCATTGTTGTTCAGCGCTGCTCTTAGGAAATTTGTTCTTTATATATTTATCTTCATTTTCCTTTGTTTGTCTTGCCATAGTGTATTTGTACAGAGGTGTTAACAAAACTCTGACTTTTTGTTAAAGATGACAACAATGTGAGCTTTTGCTGTTTTAAATGTTCCTTATTCAAGCCAGTGCAATAGGATTAAAATAACTCAAGTTTTTCCACCCTGGATATCTGTCAGTTTACTTTGTATTTGGATTATAGCAGTTGCCAATGTTGGAAATGATGACTGGCTGTTTCTCTGCCCACTTTGTGTCATTGTATTTGCTGCAACTGCACATACTCAAAACTGATTATTTAACAGATTTTTTATTGGATCTAGTTGATTGGAAACTGTTAAAACAGGAATATTATCTAAATTTAAACCCAAAGTTTCACTCAAAAGGATCGCTATTAGAGCAAGTTTTGAACTTTTAACTGCAGAAAGAGCTTATGTAAAGAGTGGAGATTTTAAAATCTGAAAAACACTTATTGTCTAACAATTTTCCTCCTGATGTGTGATCTAAATGAGTTAAACTTCAAAATTGATTTACTTGCTGTAACTGAATGTGCTTTATTTAAGTTACACTTTTTCTTTTAAGACTATTATAAGTAGAACTTTAGGTGCTTACAGACCAGCAAAGAAGAGGAATTGTTCATACGGGCAGGTTTGGTGGTTCTTGGATTGGGATTTGGAGAGCTCATTTATACTGAGATCCCTTCTTGCACAAACTATTTTTCTCTTGACATCACTGGTTTCAAGGGAACCTTTCGTGTTTAAAGGAATGGAAAACATATCAACGAGAGTAAATTATTAAGCGGTACACACTGTGAGAATGACAAAAAAAGTTGGAAAATGTCCCATGGGTGAATATGATGGAGTTGGTAGATACAGGTGTTTCTTTCCAGAGAGTGCTACAGAAAAGCAAACTGAATCCACTGAAGGAGTGAAAAGGATCAGCATTCAATGCCCCATAAAACCCAGTCTGTTGGACCATGCTAGTGTGAAAACAACCCCACTCTGCTTTCACACTGCACTCTAACTACTTTCCATTACAGCAGTTGCTCACTGATTAAAATCTACAAATAACAAAAATGTCAACCCACCATGTGCTCTGAATATTTAACATTCTAGCCAAGTAATTTCTAAAGTAAACCAAACTTAAAAATTAATTTTGAACAAACTTGCAAAAATGTAACTTTCATTGGTTTTGACATCGCCTGCATGTCTATCATGTGACAGTTTCAGCAGCAAGTGCTGCTTTTGGCGTCACACTTTATATGTTTAGTGACTGTTTGTGTTTGATGCCACATAATTGTCTTAATAAATGCATATTTTAAATACTTTAATGAAGTCTCAACATAGTATGTTACTGCATGTCCTTATGTGGATAAGTCATGGATTTGCTCTGTGTTTGCACAATGCAGCTCTTGTTTCCATACAGATCCTTTGATGCGTATCATCATGCTCTGTTTACTTCATGTGATGAAGTGTAATGGAACAGTTTTTTGTTTTTTTTTAACTTGGTCTGTCTGTTACTGTGAATTTGGGACTCTCAGGAACCAGTCTGTGCTTTTTCTGGCAGGGAGTCACGATCATCATCAGCTCTTAAGGAAAGACTGTGATTCCCTTGGAATACTGAAACATTCCAATCCTTCTTTCTTCAGCTGCTGGTGCATTATCTGCTTTGGCACCTGTGTTTAGGAACTCTGCAAGATGAAACTGGGATAAGCATTTGCTCTCCAACTTGCTGAAATTTTATTTTTTGGAAGATATTTCACAGAAGTCCCTTCGTTTAGTGTGAATTAGTGATCTTCTGAAAAACCCTCTTACCGGACAACACTTCAATAGTTTGCAATCTTTTAATGCCATTTCTTACACACAGAATGAAAAAGATTATTCAGTTGTAGAAATTAACAAAAAAAATCAGGATGTGGAATTTCTGTAGATTTAACTTGCTGCACTTTAAATACTGGACTGCACTCGGACACACTTTTATAACGAATGCATTTGTGTCAAGAACATATCCGGAATTAATTTTCACTCTGACAAAAAAAAAAAAAAGAATGCATTATTCAAGCCAGCAGGTTACTGCTGCAGGCTCTTCTTCACTTAAGGCTCAACAACTGTGTTAGTGACAGAGTTGGATGGGCTGTTTAATACAAAACTTAGTGCTCTTTCTCTCCATGCAAATCCTAGGTTTGTTGGACCATAACAAATGCACAACCTGTACAGTATGCAATTAGACAATAGCAGTAAATTTTTCTTAAAATGCTTACAACAAATGTATATTTAATCATGTAAATCAAAGACTCAAGGCTGTTCTGCTTGTAATTCCTTTGTACACTGGCATGTCCACAATGATAGCTGTGACATCCTGCACATCCCCCTAATGCATCACAACTATGCCTCTACATTTGAATTCCTCTGATGGACCTGGTTGATAAGGACATGGACAGATTTGCTGAATCCACAGATGAAAGAAGACATGCTGGCTCACTGCCAGCTCTAACACTAGTGTTAAAAGAGGGCAGACAGGCTAATGGACCTTCAGTCTCTCCCAATAACGCAATCACTGTAAAGGTTTCCTGTTTTAGTTCTTGGCGGTAAAAAACCTTAGTCATCCTTATCAAAAAGCTGGCTTCTCAGTTTCAAAAACTCTTTAGCTTTATAAGTTGTAATATTTTATTTTTAATCATAATGTTGACATGAAGTTTGACTTCATTTTTAACCCAAATCAACTAGCATCTCTATATTAAAGACCCTCTCTGACCCACTCGCGTTTTTACATTTTCTTGTGGCATTTTTTTGATGATGGAAGACATATATTAAGAAAATCAAGCTTAAAATTTCATTTCTGACTATTTCTTCATTCAAATTATTGTGTTTCAGGAGCAGACAAAAATGCAGTTTGAAAAAGATCGCATTTTTGATAGAAAATATGCTGGACAAGACTCAAGCTCCTTACTGTGCTCCATTTTGGTACATCCAATTGTAGACAACTAGATCCATGTACGTCTTCGTTTTCCTCGTCTGGAATCTGGCTCAAAACTATACGGCTGAATATCTCCAATATTGCTCGCCATTTTTTGTTGCGCCCCTCTGTAAGCTAGCGGGAGATCATGTAAACAGATAGCTCTCTGTAATGGGTGATAGAAGGGAAAGGTGGGTGGGGTTGCTCCTTGCCAATGGTCCCACCCAGAACTTAGAGGTAAATTTCTAAGTACTGCTGCTCTGCAGAAACTGCGTCCTTGAAAATTAGACGTGTTTTGGATTTTTGGCTAAAAATGGCATAATCACAGTTAAAAGACCACTGGGAACGCTTTTACATAAATAAAAGAAATGATTGGATTGGGTCTTTTATTCTGGTACAGTATGGGGAAGTACAGGAATGACAAAAACTAAAGGTTTGATAAGTAGTTGGCAAATATGACATGTAAGTGAATGCCTCTTTATTGAACTTCGGTAGCAGTTTTGACGTGCTTGAAAAAAAAAAAAAGAAGCTAAAAACTGCCTTTTATCAAAAGAAAATTGTGTTTTTTATTTACCCATGGTGGTGCATAGAATTTTAATAGTGATTACAATTTTGAGTAAATAGAAAACCTACTCTCTTTGGTAATGTTGTGCAAGACATATAAGTCATTATACCAACCACCAAGGTGTGAGAAAAGCCCAAGGGTTCTAAAATGCAAAAATACTATTATAAACAGTCTTGTTATAGTACTTTTACTCTTTCTTTAATCAGATAACATTGGCTGGATCTTTTTTCCTAATGAAGAGCCCAGAAATGGAGGCCCTCTGTTGATTACACATTTTTACTAAGTCGCATACCAATGAGCCCTGCATGCACATACTGGAGATGCATACCCATAGGACTGTTTTGTTAAATGTGCACCTTCTGCAAGTGGAGACTATTCCAGAATTGGGTTCTGGGAGTTGCTTCTGCTCTTATTTATAGGGAATATTAATTGTAGTGGACATGGGAGAATGGATTTGAAGGGCTTGACTAAATATGCACGTGTATTCAGTCTGCAGCACACCATTCATTTTTCCCAGACCATTAGGTGTTAATATTTTATCCTAATACAGTCTGAAGATATGACTTATGGAGGGCTTTACCAAAGAAGCCCAAATGCTCTTGCTTTGTCATTGTTGTTCTTGTTTCATGCTGCAGTACAATATCTGACTGATTGCTGACACTTTGGCTTAGTAATGATCAAGTGATCAAGATGCGGTTTTATGCCCACCTGCCAGCTCGCCCTGCAGTTCATCAAAGAGGAAAGCTTGGACAAAAGGTATCAGATCCCAGCAAGCGTGATTGTGCTTGATTGTTGATCACACATGCACGAGGGATGTGACAAAATTAAAAAAGAAATAAGCAGGATGAAAGAAGAGTTGCACAAGAAAATTTTGAAAAATCGTCAGTTTATTATTTATTTTTACATAGCAATGATTTGTAATTTGGTAGTGAGTTAGTGCTTTGACCTCATTCATGCCCAGTTGATTACTTTTTTCATTCATTCATTTTTGTTTTTAGAGTAATTGGGCGGTTTTCATAGTGACCTTGATCTAACTTCATGCAATTTCCTTTTTTTTTTCTTTTTACTAAGGGAAGAACATGAGATGAAACTTCTGCCGTAGAACGATATTTGTAAGCAATCAGTGAAACTTAAAAAAGATAAAATAAAATCTCAAACTTTTATCTTGGGAGAAACACATCAGCTCAAAAGAACAAATGCTACATGAAAGCATAACTACAGTAATATTCACTTTTTTATATTGCAATAAAATTTGAAACACTGTAGACTTCAAGAGCTACAAATAACATAATTATTACGTGTCAGGGCGCCTCAGCTGTAATAATAAGTGGCAGCAGCAAGAATCAGTCAACAATGTGCTTGGAATTATTTCAGCAGCTGCTTTATTTTTTCCTTTAAAAACAAGGTGATTTGTTCCTGTCATCTCAGAAATGATTTACTTGTGTAGCAACTTATCTCGAGTGTCATTAGAGGAATATGATCTCTAAAGCTATTAAGGATTTTATAGGGCTCTCAGCTGGTAATTATTGAACATTGATCATTCATTCATTCATTCATTCATTTTCCAATCCGCTTTATCCCTTTCGGGGTCACGGGGTTGCTGGAGCCTAACCCGGCTACTCATGGGCGAAGGCAGGGTACACCCCTGGACTGGTCGCCAGTCTGTCGCAGGGGATTGATTATTCATTTACTGATTAATACATGTCGTTCCTTTTTCACTAACCTTACCATTGTTGGGATTGTTCTGTGATGTCATATATTCTGAATAAATCGTATTTAAAAAACTCATTGTGGAAGCACATGAGGGTAACTAAGCACATAGGGTAACTATTGGAAAATCTAAACAAAGCTGATGACATTTTAACTTCTTAAAAGAAGAAAATTAACACTTCTAGTTAATTTTCTTTAACAGTTTTTAAAGTTTCATTAAAAGTGTATGGTAAGACTCACTTTGCTTAGATTTATCTTTTTTTAATTAGTTTTTTTTTATTGTCTCATTTTGCATTTGCTCTGTCTATTTTGACATCATTCAAAGACTTTGTCAGATTTATAATATCAAGTCATGTCTTGTAACATTCAATCTAGTCCAATGTTCTGTTATGTTCTAATTGTTCAATTAAAAAAAAAAGAAGTTTCTAAAACGATAACCAAGAGTTTGAGTTCAAATTTTTGGGAACCTTTATTTTTGTTATATCTTTGGCATAAAACCCTACAATCCAATACAGGATGTTTTTTCTGCTAAAATGGCTTGAGTCAGAATATTGCCTTACTACCACATTACTAGGATTTTATTATCACTCATGTTTTGACAATTGAGTTCTTTTCTTCTTTTTTTTTTTGGGTAGTGTCTGAATTCCTTCAAAATTCTCTACATAGGGCACAATGCACTACCGGAATATGGCGTTTTCACCATTTTGTAGAGATGTCCGAATCTACAATTTCGAAATTGAGTAACTTAGAAATTTTCAAGAATTCTCAGCAAAAACCTTGTGTGCATCGATGCTCACCAGATTGGCAAATATAGACCACAATGCATTGCTTATGAACTATTTGTCATTTTAAACACATTTTTAGTAAATTAAATTCTTATAAACCATCCAAATTTAATCATTAGAACACATTGAATTCCTAAATAGATTTTATAAAATATTCATATTTTTACTTCAGAAAATAGGTGACATCATATTTGCCGTTAGGAGAAAAAACAAAAAAAGAGCATGTGTCCAAATTGCACATAGAAAATAGGATTGTCTCTTACTATATTGTCTTTAAGGGGTTAGGGAGTAGTGAAGGAATTTGGACATAGCTCTGGCAGATGAAGCTTTAAATCATTGTAGCTTAAAAAGAAAAACGTGCAATCTAATGGAAATATTGCATGCTATAAGTTCTGTGCAAACAATTTTTTCTTTGTTGAAGAACTCTGTCCTCACATCACCTTTCAAACTTTAGAAACTTTTGTAATAGCTGTAACAGATTGTTTGAAGAAATTTTAATGTCTCAAGATGACAGATTATCCTTGTTTTAAACAACCCAGCCATCATTCGTGTCGTTTCTCTGGAGTATCCGGTACTGTGATGATAGATGATGTCTCATGAGGGAACCATTGGAAGATATAGGTGACCCTTCTTCTAAAATCTGGGACTTGTTGGCCCACTACCTATAATCTCCATCTGTTCAACAGAAATAGAAGCACAATTTAAAATATTTTGTTTGAGATACATTTATGGCAGAGATACTGCTGCAGCAATAACAATGTTTATAAGTATTAACCAAAAAAATTACATTTTTATGCAATTTATTGATCAAACTGCTTCAAAAAAGTGGCAGCCCAAATACATCCCAGAGATACTGTTAACTGAAACCAAACAGCGGAGGCATCAATGTGTAGCTTTGCCTCACTTCAGTAAATATAATAGTCCTTACCTGATGGAAAGAGGCATCGGAGTGGATGATTGCTGTCAAAATGGTTTTTGCTTTTTGTATTACACTCATGTTCAGTATTGTTAAGAATAAGACAGGAGCTCAACATTTAAAAGCTGCACTGTATTAGATAAGTGAATGGGAGTAAGTCAGAAATACTAAAAAGTATTTTAAAAGAACCGTAGTCATTCAGAACTTATTTGTCTTTGATCACCTTTGATTCACGACTCATTTGTTGGTTTTTACTTGGCATTTTCTGTGATGAAACCAGTGGTAAAATGATTGTATAGGTTCCAGAGCTATCAATAAGTGCATATTGTGATCAAAAGACACTTGTGAGCATCTGTATGTTTCTATGGAAACCTCTTTTTGGAGAAAAAGG
Source organism: Adrianichthys oophorus (assembly GCA_036245035.1). Classification (NCBI taxonomy): domain Eukaryota; kingdom Metazoa; phylum Chordata; class Actinopteri; order Beloniformes; family Adrianichthyidae; genus Adrianichthys; species Adrianichthys oophorus. The sequence continues at coordinate 9,933,514 of BSAI01000119.1, read as the reverse complement.
TTTTCAGTAGTATTTTTCCAAACCTTTCAGCTACTTTTGCCCACCACCACAGCCCCAAACTGCAGCATGGTTACATTAGTAAAAATGAATTATGATATGCAATGACTTGATGATAATGTGACTCTGAGACCACCTTTATAATCACCTGTCAAACCTTGCGACGTATAAGCATTGATGGAAAAGTGAACCCTATCAAAATGGCCTCATGCCAGCACTTTAGCAGACAAATGGAACAATTAATGCTACTCAAGTCACAAGAGGCCCTAATTCATATTCTGCTTCTTTGCCTTGTTGAATTTCATCATACTTTTTGTTGCTTTTGGCAGCAGGAATCTGAATTCTTTCAAATGCATCAAAAACCTTTACGCCAGAGTCTCAGTTTCAAACCAAAAAGGTATTTACCCCCATGTGAATTACTTTTCTTTTTTCAAGAGATACTCTTTAGTTTACGGCTTTATTATAATTCATTCGTCATTTCTTCAGTGTGTTCTGTCCCTGAGACAGACAAAACAGCTGAGTCTGGAGGTGAAGAGAAACAAAAAGGATCATAGTTCATGGACCAAGCCTGAGAGTATTAAAATAATATTTCTTTTTGATATTTTACACTTCTGAACACAGTCCCACATAGACCCACAGGGAAATGAAACCCTCATGATTTAGGATTTCTGAACCAGAAATGACACTTCACCAGCAGTTCCTCGTGAGCTTCAACCTCACCAGAAGACAGAGACTGCTGGGAGTTTTTCTGTTACTGGACTTTAATGGCGCTTGTAGCGTGATGATCTGCTACAAGCTAGAAGAAAGCTTGTTTTTTAAGCCAGATAATATGCACTTACCTGATGACAATTGGCTACAATCATGTGGACAAGAGAACGGAAGTCTTTTTTCCTCCTTGTACTGTAGCTGTTATGTGGGGCGGCTGGTTTGAAAGAATCTGAGTTGCTTCACTAAATGAAAGCCTAAAAAAGCAACATTTGGGCTTTCTGATGACATTGTAGTCATTATTTTGAAAAATTATTTCCAAGCAGGTTTATAAAGAATAATCTGTTATCCTCCCAATGCTATCGATATACAGTGTTCTAATTTTTGAATCCCCTCATATTAATTCATTTTCATTGCATTAAACAATAAATCCTCTTCATTTCTATTTATGTATGTTTATGCTTTTTTTTTTCTTAGGCAATTTGTCAAATATCCGTGCAGTCAGAAAGATGCAACAGCTGAATAACTTGGTCGCCATGGTTACGGACCTAGCCAGGGCAGGAGATACAATCGTGGATTTCTGCAGTGGAACGGTACCAGTAATCACCCGTCGGTCCGGCGTTGCACATTTCACTCACTGTTACATCTGAGCACAGCTGCATTAGATTGCCGCTCCATTAGAGATCAGCTGAAACGGAGCGCGTCCTTTTATTCTGTCACACTTTTTCTTTCTCACTTTAAACGCCTTTTGTTCAACTGTCACCCAGCCATGCACTCAAGCAGGTTGGCCATTATATTCATGAGTAGGTTGCAGGCCTGGAAGGACGTTCGAAGCAATAGACATGACTGTGCTGGGACTCTCATTTGATGTGCGTGTGGCACTTCTGTGCATTGTTATTTTCCTCTCTAATTGTCCGGTCTCTCAGGGCCACGTGGGGATCGTTCTTGCTCATGCTTTTCCAGACTGCCAGGTAAGTGTGCTTTTTAGACATAACAAAGAGGTCATTTTGCATTACTGTTACTGTGTGGAATTAAAGATTCACATTTACTTGATTTAATCCCCTGTTTTAAAGACCCACTTTGATGAAAACCAAGTTTTTTGTGTTTTTAACTTGTTCTTGTGGCATTTTTCTGATAATGGAGCACATTTATAAAGAAAAGTACGCTTAAAATTGCATTTTTGAGTATTTTTTTTATTCAAATCAATGTGAATCAGGAGCAGACGGAAAAATTATTTTGGGAAAAGCTTGTAGGTGTGACATAGAAGCTGCAATCGGTGGGCCACAAGCTCCCTGCTCCGCTCCGTTCTGAGGCATTCACTTGTAGATGTTTAGATCTGTGTACGTCTTTGTTTTCCTCATTTGAGCTGGCATCTGGCTCAAAACTGTGTGGCTGGATAGCTTCAATATTGCTCTCCATTTCTGTGAGAAGGACCTGGCTGTGGACAAGATGGTGCCTGACATCATTGGCCAGAAAGGGAAATTAAACAATTCACTGTAATCCTAACTCTAGCCAAAAAGTGTTCAGAATTGCCACAAAAAAAATGTATTAAAGCATGAAAATCCCTAAATGTTAGGGTCGCCAGGTAAGATAATGTATGAAGCTTTTATCGAGTGATATAGGGGACTTCTGGTTCCGAGGTCCTGGTTCGAGGACTTACGGTTTTGAATGTTGATGTCTGCAGCCAGGTCCTCTTGATTTTTAGATTAATTAAAAGACTACTGTGAATGCTTTTACAATAAATCAAAAGATAATCGAAGTGGGACTTTAAGTTGTTATTTACCACCGTTGTAAATGTAATGTTTCTTGTTCCTGTTCTTAAAACAAACCCTTTTTTTTGTTTGTTTTTCGAGATTGTTCTCATCGAAAACAAAGAAGAGTCTCTAGTCAGGGCCCAGAGTCGAAGCGCCCAGCTCGGTTTGAAAAACATTGGCTTCATTCAGAGCAACTTGGATTACTTCACTGGGGCGTTTCACATCGGGGTGAGCACAAAAAAAAAAAAAAAAACTTTTATTGTATTTTCTGCTCTAGGTGACACACAGGAAAAGGATTTGTTAGACACAGAATAAGGAAATTGGAAGTGCCAAAAGCAACAAAAACGCTGCACTCATAAAGCCCCAGGATATAATTGACATTAATATGTTTGTTGACATACTGGAATTTGAAATTGACTGGTTTTTGTCCTCAGGCTTGTGTTGATCCGTTTTCTCTTGGTGATTCACATTTTAAAAGAAACTAAAGAATAGTTTATTTGCTGGATAAAAACAACAAATATTTCAGAACCCCAGTTAAAATAGTCGTTGGGTTGTTAAGATCTCCATTGGTTTATACTTTTGTGTCTTTATTCAAAAGTTTCAGTGTCCCCATTTCTGCCACAGTTGCACACTTTTAGATTTTGTTTTCCAAAAAAATTTAAATCCATGTGAGAAACGTTTTCATATGCTTCCTAATGACATTTTCACAGTTCATTATAAAAATGTTAAGATTGTTGAATTAACAAAAAAATTAGCAAGATAATTCAGTCTGTTTTCTTTAGCTCATTTGCACTCAATTACTTTTGTGTTACTATTGTCATGACTGTGTGCATATTTTGTTAACTTTTTATTCCCATTAAAGTAAGTTTATGCTGCCAGAATTACAGTTTTGCTGTGACATGAAGCCAGTATTTACAGGAGAAGAGCACATCCGTGCATTAAACTCCTCCTTCCACAGAAACTGAAAATGCCAATATACTCTTCTTTTATTGAGAAAAGCAAGTATAGTTCTTTGTTTTCTCCAATAAAGTTTCTAATTGTAGAGGTTTTTTTTGTTTTGAACTTCTCTAAAGTAATGAGTCCCTTTAAACTTTAGGAAGCCAAAAAAAGCAGTTTTCCCAAAATAATTACTGTCAAAGTTTTTAGAAGCTCTTTAATTGAAATACTTTTTTATTTATTGTGTTCCATCCAAAAACTTTTAATTTAATTGTTTTTTGTTAAATATAAGGAAGTTATGTTTAAATTAAAAAAGTAGAACAACTTTTTTTTTGTAATTGCTCTATATAAAAATGACGTTTATCCAAACTGAAGCATCTGTCTTTAGTACACACTGTAGAGACTGTTTATAGATGTACAGAGCCAATTGTGGTCTCCACCTTAGAAAATGCCTTACCTTCGGCTTCAACAAAATGAAAACACTTCATTCACCATTTTTCCGTGATTCAGGCACTGCCATTTAGAGCCATTTGACAGTGATTGGTCTGAGTCGGTTTGAGTCAGCATTTCTAGAGAAATTACAGTCTCCTATCATAAGTAAGCTAATTCAAAGTCCTCACTCCTTCCACTGAAAGCAGCTCGGGAGAATTTTTCAATCAAACATTCAATGTGGGGGCCAGCATGCCCCACATGCTTTTACTGAGGCATCTGATTGAATAACTTGCAATAAAGAAAAACTTATCATGCAAAAAATTGCATTAGAAAGAAGATATTAAGAAAAATACATCAGATAAAGAATGGTTATTTTGACAAAAAGAATGACAATAACTCTTTATTCCTGAATTGAGGTTTATGAGATTTTGGCTTCTTGAGGGGGGAGGAGTCAATCAGTCTATTTTCTAAATACAGTCAATGGTTCACACTGGACAAGCGAGAAGGGGCTTCTCCTTTTTTTACCAGTTTACTAACACATTTCCTGCTACCTGCAGCTGGAAAAGGCTTGGTGTGAAATATCCAGCTGGGCACAAACCTCAACTATTAATTCCTCTTTCATGATCAATTTTGAAACAGTTGGCACTTAGGTGAATTATAGGGGACACCACACATACTTCACTATCAAGTCCCTGATTGGTTAAAGTGGTCAAGTAATTGTTGAAAGTTTAGCTTTCAACAGACATTCAGTGGCCACGCATTTTGTACGTTGAACCTGAAAACAGTTGTAAAAATGTGCTTAGCTACGCGTGGATGCAGAAACCAGGAACATGCGTTTAAATAGACTTTTCACTGGAAGTGGCTGCTTGAACGCACGTTGCCAAGGCCATTGTGAACGTAGCTTTTACTACAATCTTGCAGCTTGTCATCTGCGTTTTTATTTTATGTATTCCATCCAAAAACTGTTTTAATTTTCTTGCTTTTTGTTAAATGCAAGTGGAATTAATTTTTTTTAAATCGTAGAACGACTATTATTTTAAAATAGCTTTAATGAAAACTAAACTTGCATCCAAACTAAAAGAACTATCTTTTACTACAATCTTGTAGCTTGACCTCTGCGTCTTTATTTAATGTGGGCTGTCCAAAAACTTTTTTTAATTTCTTGGTTTTTAAATTTTAATTGGATTTATGTTTAAATAAAACATAGATAAATAATAAAATATAAAATAACATAGAACTAGTAACATTTTTAAATAGTTTTAATAAAACTAAAGTTTTGTCCAAACTAAAACAGAACACTACAAAAAGTAAATATAAAGAAAGTAAAAAGATATCTTAGTTTGAGAAAACATGTCTTTATAACTAGATTTTATTTCTTGGTAAGACAATTTTTTCTTACCCAATTTGCAGATTTTTTTGCTTTTTTAAGGACAATTTTGAAAATTTTTGAATGTTTGACTTTCTTCAAGGGGGCCTGTCTTAGCAGTGCAGTCTTGCAGCATGACATTGAAATAGTTTTTTTTTTTTTTTCGTGTATTCCATCCAAAAACTGGTATAATTTATTTTATTTTTTGTTAAATATTAGTGAGATTTATGTTTAAATAAAACAAACTAGAGGAACTAACATTTTAAAATTGTTTCAATAAAAACGTCATTTCTGTAATCCCTTAAAATATATATATATATATATATGGATGGATGGATGGATAGATAGACATTTGCTTGATATTTAACAGCAATTTCTCTCTATTCATGAACCCTACAGTTGGTTTTAATTCAGAGCATAAATGGGATCAACTGCAGCTGTCTGAACCAGGTTTAAAGCCCGATAAATGCCTATTATTTGCTTACATATTCCACTTGTGTATTTTAACCCACTTTCAAAAGAGCCCACAGTAGTAGTCACACCTCAGCTTTCTTAGGGACAAACAGGAATGTGTGCAGCATGTACCTGCTGTAATTAGTTCGAGCTTTTGTTCCAGCATCATTACTCCGCTGAGACCTGTTCCACTTAGCAAGAAACAAACTGCACAAGTTATCGCTTTCAACAACACGCGCATTACCTGCCTAGAAATGGATACTTGCTCTCATTGATTTTAGTCAAAAGAGATCTAAATTTACATTACTGCACTACTAGCTTTTTTTAATCTTCCTCCTTCTGCAACTAGCTTCCTGGAGGAGTTTCCCATCACAATGGTTTCAAAGCTGTGATGCATTACACAGGGTCCCATTTTTTAGCCACCCTTTAATTTATTCAGGCTAATTATGTCGAGGTGCTTCTAATCTTAGTCAGCGTCTGTTCTTTCAAGCTGTTGAAGGTTGGGAAGGTGTGAACCATCTTCCTAATAGATTTTATGCAGTTTTTAATCTTTTCTCCCATCTGATAACATTGAGCCAAGAGACTGCAGGGTCAGGAGAAGTTGCAGAGCTTGAGGTTTTATCTGGATTTCTGAGCTGCCTAATTTTAACGATTTATTCCATAAGGGACTGGTATTTGTCTTTTTTTTTTACATTTTAAGCTCTTTTTGATCATTTTTTTAGTCTCATGTAAAAAGTGCTTTGATGAAACCCATAGACGACTTCCTCATATCTAGGTCTAACGTTACAAAACATATTTGTAACAAGATTGTTACAAATATGTTTGTTTCAAGGTATGTGACACCCATAACTTTTTAAATTTACTATAAGATCTGCTAATTTCACAGTTTTACATTTATAATTTAAATCCATTTTCTTTTATTTTGTTGATTCCAATCCAGCTAGATTCATGATATTGGGTTTACCAGTACAGTATTAATTAAGTATTTTTTACTTTTCACACTTAATTTATGGAAGAATTAAATATTTACCTTTTTGACATCTGGAATGTGAATCAAAACAGTCGAATTTTCAGAAACTATAGACAAAAACAGGAAAAAATTGAAAAGCCCATTCATTTACAGAAAAGGTTAGGACCTTTTCATGTCCACCTTTTTATCCATTCAAATATCTATATTTCTTACTGATACACACATACATTCATACAAAAGAAAACAATGACACAATCCCCCTTTGGAAGGGAAACCCTCCTGGACCAGAAGGCTGGCTACTCTGACCCAACATAACAAACATAAGCAGAAGGGACATTCAGGACTTGTTCCTTGAATCAAAGTGCAGGGAAGCCACCTTCACTTCCAATAAGGAAAATCTAATATTCTGGTACTACCTGGGGGGTTACAAGCAATCCCAAACCTGCTTGTCACATACCACCCGGAGAAACTCCAGAAATAAAAAAATCCAACATCTATTGAAAAGATTGGTTCAGGTACCCAAGCTGTGAGTGTGAGAGGAGCCCAACTGTATCTAGTTAGTACTTAAAAATCTTGCACACAAGCTCAAGCTCTTTCACCGTCCACGAAGTGAAGATCAGGCACTGAGCCACAATGCACCTGGATTTTCATCCAGCCATGCAGCAGTTGGCCCATGCGTAAAAATGAAATGTTGTGTTTTTATTTTGTATTTGTAATACAATATTTTTGCTCTTGTTATGCAATCCTGAAAAAAAGGTAAACTGATAAAGTTGACTTTGTATTGTGAAATCAGATTTTCAATGGTTAGAAATCACAGACCTGCATTATCTTGGGAAAAAAAAGTGATTGTTTTTCCTATAAATTGTCTTAGATTCTTTTTCAAGTTTCAGTTTTTTTGTTTTATTTTTTGTGTTCAAATTTTAACTCTGTAACGACAGAACATATTTCCAGCTACATGCGGTGAGATTAAACATTGAGAGGCGTGTCTTTATGTGCTGCTCTGTGAGTCTGTGTCTTCCCTTTCCCTGGAGTGAAACTCCAGCCAGTTGGCTCACTGCTGCAGTTATTGGCTCTGAAACTCTGCTCTGTGGCAATGATGTCAAGGCAACGCACTGTAAATTCAGACTCCCAGACGCCAACATCTTAGAAAGCAAGAATGGAATATAAAGATGGTTGTTTGCGTTACGAGGGTGCATTCAAACCATCAGTATTCATTGTCTCAAACTTTACCAACCCATGCTTTTTGAGCTTGTTTCTATTACTTTGCGATCCCTTTTCCATACCTCATAAAAACTCAATATTCTAGTCTCTTGCCACCCCATATATAACCGGAGGCATCCTAATGAATTGCGAGGTGTTTATCATCATGCACAGTTTACATCCTTCTGCAGGAGTCCTGATGCAGACGTGCTTCTGCTCTTATGTCAACAATACATTTCTGTTTGTTTTAACACTCCGGTTGTTAACTTCTGACAGCACTCATGATGGCAGCAGCTTTTATGAATCAATCATAGAGGCCCAGTCCACACACTCAAATACACTCAGTTTCAGTCTCTCCATGAGGGGCACATAACATTTCAGCGTGAATGCCCTTCATAGGAAGCGATGCACTTTGTGATTGCTTTCTGCCTTTTTTTTTTTTTTTGTCAGGTTGCCCTGCATGCATGTGGCATTGCAACCGACATGGTGCTGGAGCACTGCATCCAGGCGAAGTCCGCGTTTGTCATCAGTCCTTGTTGCTACGGGTTCATACAGAACGCAGTGAAGTTCACCTTCCCCAAGAGGTTTTGTGTTCACCACACCTTATTTTAACTTCATCTTTCCAGGATTCTGCCTTTTTTTTAAATATTCTTTTCAGTCGCTGCATCTCTCCTCTTTATTTCTTATGTTTTTTTATGTTTTATATCAAAAGAAAAGATACCCATCAGCCTCACTCCATTTCTTACTAGCAAAATACATAATCGCTCTCTTTGCTGCTTTTTTTGTTCGGCTCTTGTCTCTTATCAGCACCACTGACAAAGCGAGGCGGCAGTGTCACAGCATCTACCCAGCATTCCCCGTCCATCATATTCTCATTATTGTTGTCAGCACCTGAGGATGGTGTTCTCACTGAAAGACAGTTGGGGAACATGATAGACAGTCTGACAGGAAATTCTGCTCGGACTAACAGAAAAAATTCACTGTCAAACAGATAATCTATCACATAAAGTCTAAGATACCCCCGTGGCTGTTCTGTTCATGTGATGACCACTGAAGAGAACTGGAAAGGGATTTATTTCCCCCATTCCGTTTATTGCCTTTCCTTTTTTTTATGAAACTGTGTGTGTTGCAATTTAGACAAAAATTAGGTGCTTTTATTTTTTTTAAAAAAGCAAAAACCAAAATGGATCAATTCCTGTCCAAAAACACAGTTTTATTGGTTTTATCAGAAAAAGCACAACATAAGTAAAATCTGAAACTTGTTTGTCAGACTGAAATCGATCTTAACGCTATATAACAATTCATATAATATTTAAAATGCTCATTTCCGATACCCCTAAGTATCATAAGCATGATCCAAACTTTCCTAAAAACCCATTGTGTATAATTTGTATTATGTTTTTGGCCATGTAACCCATCATTTTACCACTAGGGGCAGTAGAACAGCTTTTCCTGCTCATATCAAAATGGCTGCTCCTATGAAATTTCAAAAAAATGTTGGCGGGAAAAGTTTTGCTGTTTTTCAAAACATTATGGAGAGAATAACTTATTTATTGTTCTTTCAATCAAGAAAACATTTGATCAATTTACGTGTCACACTCATGTCAATATTTTTGTATCTTAAACTAACATTGTTAGCAAAAACTTACCAAATCACACAATGTATCATAAGTGATACTCTTCATATCTCATAGAAGAAATTATTTTGCAAATTGTTTTTATATTTTTCTATCATTTAGTTCATATGCTGGGCTTTATAGGGTTAGAGCTAGAATAATTGGATAAAATGACTTGGACTTTTTTTGTTTTTGATTTGTGCTTTAAAATTAAGTTGGTTCTCTGTCCATCCTTCATCACATTACTGATATTTGCCCAGAAGGGGTAGAAGTGTAAAAAAGAATAACCTTACACGAACAAGTACATGTAGTATAAAAAGTGACAAAAGTATTAAACTTGTTTTAGCTAGTGAACGAACCACTTTTGGCGACAGGAAAAAATATTTTTGTCATAACTGTCTATTAGTAAAGATGTTTTTAAATAACAATCCAAACCTCACTCTTCATAACTACTTCTTCCCAAAAAAAAAGCAAAAACTTTGAAGCTGAAGAACAAAACTGCATCAGTTGGACCGTTTCTGCAGGGGGACTCCTTACCTGACCCGGTCAGTCCTGACTGTTTCTCCCTAAGGTCATGTTCAGGTATTCAGGTGGACATTATGCAGGTTCAGACGTTTCAGAGCACGTCCCGGTTTCTTATGGGCTCTGGAAATTTAACAGTCTCTTTTTTAACATTCAGTCACTCTGGATGTGCTTTGTTTCTCATGACTTAACAGGTTCTTAACCCACAATCGACCTTTTTTTTTGTTTGCTTTGTTGTTTTTATTTCTATTATCCAATCAACAAACTAAGCTCCCTTTTTTTCCCTCAAACAAACCAACTTTGTTTATAAGTTGAATGTAATGAAAGTGCTGATGTCCCAGGTAGATTGGGTTCCATTAATGGATAAGCCACACTGCAGCTTATGTTGCTGTGAAATACCTCAAGAAGTCATAAATGTAAGCTTTGTTTAAGTTTGTTAAATGGTCTCCATCTCATCTTGTTGTCAATGGTCTGAGAGTCTGCAACACTGCTATACAAGGGCTCTTCAGTACAAGAAACACTAGACTAAAGAGCTCTCCAAACCTGATTATCCTCAGGAGATTAGATTCCATTTAATTAAGGGGAAAATGCCAAAATAATGTTAACATCCCGTTAGTTTAGGAACTTTAAAATCCTTATTAATTAATTGAACTAAAAACAAAGCTCTACAAAAAAGGATATATTGCCAAATTCTTTAGTCCAAGCCAGACAAAAATAATGAAAAAAAATCACACAAAAAGAAAACTACAGATTTAAGATTAAAGAAGCCTCAGGTTCACTTCATCCTCTATCCATCCTTTATAGTTCATCTGCTTTTACAAAAGTCTATAAACACCTTAAAATTAATTAATTACCAAGTTTATTTTCATTTAAAAAGGAAACACAATTGCTCATTTTTCTATAATAAAACATGGTGGAAGCATCATGCAGTTGTCTTCTTTTTTTGTTGTTGAAAAAAAAATATTTGTTTGTTTGTTTGTTTGTTTCAAAGCTATAAATGTAAATAATGTGTTTTAAAGATGCCAGCATAAACCATCTGATTGTATTTATTAAGCTTACTGAAACCTACTGTAATAGCTGATGTTTTCATCTTGTTTTCCAGCCAACAATTCCGGGAAACACTGACATATAAGGTAAGCTTTTTATCGTAATACAGCATAATTTTTCAGAGATTAGCTTTAATGATTACTCCTCACTTTTGGTTTATCATTTTATTGCCAGTAACAAAGACCTAGAAAAAGTGTAGTTTTATTTTCCTTTCAAATGTAAAGTTTCACACATATGAATCACATGTAGTTTGAGGAAAGGAAAATGTTTTCTCATATCTCAATTATTAATCCCGACATATGGTGATCTAAATCAGAGAAATGTAAAGTAAATTATCTTCATCTCCGATATATGAACATATTATTTTTTTTAGGTGAATTTGAAGTTTGTAGTTTATCTTTCTTGTCATCCCTTTTCCTTTTGCACCTTACAATGTCAAAGAAGTGAAATTCATTGTGAGGTAGCGATAAATATTAAAACATAAATACTTCATAATTACGGGATCATCACTGGATGGTCCTTGAATTATTGTCATTTTTATATTTTGAGTCATATAGTTTGTTGATTTCTGTTAAATGTATTATTTGTTCTGCCCTTTGTTCAGATTTAGGTTTGGCACATTGAGCTTCCTTTGAAATAGTTTTTTTTGTTTAGTTTTTCTTTTCAATTAGACACCCAAAACACCCTAGGATCCTATACATAAGTGTTTTTGTCTTTCCAAAGAAATTCTCAATCTTTTGCATCCGCCAGTCGTTTAGTCCCTTATCTCTCAGTGCAGACACACCGCTGCACTCTGGGGGGGGCTATTCCATGCTGATATATGGGCCCTGTCAGTGCTTCGGGGGGAAAATCTGTGCAGAAGTAGCTGCAGGTCCTAACCATAGCAACCACACGTTGACATGTCACAACACTGGACGATTTTCAACTTCTTTTCCTTTATCCTTTATGAGATTCAGGTTTTTAAATGCGATACGAGATGTTGATGGTTATTCCTTTTGCCACATGGACATCAAAACATTTAACAAGTGTACCCTTTTAAACAAATGATCAGAACAGAAGCAGTAAGCTGAACATGAAGTTGCGCAGCAGGATAAATCTAGCCTGTTTGAACTGGGAGGAACCGTGTTTGCAGCTTTCAGCGTGAGCTCTAAATCTGGTCCTGTCACCCACTTTGGTTTTGCTTTCAACAGCCGTGTTTAACATTTGCTATTTATTAACGCGCGGTGCTGAGATCCTCCCTGTTTCCTGTGTCTCTGCAAACACTTTGCAGGAAGGAAAGGTGAATTGGGTTGCCTTGTATTCCTGAACCGTAGCTGTCATGCTGTAACTACAGTAGTTAAGCTGAGTGACAGCAAACTCACAGTTGTGCAAGAAAAATAAGACGGTAATGGTGGAAGGTTTTGTTATTTTCAATGCTAATTTTGAGATTCATGTATCCATGTACTGTGCTGTGGAGCCTCCACTGTGAGGAATAGCATCAATTAAAGCCGAGGCAGTTTCAGAGATGACTCCCCACTCCCACCAGTGACTCTTAAATGAAGCAGACCAGGAAAGGTGTGCTTTTGGAAATAAATGATTAAGAATCGTGAAACCTTATTTAAGATGAAAAAAAAACAACCTGCAGTTTCTTTTATTCCACCTTATGCTGACAAAATCACGCATCACAACAGTTTCAAGTGGAATTCTCATCAGAGGCTAATGAGTAAAAAAGGCAGATGAAGCTGCTGTGGATTGGGCTAAACAGGAAAAAACTCACACGGGACCTTGTTAGTGTGGCTGCTAATGTTGGTGCCAAAGGTTTGGCTTTCGATTTCACTTTAAAGGAAAACTGTTATGGGCTACAAAAACTGATGATGTATCAAAGAAGAATCCCCGTGTTTGCTTAAATGGAGCGCGTTGGTGGGATTGTGAAATCGTGTTTCTTTGCTCATTATCTACAAACCCCAACTGCACCACCAACGAGATCTGTAATGTGGTCTCTTTGTGTTCCACAACTGTGGGTCTGTGTTTGCATGTTTCAAACACATGATTTCCAAGCAGATATTACAATTGTAGTGTGACGGTGAATGCTGTCCTGATACATTTGTGGTTTATCACCACGGCTATTGGATTTTAGGTAAAAATTGGTGCAAAAACTGTTCAATTGTTAACATTTAGATGAAAAGTGTTGTGTTGGTGCAGTTCAAAGTCCCACTCCTATCATTTTTCGAGCTATTGCAAAAGTGTTGCTACGTACTAAAGAGATGACCGGCAACTATTGATGACGTCATCGAGTGGTAGTAACGTTCGAATTTGACGACACTAATCTTCCATCTCTGGGATTTGGCCACGGCCATAGTTTCTGCAGAGCAGCAGTAGTTCATTAGAAATTCACCTCTGAGTTGTGGACGGGGCCATTGGCGCTGAGCAACCCCGCCCCTCTTCCCCTCTCATTTGTGGAGCAGAGCGGAAAGCTTGCGTCTTCCTGATTTGCATCAATTTGAAAAAAGAAATACTGAAAATTAAAATTTTGAGCTAAATTTTTATTATATATGTCCTTCCCTCATAAGAAAATGTCACAAGAATATGTTAGGAACACCAAAAGCACAATTTTCATCTGAGTGGATCTTTAAGAAGACAATGAAAACTCATTTTACTCAGTTTCTATGCAACTGAACTGAACTGAAGATTTTTTTTCCCCAGACTGCGCTTTCATTGCTACACAGATGAGCTGATAAGGTGGAAAAGCAGAAAAAAACACAATGATAGAACTAAATCACACATAAAAGTATTCTAAGTCATTCTCTGACTGATGCGAGCAATTTTCCTGTCCTGCTTTTTCCATGTTCGAGTTTGGAGAGCGCTTGTCGTGAAGCGTTTGGCTCATCTGTGTAATAGCGCGCTGTGGACTAAAAATCTTTGTCTGCTTTTTTTGTTCCAGGAACACATGATCCTCTGTCGTTTCGCAGACCAAACTGCTGTTCAGCTTCCACCTGAGAGACGCCTCATCGGTAATGCTGACAGCCTCTTTCTTACACAGCATGTAAAGTACTTCAGCGTGCTATGAAAACATTTCCAACCATGGAAAATAATGTGAAATTTCCTCTTGTTTAGTCACGTTGTGTATGCGCTCATGCACTCTGCATAAGCGGATACACAATGATCTCTCCTACCTGTTATTTTGAGTTATTGTTTGAAACCCCTTGAAGTGTGTATTGCTGGTTCAAAAACATGTTTTTCTGTCAATTTGTATTTAAGTTATAATAACAATGGATTGTTGTTGAAAAGTTTCTGCAGCCAATTCTGATATGATATATGTAGAATAACTTCATGGACGCCACCCATACGTCACTACCAAATCACAGTCTCTGACTGGTCAAAGTTCGACCTGATTTATCTTTCAATGTGCCTTCAATGGACATGCATTTTGTTTGGAAAGCCTGAAAACGGTTGTAGGAACTTGCACAGTGACACGTGAACGCGAGAGTTCTGAAAGCGGAAGCCCAAAGCATGCATATACATCCGTTACATAGACCTTTGAGTGAAAGTGGTCGCTTGCCGAGAGCGGTGAGGCCTAAGACAACCCAACTGAGTGAGTGTGATGTCACCCCATAGAAAATTACTTACTTAAAGCTCCAACGAAATGAAGTCAATTCTGTCATTAGTTTTTTGTGATACGCACGTGGACATGTTGAAGCCAGAGGTGGTCAATAAGCAGTGATTGGTCCGGGTCCAACTGAGTCATCTTTTCTATGGCAGCCATTGTTGCCAATCATGAGTGAGCTTGTTGGATGTCTACACCCCTTCCATTAAAAATCGGCTCGGGAAAATCTGTCAAACATTTCAAACTTTGTAAGTGGGGGCTAGCGGGGAACACCTACTTTAATTGAGGCATCTGATTGGTCCATTTATAATTTAAATAACCTGAATTAAAGACAACATCATGAAAAATTAAGATTAGCAAGAAAATGTTAAAACTAGTAGGAGAGCAAAAATGTTTTTCTGAATGATATATGTTATATAATATAATAATATATTATATTATATATATATATAATGTAATGACCAGCGGGTCCTTCCTATTTAGATTGAGCAGGGGAGGGGTCACCCAGTCTAGTTCTTACAGTCAGTGGTTCCACTATTGCAGTGGAGAACAGATTTAACTTGACTGCAAAAACTACCTGTACTTTGTTTTTGAGTGGTTCATGGGAATAAAGTCACATTTTTTTGAGAAACAAAACACAGAATTTAATGGCAATGTAGCATCTGATACAGATAAAATACACCTTAAGAGGTGGTGCCATATTTTTTAAATGACATATGCAATTAAATCCATAAATTGTGTTTTTTGATTACACTAAGCTAACACCATTCCTGCTTTTAGTCAAGGGTTTCAGACTTTTGAAATGTGTTAAAGTCGTTACTGTTTGGATTTCTGCAGAGCGACAAAAACAGCTGCAGAGAACAGCTGCCAGGTTGTTGTCATTTGCTGAGGGAGGTGAGAAACCTCCATTTCACAGTGCAGGGGAGGACTCTTCAGCCTGATAGCTCTCCACTTTATCAAAGCTTACTCTGAACGTGAGAGTGCTCCCCACTGCCTCGTCAGTCTGAAACATGTTCATGTGTACCTGGCACTTCACCTCACACTCTGCCATCAGTGGGAAGATCTCTCTGGCAAACACTTTCTAACCAGACTTCTGCTGAATGTACTGTGACAGGTGAGGCTCTACAGCAAACTAAAACTCTCGATTAGTACGCTTGCAGCCTGAATCTTATCTTGCATAATAGGGATGTGTTTAAAAGAAATCCTAGGGAAGAACCTGGATAGTGGGTGTAGAGATGAGGATACATTTCTCTGCTAATAGTTGTAAAAGCTTGGAATAAACAGCAGATGCAACAAAATTGTCATAAAAATAAAATCCTGCACTTATAAGATTCCTCTAGAGAGGAGCCCAGCTGAAGTGCTGCGATGCTCATATTGATTCACATTTGTCAGCTCCAGCATTTGCAGGTGGCACAAAAACTAAGAAGAAAAAAAGAAAAAGCTTGATAGACTGTCTTCAAAAAGATGAACCCTGTTTCATGCATGACAGCGAGAGCCACAGCAACATTCAGATGTTGTCTACCTTTTTTAAAATCCCACTCCAATCATATTTTGATCTATTTTAAAAGCATTCCCAGTGGTCCTTTATTTATGATTGTCATTTTTAACCAAAAAAAAAACTTGTCATTTTCTCGAACATAGTTTCTGTAGAGCAACAGTAGTTCATCAGAAATGTGTCACTGAGTTATTCCCGCGACTGTTGGCGCGGAAGTAACCTTCTGCCTATATCCCATCATCACATTGTTTACACTTTCTCCCGCTAGCTTACAGTCCCTTTCAATCTGCAATCTTTTCATCTGCTCCTGATTCATACTGATTTAAATAAAGAGATACTCAGTAATGCAACTTTAATCTTAAATTATTTTAAATATGACCTCCATTATGAAAAAAATGCTACAAAGACGTGTTAAAACAGCAATAAAAATGATTGTCAGCGGAATGGGACTTTAAACAATTGTTTATCTCCAAAACACTCAGAATAAAACGTTGTCATGTTATCATATTGTGCTTTTCTAGTCCACTTAACAATATTTAGCTGCTATTCTGTTTTATTCACCAAAATGACTTTTAAAAAACTAAAGCATGCTTAATATCCTTTGAAAGTAAAATAAGAATAAAAGTATAA
Source organism: Adrianichthys oophorus (assembly GCA_036245035.1). NCBI lineage: Eukaryota > Metazoa > Chordata > Actinopteri > Beloniformes > Adrianichthyidae > Adrianichthys > Adrianichthys oophorus. Next base: position 9,916,808 of record BSAI01000119.1, on the reverse strand, counting down.
CCCTAAGCCATATAATAAACTGATTAATTACTTTTTTTTTCTTTGAAGGTAAACAGTGTATGGGCTTGGTGGACTTGGATCGTTCCTGGGCAGCAGAGGCCTCTGGGTACTCGGTGCAGGTGATAACCATGGAGCCTGAAACCTGTTCACCAAAGAACAACATGCTAGTGGGAATCCCACCACAAAGGAGAAGCTGCTAACCAAAATGCTTTTAAAAAAGAGGAACATTAGGCATCTTTGCTTTGCTGAATTGGAGAACATATTAAGAATGGTCAGATACAGCTAATCCAGCTTTTGTTTTTTTTTTTTATGTTCTGTATATTTTTAACAGACTTTAAAAGTTGCCAATGAAAAAATGAGCTCATAATTGTATTTACAAGTCTTATTTTAAGACAATTTTGAGGTTTAACTCCAAAGTGAGAAGGTGATAATTGTGTGAAGAGGAATATGGGAACTTTCCTCCAAACACCCTGAGTTTTTACTGCTTTTCTCTAACCGCAATGTTTCACTTGTGTCTGCATGCGATCAAGCTGTCACTGTACACAAGCAGCAGGAAATTACACACCCACCTTGTTAATTAAGCATAAGTCCATATTTGCGCACAGTCTGTGAGGAAGCACTAATGCGCTTCCCTTGATTAACAGGAAGAGAAAAAATTCCAAACTGAAGCCACATCTGCAGTTGAGGAGAAGATGGAAATCACCTTTGTGCGTTTTAACTAGGAGAGACAGAGATAAAGAAATTGGATTTTTAACTCCCATCGTAGCGTTTAAAAATTAGCTCTGTGGTTTTGCAGAGATCTGTATTATTTCTGATGAAGAACTAGTGTGAACATGACATGCATACTGTAATATGCTCAGCAGCAGCAATTAATATTTGATGGTTCTGGCATAAAAAAGGGTCAGTAGACTTGATTAGACACAAGGTGGTCAGAGTCTTACTAATAAAGAAAAAAAAAGCTCTGTAGTGCATATTTTATTTCAGCCCTGCAAACTGCAGACAAGCCACTGTCTCTCAAGATTTCATCTAAGTATGAGGACTCAGTAATTTGTTTACACCAAAAATCCTGAGCTGTCACCTTCCTCCGTTTATGGTGGCTGACCAGAAATCTGCGGAGACAGCCGGCAAGTCTTTTGGGACGGGTGAGGGGAGATGGGAGAAAGAGATTCAGGCTTTTCCACCGTCAGATTCCTTTAAATTCAGTCAGCAGAGTCGATCTATTGTGAGGTGAACAGTCACACGTGCAGCTCCTTCTGAGGACTGAAATTATTCAAACAGGAATGTCTGACTCCTCCTGTTCATTCCGTTGACTCCTCACAGCTGACGTTGTTGATGTGCAGATGGATACAAACGAGGCGAGAGCAGCTGTCGGAAAGTTGCTTAAAGCTAGCAGGACAGATAAGAACAATCTTGCTTAAAAATTTGTTTTGAAATTAGTTTTAAGCCCAAAAGTGACATTTTCTAGGACATAGTTTATGCATAGCTGCAGCAGTTCATTAGAAATTTGCTTCTGAGTTGTAGGCGGCACTGTTGGTGTGGAAAAAGCCCATCCCCACTTCCAGTTACCCATCTATTTACACTTTCACAGCCCCATACAGCTCCAACCTAACACTGGCAGTGAAAAAGGAATGGGGATCAATGGGGAGCTATCCAGCTGCACAGTTTTGAGTCAGATGTCATCTCAGACGAGGAAAACAGATGTACATGGACCCATTTGTCTGCAAGTGGATGCATCAGAATAGAGCGGAGCTCTTTTTCAAATTGTATTTTTTTTTCATCTACTCCTTTTTCAGAATGATTTAAATAAAGACATATTGAGAAATGCAATTTAAGCTGATTTTTTTAAATAAATAGATATCCTTCATCATTAGACAAATGTCAATAACATGTTAAAAATCAAAAAACGTGATTTTCATTGGAGTGGGTCTTTATTATTTAAGTATCTTTTTAAAATGAAAAAAAAAATTCAAAAGTACAAAAATAAAACATGAATTTGCAAAAAAGAAAAGAATCAAAGCACTCTTTTTTAAACTGAATTTCAAAATACCAAACAAGCAGTAGCTGAACCTCTATTTTTTAGGAACACTTTGCTTGAACACAACAACCCCCATATAAAGACCTTTCCAACAATCATTTTTTTATTTTATTTTTTGAGTGGGTTTAGCTATTGCATTTAAGGCCTTTTCCTGTCAACATGAATTGTCTCTGTTTCCAAAATTCTCCTCTTGTTTATGTTGCCTTGGTTATGGCCAAACACAGTTCAGTTAAATACACCTCCTGTGAAACAGTTCTTTGAGCTGCGCCTCTGAATCTTTCTATGATGCACCCTCTTTGATTTTTACCTTCATGTTCCACTGATGAAATGCATTTCCTTTGACTTGCATCATTTCCTAATAAACAACAGAGAATTAGAATCCTGGAGGCCAGCAAGTTCCTCACAACCATGTCTTCTCAGTTTTTTACCACAGGTCCCAGCTGCCCTCATTCTGCTCGTCTTTAATAATGTGTTTATCTGTTCTTTTTTTTTTTTTCCTTCTCATCCAGGTGTCAAAATCTGTCACCTGTGACATAAAAGTCTGCTTTTCTCGTTTTTATCTGCTGTACCAGGAGCACGTCCCAGTTTTAAGGTGCCTCAGCTGTGCCACGATTCATGCAACATTGCCTGCAGCGGGGCGCAGGGCTCTGCGAGAGCCTAAAATCATGCTCAGTGCTTTGCAAGCCAATTTACTATGCTGTATTTATTTCGGATTTCCTATTGCTACCCCCACAACTGCTTTTTCTTCTCTTCTGTCTCCTGATTCAAAGGAAAGGGTAATTGCCCCAGGCTGTGTCCTCATCAGCTCAGAATTCACTGTGTGTGTGTATATATGTGTATATATATATATATATATATATATATATACACACACACACATAAACAGCTGAATGGATTTGGACAAACCTGGTCTGCTGAAGAAGATTTTCAGCCATACCCCTGACGCATACTGTAAATGGCTTAGCCAGGTTTCCCCAGCTGCAATTTCCATGGGTGCATTTGCCTTTTTATGGTTAGGGTTACCTACATTTATTTGGTTGTTTATTTTCTGTTGTTGATTCATTTTGTGTCACGACAGGAATCTGATCTTCAGGTCAGTTGAACTTTGAAAGGTTGATCGAGATAACATTTTTGCTGCTCGTCCCACAGAGGCTTCCTCAGTTCTAACTGCTGATGGAAAGATCTGGTTATTTATGTGCTGACTGCTTCAGAGGTGTGACATATAATTGAACATGTCCTGGGAGGAGATGCAAATGTTAACAATTCAGGGATTATCATTATGGCTTTCTCCTGTTTGATTTAGATGGCTTCTATATGAAGACAGTGAGGATCGAAAGTTTGGGCCCCTGGGTAAAATGTTATATTGAATAAAGGGAAAGATTGAAGAATCTTATGAAGGGATCAGTTTACAGATGAGATATCCTTTTAAAATGTCAAAAATTTGGCTTTATTTCCATCATTTACCCTTTCAAAATAACGAAAAACAAAATAATGGCGTGTGCAAAAGTTTGGGCACCCTACAGGATTCATAGTATGCACTGCCGCCTTTGTAAAGCAGAGACCTGACAGTGCTGAACTTTTATTTTTTAGTAACACTTCGCTTGAACACAACAAACCCCATATGAAGACCTTACGAACAATCGTTATTTTTTTGTTTTATTTTTTTAAGTGGGTTTAGCTGTTGCATTGAAGGCCTTTTCCTTCATAATCATTGTTTCCAAAGACCAGGTGATTTCAATCTAAAAGATTGTAAATAATCTGAGTCATCTGACCTTGCCCCAACAATCAGCATCATAGGTTCTTCCAAGCAGTCATCCAGAACAATGAAAATGAAAATATTTGATGCTCACAAAGCAGAGGAAGGCTATAAGAAGATAGCAAAGTGTTTTCAGATGTCAATATCCGCTATTCATTAAGAAATTACAGTCAACAAGAACAGTGGAAGTTAAAGCAAGATCTGGAAGACCAGAAAAATCTCAGAGTTCGACTGCACCATCCCTCCAGAAAGACCTGCAGACTCTGGAGCTGTGGTACACTGTTCTAATGATCCTAAACACACCTCGAAATCCACGCTGGTCTTACATTAAGAAACAGAAACTGAAGGTTTTGCAGTGGCCTTCCCGATCTCCTGACCTCAACATAATTGAAAATCTATGGATAGACCTGAAAAAAAGCAGTGTGTAACAGGAATCCCAGAAATCTCAAAGAACTGGAAGACTTTTGGAAAGAAGAATGGATGAAGATTCCTCAAACAAGAATTGAGAGACTTGGCTGGCTACAAAAAGCCATAGTATTGGTGCACACACCATTATTTTGTTTTCTGTTATTTTGAAAGGGTAAATGATGGATACACACACACAGATTACATTTGTGCACTCTTGACTTTTGTGCGCTGAACAAATGCACATGCGCACATTTGATTTTCAAGGTGCTTTATGCGGATATAACGCAACCCACGCTGCGTTTGCGAATTTACCTTTTCTTCTCAGCCTGTTGAATAGCTCTGATGCTGGTAAATATTTCACTGGGTGCCGCGGGGCTTCATAATTACACAGGCTCAGGAGAAGTATTTCTGATTATGGAGTGGCTTCTCTTGAGCCCCCGCTGCGTTGTCTTTCCTGAGCAGCGACTACCTGGGTGGCCGGTTCATCTGCACGCTCGGCACGGCGATTTCATTACGAGCCTCCGACGTGCACGCGAGTCCCACGTGCCCTAACTTAGATGACGTGAAAAGTCAGATTGGTGAAGAGAAGCCATCAGGTCGTTGTGCACAGCGGAGAGCTCTGAACTTGGTCAGCGAGCTGTGCGCGCTCTTCGCAGCAGTGCGTCCCGCTTTACGCACGGTTACGCGCACGCTCACTGGAGTCACCGCCGCTTGTCTGCCGCTCCTCCTGGAGAGAATTGCACATGAGTGCGCCCTGACGGACGCCAGCAGACCTTCACCGACGGACCACCGTCGGAGAGACAGAGGGAAGCTGCTGATCTCCAGTTGTTTCCTCCACAGCTCCAGTTCACATCCTGCGCTCCTGGATTACAGAGAGGAGCGGCCAGCCTCGGCGCAAATAACTCCTGAAAACCATGCAATTGTGGATAAAGTTGGTGGTGTTGTGCAGCTGCTGCTTTGGAGCAAGTGCAGACTTCGATGGCAGGTAGGAGCTGATTCTCCGGAGGCTTTACGTGACCTGAAAATTGCGTTTTAGTTCTTTTTTTATTTAAAATAAATGTGAATTCGATCATTTTAAACGGGCTATATTGTTTTATTTTATTTTTTTTTTTTAAATCAAACTAATATTAAAATTAACTAGCCAATAAAGTGTTGCGCCTGCTGATTCAGGGGTGTTGGCATCTCTTTCATCCCGACTGTTTTCATTGAAAAAAAAAAGAAAAGCCAAGTTCATCCAAACGAGATTCCACGGCGCCTCAGAGGACGCAGCCGGGATGCGGTGTTTGTATTCGTAAATATCATGGCATGAAGTTCTTGCCTTGTTGCAGGAGATGTCAGGCTGATTATTAAGTGACGTGACAACGCGCAGCCCGGCGCCTCGTGTTCCAACATGAAGAGTGTGGAGACGAGGCAGACCCAAAAGAATTCACAAGATCTTCATCTGCCCACAGCGGCAGCAGGGCTGGGTACGGTGGTGGATGGTGTTTCTGTCTTGTTTGCAACAGCCATCCAGTTTCCTGCGGCTCCCTTATGTGGACATAAACAGAATAGTAGTTTACCTTTACTTGTGTTGACTTATACTGCAAAAGTTGCAAAAACTGTCCTTTTGCCCAAGATCCAAAGAAAACTCTGCTTTTTTTTCTCGCTTAAATCATCTCCTGAAAACAGAACTATTTTTTAACAACAAAACTAATTGAATTGAGAGCCATGGTTCCAATATATCTGGTAATATTAGGTGTCCACTTTGACTACTATGACCTAACATTTTCAAAAACATTACATTTGTGAGATTATTAACCAGGCTAGGATTTGGCCAGCCCCACTTTGGGGTGCAAGTAGAATTCCAGGGGGTGTCCTATCCCTCTGAGCCCCTAAAATGCTGAGAAAACCATCATATCAGTTCATCTACCCATCTTCTCCTTTGATCAGTTTGATATCTCTTGTAAGTCCTATGTTGAATGATCTTCTTGACACTATGCTTTGCAACAGGCACAAGCAGGACCCTGGTTTGTGCCCTGTTGAGGCTGCATTTATTTTGTGTCTTTGTTTTTTTAGTGTCTGTTAGTTTATTTGTTATTTATTTTCAAAACCCGCTGTCTCCCTTTCGGGGTCACAGGGTTGTCTGTCCCGGATTCTGTTGGGCCATGACACTGTTGGACCCTGGAGAGGTCACCAGTCTGTCACAGGACACAAGCATTACCACACATACTCACTTGTATCTGTCCACCCTTTGTTTCTTTGGCTTATTTGTATTTTTTTGTTTGTTTCCTTTGTTCTTTTCCTTTTTGTACTTTTGTTTCGTTTAGCTAATTGTGGATTTTTGCAGCCCATCACATTTGGGGGTGGAGTCATGGCATTTAGGGGGGTATTGCCCCCCGCCTGCCCATGCCCATTTCCAGCCTTGTTATTGATGCAAAAGAGATCTGAGGTAAAGACAGCAACGTTTCCAGCACAAAGCTGTATCGTCACTGTTTTATCCGATCTTTTTCCTCTTAATCGTCCTGGCTTTTGTCTGTGTGCGTGTCAGGCTTTTACTGATGAGGAGTGAAAGACTCTGACTTTATTACACGCTTTGCCTTTGTGTAATTATCATTTATTTCAACCTTGCAGCAGCATATTGTGCATTATTAACATTCCTGCTGATGGAGTGGCTTGTCAGTATAGCCATAATTTGCCAATTTTTATGGGTATAAACTTGCTCAGGCTTGACTTTCTGCCTCAATATTAATTCATTGAGAAAATATCCCCTGAGCGCAAGAGAAAAAAAAAATTATTTATCACCCTGTCCTGCCCACTTACAGGATTTTTGAGGGGATTCTAGGCGGCTTGTGTGTGAGTTTCTGAAGAGTCCTTCACAGGCATCACTGGAGAGATACGTTTGTTCTTGAGGATCTTCTTACCTGGGATCATGTGACCCTGAGAAAAGAGTTAGTAGCTTCCTGTCAAAACACAGAAAAGGCAGAGGAGATGAGGATATTCTTCACCAGTGATGTCATTGAGCCAAGTCAGCCAAGCAGCACATACCAGACCTCTGAGTCATAATCCAAAACCTGCTGATGGCAGGAGCTCTTGGCACCGTAACCCCAGAACCAAGTTTGGACTAAATGATAACATAGATTGTCGTTGATCAAAAACGTATTGAAAAGATCAAATCTTGCTTTGTTTAATATGATTTTTTTTACAGCTATGAGGATTCAGGGTTTTTTTTTTAAACAGTGAACAAGTGTGGCTGACAATGTAAGGCGCATGTTAATTTCAATGAGTTATTCTCCAAAGCTTTTTTAGGGACTTGACTTTGCAGGTGTTTTCATATGTCATGGATCCTGCTCCACTTGGGTGTGAGTAATTTCTGGTTGTGCTATAAAACAAGCCCTAGATTAATTGAATTAATGCTTTTTGCATTACATTGCAGAGTATTTAAAATATACTTTCATTCAGCTTGACTTACTAATTACTTTTTTAAATTGGATTTAATGTGGAGTTGGGACTCTGTGATCATCTTTCCTGTGGGCTGAACCCCTGAAATGCTAAACCCTATGAGCTACAGCCACCAGCCCAGTGTTTCAGGATTCATGTGCAATAAAACTCTGTGCTGTAAATATAGTGGAAAGTACATACATAAGTGACGTACATGTTAACTCAGGCAGTGAAGATTCCCAGCTGATATGCTTTTTCGTCACACTATTGGTGCAACTTTCATACAGGCGTTAAAAGAAAGGGGATGTGAGAGGTTGATGGAGCTGCATATTGAGTCATTCTATCATCACTGTCTTTAAAAAAAAAAAAAAAAACTAATTTAAACAGTCTCAGAGTTAGGACATCAGACATTTATACAACAGAGAGGCTACTGGTATTCATGGAAGAACTACTTTTTTATATATGTTGCAATGCCAAACTTTTAAGACATTTTCTAAATGACAGCAATGATTGTAGCAGAGATCTGAGCTGTCATCTCAGCACTTTATTCTACGACCTACTTTAACTGGTGGTTTGGAAGGAAAGCATTAGGGTCTTGTTTCTACATGGGTTAAACCAGGGGTCTGCAACCTGAGGCTCTGGAGTCACATGCAGCTCCTTTATGCCTCCATTCTGGCTCTTTCAGTTTGAAGATAATTTTGCTAACAGTTCAAATAAATAATTTTTGTTCACTTGTTTTAGTAGAATTGTCATTTATGTTTAGGTTTTCACCTTGTCAGAAAACTGAGCAAAGTGATGGTAAAAGATTTAATCCAATGTCAGATATGTTTATCATTCAAATGAGATTGTCTTCAACTGCACAACATTGTTGTATTTACATTTTGTTTGCATTTAAATCTTAAAATCTCTTGCATCTTTATAAATCTGAAAGGAAATTCAATAATAGATGAGTAGATTTTAAAACAAATCTACACCAATGGTGTAATTTTAGATTGAGAGAAAAAGGATAACAATGCATCAAAATGATAATAAATGCCATGTTTGAGTTGTTTGAGTTTTCTTGCATAATTCAAGCAAATCTGCTGCAGCAGGAGAATCTGATTCAACACAGGGTGTATTTTATTTTGAAAGGAACTTGTGTTTGCTGCTATCAAAAGTAAAATAAATTAACATAGTTTTACACAAAAAATATTACTCTGTTATATTTTAATTACTGTCAATATTTACAAGCTACTTTTTCTAAACGAATGGCTAAATGGCCACAGAAACATGAATAACGGGGACTTTTTGGGGGGGACTTGGCGGCTCTCGATGAGTTTTGGTCAATAACTGGACCAAATGGCTCTTTTGATGCTAAAGGTTGAATACCCCTGGGCACTGAGGACGGGAGTGTCGGGCCAAAGTGTAAAGTCATTCTCAACACATCCCAGAATTCCATGGTTGTGAATGTTTTAGTGGCTAGTCCATTTGTCTGTGGTATCTCACGATTTTTGAAGCCTCTTTTTAACAACTTAAGATCATGGAATCCTGGGATTGTCTTTTTGGAATATGTCTGCTATCATAGAAGTGAAATACATCAGTGGAAGAAACCTGCTTGTGCTGTTATCAGGCAGTCCTCTGACTTCAGTTGTTGCCAAGTGGAACATGTTCACCGCAGTGCTGCTCCAAAAAGAAACCTATTTGCTTTGTTAAATCTAGGTGCTTATGTTTTTATTTATTTCTTGCCTGGCAGTCCCGTTCCCTCTGTGCAGATAATCATTTCCATTGGCTGGGCTATTTCCTCACCTTGACATAAATCATCGGCTCATATTTTGTCAGCGCGGCCACATGGTGTTTTGTGTTAATGCGATGATCTTGGCAGCCCGTATGCAGACCTGGCAGCACATGCAGCCGAGGTGGTTAATTAAACCGGCATGACACATTACGACTCCGCGAGCCATCAGCTGAGCTCGGCAGGTTCGAGCAAGTCTCACGCCAAGATGCTACTGATGCAGCAGTCAACAAATGGGTGAGAGGCAGAAAAATCTATTCAGCCACTCGGGTCATGCATGCATGATAGATTGATTAGATTATCCTGACTGTGAATAAAGACTTTTATTTTTTTACCTGCATGATCCTGATAATTAAACGACTCTTTGTTCTCCTCTGTGAACAAAACTTTCACTTTTCAGTGTCAGTAAAGGGCAGCAAGCAAACTTTCTCACCTTAAGTGGCGCAGCTGAAGGACAGTGGCATCCACAGTGTAGATATCATCCTCTCAGGCTCTAAGGGAAGGACCGTGTCATTTAGTCTGCAATTGAAAAGATTTGTTACAGTGCATGAAGGGTAAAGGCGTGAAGGATAATAATTATCGTCTTGGGTTCCCTCAAGGCCCGAGGGCAATTTAGGATCAGGGCTTCAGGGTAATAAATACAGGTATTAAGCTCATGTCCAATTGATCTGGCCGCTTTAAAGTTAGCAGAATATCACTGAGAACAATCTGGCCTTCGTTGTTCAAATATTTTATAAGAATCAAAAGTTTAAAGTTTTCAAAAAGAAGTTGTTTTGTATTTTTTGATGTAATGGAGAATGCATTATCCATAAGAAGACAGAGTTTAGTTTAAGCTGATGCCTTTCGTACTTCATATCAGCAGAGGAAGCTCATAGATTATTCATATTTGTAATGTCATATGTTAGAGAACACATCAATGTGAAATATTTTTCCCCTCTTTCCTGCTCTTTCCCTCCATTCACCTCCTAACGAAAAGGTCTTCTCTCACAGTTATGTCACCAGTAATAATTATGATGGAGTCCGAGATGACATTTTCAAGGGGATAAAGGATTTTCCGAGATGCATGAACATTAGTTCACCGGGCCCCTGTCTCAATATGTGGTCGAAATGTCTTGGTGCATTTGCTAATTGCACGCGGACGTGGTTGATTGCTGTATTAGGTCACAAAAGCAGTTGTGGAGGATGGGACACCGATGACCAAACAGCTGTTTACCATCAATGGGCCATAGATACATTTAGACAGAGATATTTAACATGGCACCATCTAATCAAAGTATTTCTCCATTCTGTTTTTTAGTACTGAAAGCTTGGTGTGTTTGACGAGACAAGTCAGGAGCTGAAATGTCAAATTAAATGCTTTCACATCTACAGATGTGCAATTAAAAATATTTTTTCTTGTCTGGATATCAACCTGATTCTTCCTGCTGATCTGGCGGTGCACAATGAATGAAAAGTTGACTATGCTTTTAAAGATCAGCTTGAAGCGAATGAAAAAACAAATTGTAAATTTGACAAATAGACATTGTAAATTTGACAAATAGACATTGTAAATTTGACAAATAGACATTGTAAATACTGAAAAAAAAACATTTTACTTGAAAGAAATATGGAAAATTTGCCAAAAAAAGAATCAATTTGAAACTTGAATTGAAATAATGTGCTGTGATGTGATTTATTGTTTTTGTGTGATTAATTAATCGTGACCTGGAATTAATTAACCTCCTTAATTGATTTTAATTGAAAATATTTTAAACTAAATCATTGCTGTGAAAAGCCTCATTTTGAGGTATTTTAATTTGTGAGATTGTGAAACAGTAAAAGCTCAAAATAAAACTACAAAGCTTTTTTTTAAATTACCGGTGGAAAAGACCTCCAATCTTTACTTTGACACCACAGAGGGATACTTTTTTTTCAGAAATGTGTTAATGATTTTAAAAGAAGTGCAAAAATAGCTGTAATCAATGAATTGTGATCAACACAATAATTTGACACCTTCCTATAAATTTAATTTGTTACCAAACAAGAAATAATGCTCATTTACAAAAGCTGCTGTTTTGTGGTTTCAGTTTGTTGTTTTGTATCCACACCCCCTCTGGTCTTCTAGTTCTCAATGTACAGGTTTAGTTAAGACCTTTTTCTTTTTTTGGAGTTGAGCCTTATTTGACGTGGGGATGAGGCATCTCAATCATGTCCTGGTAGCCAATGGGCTCAAAGCCACATCGCCATGGAAATGTAGTCTCAACAGAAAAATTGTGAATTGAACTGGTAAAGCCAAGAGGGAGAGAATAAACAAACATCTTTCATTTGGTAACAGTTTTAGATTTAGAGTTTTGTTTTGGATTTTTTTTTTTTTTATTATTTAAGTTTCAAAATAAAAAAATTTTTTCCTCCAAATTTTCAATGGTTTATTTTATTTTATTTTATTTTTCAAATTCTACAATTTAATTTTCAAAGTTTTAGTATTTCCTTCAAGTTTACGATATAGGCTATTTTGAAGTTAAAACTGTTTTCAATTTTTCTCTTTTTAATTTACAGTCCAGATTTGTATTCACTTTAAGATAATCCTGATTTGACTCCATATTTGTCTGATAATATTTTGCTTAGGTGTTTGTTTTATTTGCAGCTACACCGTGACAAGAATGTATGATCTATGAAGCTTTAAGTCTTTTTGGAAATCTACCATGAATGAAGTTTTCCAACTATGAGCCACCATTTGACTTCTTTCTCTTCACATCGGTTCAATTTTTGCTGGATGATCGCATGGTCACTTCTTCTACTCGCAAACGATCTCAATTTTATTTTTCACAATACTAATGGCACCATTGTTGCTTGTTTCTATAGCAGCAAAAAGCACATGGCATGAAAACATTAAATGGGAAAACAAGTATGTGGTTGCAGGATAAATGTTTCCAGGTAAATTCACAAAAACAATTTTGGGTTGTTTTGTAAATGTATAATTGGAAAAAAAGACCCACAAACAAAGATCTGTTTTATGAAAGGTTTGAAATAAAATTGGCAGATTTAGCGCTTCACAATCACCAACACAAATGAGTAGTTTGTCATCACTTTTTAAAATCAGGAAATTCTGTGGTCACTCTGAATTTATCTGTTTATTGTTGATCAAAACAAGTGTAATGTTGTTTCTGTGTATACCTCTAAGTCTTTTTTGTGTTTCTGACAAAAGTCTGGCATCAATTCAAGTATTTTCTACTTTTTTTCACATTCCTAATTTCCACAACACTTGTTTTTTTCCATTTGCCTTCTCTTTTCTCATTACTTTATTCTTTCCTTTTTCTATCTTCTTCTTCTCTCTGTGTGTTTTTGACTGACTGCCTTCCTGCTTGCCAGGCACCAGGCAAACACTTTCCCAGATCTGCCACTCACACTTAGCATCCACCGGTTTACTTATTTGTTTATTTATTTTCAAAGAGGTGATTGGCAGGGGGAACAAGCATTTGCATTTCCCCCCGCCTGATGAGAAGACACTAACAGGTACGGATGGATATCAGGGAGAGGATGAGCTTTGAACACGGAGCAAAAGCCTCACTTTCTCACGCAGATGCCAACTGAAACATCTTTTGTGTAAATTAGTTATATCAAGAGAGCTTCTGCCGTGTTTTGTTCAGGATGAAAGTGTTTTCCAGCTCTTTTGAATAAAAAAAGGTCTTTATTTTCCACACAATATATCAGATCTGTACAGCAGTTATTGGGGGGGGGGTTCACCTGTTCATTTTTAGTTAAAAGCTTTTGTTAATTATCCAGCACATGGTTCCATCAGTATGCTATTGAACTTATTCATGCTCCGTCTTCTCATTTAATCTGTGATCAGCCGGAGCGCAGATAAGAAGGCAATTCAAAATGTGGGATCTGCCAAGAACGCATTTCCATGGATAAAATATTATGTTACAAGTAATATTCTGCTGCAAAACGTCCCAGATGAAGAGTAGTGTTCTGAAAAGTAACCTTTATCTGTCTGAAATGCTCCACGTGTGGCCATCAGTTCTCTTTGTGGCAGGAATAATAGCGTCTGCTGGCATCAGACGCCGAGTTGTGGAAAACGCTACATTTTCAAGGGCAGCAAGAAGTCGGAAAGAAATCTCGGCAGGGACGTGGTTCTCTCAGATCTGTGGGGCAACTGAAGGCCAAATTCTAATGGCCAAGCTTTCAAACCAGGGCTCCAGATTGCAAAAAAAAAAGTAAAAAATGTGGTTAGAAAAAGAAGGCCTTTAAAATGAATAACTTCTGCTGTTGTCATTGTAAGGAAAAACATTGGAATGCAAACCTGTCAGCAATTTATGTAAATACGAAGAACTGACTCAAGACTTTAAAATCCTTATTTGGAAGCAATATTATATCATAAAAGTTATGTTTTGTTGCAAAAAATGCTGTATAAAAGTGTGTTTAAACATGTGTACGCATTGCAAATAAATATTTATTTAAGAATCAAATGTAAAAGTACATTTTGTAGAAATATGTCTCTAAGCATAAAAGTATTACCCCACATCCATACCCAAAATTGGGTATGGATGTGGATTTTTGAGTCTGAAAACCTAATTTTGTAAAATAAAAAAATAACAAACGTAATTGAAAATAAAACTATTTCTTTTGATTTGTAATAATACAATGAAGTCGGATTTTTGAGTACAATCATTGAACTGGTTAAGATCTGATGCAACAATCCATCACAGGTGGCCGCGACAGATGGCGTCATCCAACGGCTTGTGTCGATACGGAGCCAGGGTGGACTGCTGCTGGGGATGGACGCGCCGCTCGTGGGGTCACTGCCAGCGTGAGTGCCAACGTGCCTGCTGCTGCTTCTCAGGGCAAACGGGGACTAACCAGGTTGCGAGGTTTCACGCTGGGTTCAAATGTGCTGTTAAATGGAATCACGCCGCAAAGAAACAAAAACATACACACACTGCTAACGGGGCACCGCACCTGGTGAAGTCTTTAAGGAAAGATTTATTACCGTGTGCGGCTGATACTGTTGGCCACCTGACTTTTATATTCACACTGCATGTGGCCTTCATGAAAAAGAGAAAAGGCCAACAGATGAATAGAAATGATATTAGAAAAAAGGAAACGAGCTAAAAACATTGTTTTTGACATTCTCTGGTGAGGATTCAGAGGATGTTCCTTACAGCATCATGTTTTCAACATAAACACTTTGATAAACACTGCCATATCACCCAGAGAGTTATGAATGTACTAGTGGGTTTCAGCTTTGGCCTTTTTCTTCACAAAATGTCAAATTCTTTGCATGGTTTGATGGCTGGAACTCTTGCCGCTTTGCTGTGGACGTTTGTTAAAGAAAGCGGATTGCAGCACATAAATGTGTCTTTTCCATGGTGAGAATTCATCAACTTGCATTTTATAGAGACAGAAGGAAAGTGCTTATTCACTTTCCTTCCAGCTGCTAGATTATAAAGAAAAAAAAAATCAGAATTCCTGCTGTATGAGTGTTTGGCTTAAGGCAACAACCATCAGTCGAGCAGCTTAGATTAGAAGTAGAATAGGTGAAAGCAGGTGAGCTTGTCTCTTTTCAGAGGAGTGGAAATTTAAAGCTACACTGATGAAGTAAGCATGATATAACCTGTAATTACTGATCTCCATAAAGGAAACTCACTGCCTTTTTTTCCTCAAAGCGTTCACAATGTTCTCAGCTATAAATAAAATGCCTGTGAAATACTTAGATCAATAAACCACTCTGACACAGATGCTGAACCATCTCTTTAAAGAAGCAACAGCAGCTTTGCACTAAAATTCTCAAAGGTTTAACAAATCCCTCTGATATGTCCTTAAATGATGCATTTCTATAAGGTCAGGTTGATCCAAAATGATTTTTTTTTTTGTTTTGTGAACTAAATTCTGCATTTAGCCAGTTTAATAACCTAAATAAAAGCACTGAGATCCTTTTCAAAATAATCCTTTTAAAATATACTTTTACTTTATAGCAAAAATATGGTTTACCATCATGTTACACTAGGAATGCAATTTCTATACTTTTTTGTTATTTTTAAGCTTTAACGCACATCTCAATTATTTCTGTTTAGGTCAATTGGCTACATGCTGTTTATTTTTTGAATGTCACTGTTTGTGTAACATCCTGGTACTGTTTGACTTATCTACGGTGGCCCTGAAGGGCAACTCACATAACAAATCACTCGACGCAAAAAACATTTAACAACAAAAAAAAAAAAAAATTTAAAATAACCTTCAATAATAACCAACATTGCATTTTAGGAATTAAAACGAAGTTCCAGAAATCTTAACAACATTCCAAAAAAAGGAAACAAAATACAAATTTTCTGATTTTTTTTAAATTTTTTATGTGTATTCAATGTTTGCATCCTAATAAAAGTTTTATGATTAGTACAGAACAAATCCAGTATCACTTCATGCCAAAAAACCATCCATCGGTTGAAATGATTGACAAACATGATCATACAATCAGCGATGTCCCAGTTTCTTATTGTGTCGTTTTTTTAAACATTTCAATTTGATTTCTGGGAATTACTTTTGTTTTCCAAAACATTTCATTTTTTTGAATTTTGTTTTGCTTTTTAAAACATAATGTTGTTTTTTTCATTTGTTTGCTTTGCTTTTTTAAATTTTTTTGTCTTTGAGTGATTTGTTGGCGTGATTTGCACTTCAGGGCAAGGAGACTTTGCATATAATTAAAAGAATTCAAAACAAGTTAATTGAATTACACTTCAATTACAATATGTTTCAATCCAATTAGTTAAGCACGTATTCAAGAAAATGCCAATTCAAGAAGCATGTAGCAAAGGAAAGCATCACAGCCCATCACAAGTTCTGCACCGTTCTGGTGATGGAGTGCGTCTGAGAGTTCCCTCCATGGAAAAGGCCTAAAAAATGGATCGGTTCTGCATGTCATCTGCATTCATATACTCACACATATATTAATCTATCATTTTGTATATATTGTCTTAATTGTGTTTTGTTTTTTTTAGGTGGTGATGCCTTATAACAAACTCTGCTATATGTGTATCTCATTCTTTTAGTTTTAGTAGATTTAATGTTTTATTGTGGAAAATGTGACATACACTGCTTTATTTGGTTGAACAGTTAAACCCTTGACACCTGAATTTATTTCCAGCAATCAAATCAATTCAAATATTTCTAAAAAGCACTTCTCATACTTGTGCAGCTTTACCTCCCTTTACCCTACCCACACAGTGAAAATAAAAGTATAAATAAAAGTAATAAAAGAAAGTTGGGAACATAAAAACAAATAAAAATTTATTCTTCTTTCTTTTTGCTTTAAAATTGATACTAAATTAAGGTAACTTTGCAGCTGAAGTGGTTTGATGTAAATGTGCATCACTAGGCTGCGAGGGGTGAAGTGACAGATCAGACTTGGAGCCAGAAAAACAAGTTATAGTTATTGGGGGTTTTTTGGGGAGGAAAAGCTGAGATTTTGGAATTAAGATGATTATATTACGCGATTGTTCCCAAACACCTCAAAGATCTTGGCTTTTGAACTGAACAGCTTGTGCTGGATGATACCAGAAAAAGCCCCAGTGTCATTCAGGGCCAGAATCAACTGCCCTCCTGGCAGGAGTTAGCCATTCCAGTATACAAAGCTTCCCAGTGCATTTTCACAGGGTTCTTTTCAGCTTCTCATGCTCAGTAAATTCAGACTGAAGTTGTTCTTTAGCTGAGATAGAAAGACAAAAACACTTTATTATCTAAGCAGCTTAAATTTGAGAGCAACAGGAGATTTATATTCTCATAGTTAAAGCTCAAATGTTAATGAAAATTGCTGGAATGCAAATTAAATAATATTAAAAAAAAGAAATTGTTCTGCCTCCAAAACCCTAACGTTGATGGTGAGTTGTAGCTGTCTTTTTTAAAACAGTAATTAAATACAAAATAAAAACCATGTTGGTGTTCGGTACTGACCAACGAAAGAGCAGTGTGTGAGCACGTTCTCTTTGTTGTTCTGGAGTCTCTCATGTCTCTTGTTGAGAAGAAAATGTCAGCTAATTTTTGGGCTGAACTACAAAGCTTTTAATGTTGCCACTTCTCTTTCATCCCTCTGTTAAATTGCTCAGCGAGTGATTGCTTTAACGCTTCAAAATGCCACTCGCTGGGCACAACTTGGATCCATTCACCCACAATCAGCCTTCCATCAATTTAGGAAGGCTGCGATTTAGAGGGGTGAGGTGGAAGGTTTCTGCAGAGTGTAGTCATGGGTGTGCGTGGAGCTTTGTGTGAGGGAAGGCATTTGGAGCAGATTTTTTTTTAAGCTCTCGCGGCTCTCATCCAAAGGTGGTTTGTGCGACTTCTCTCAAAGAATTAGAGCTGTAATAGATCAACGTCACCCCCTTTTTTTCCCCCCTAACTCCCAGATATAGGTGATGAAGAGAGGGGACTTAAAGGTAAAACCCTGCAGTGCATCAGAAATAGTTTAGAGGTTATGACTGAGACTGGATTCTTCTTGCAGCCAACTGAGGCATCATGAAAGGGAGATTATTATGAAAAATCAGGCAGAGAAAGTGATAGAGCATGGCGTTTAGATTTATAGTGGAGGTAACCTCCATTCATAACCACCTGACGAGTCATTTGAAAGGCAAACCCATACTTAAACTCTCTTCTAACCTCATTTAGCCGTCTCAGTAACTGTTTGAACTTTTACAAACCTAAGTGGGTTTTACAGATATAGATCTTTCTTACACATTTAACATAAGAATATACTGTTATTATAGTGCTATTGCAACATAAATAGATAACTTACGTCAACCAAATTCGGAATGGAACAGCTAGTTGATTAAATTGACTTGGTTTAACCACGTTCATGAAGAAATAAATGAAAGAAATATATATAAATAAAAAAATCTTTTCTAAAAAAAATTAATTATCATGGAAAAGTGTAACAGTTTTCTCTAATGCCATTCAAAAATATTAAACTTTTATAGAATATAGATTCAGGGCTTACTGTTTAGTTAATTTTAAGTATTGATTTGCTTTATTTTTACATAAATTTGGATTCTTAGTTTTTGCAAAATTATAAAGTCAGAAAATTTAGCCAAACAAAATCAATCAAAATAAAATATTTTCAAAATGATGTCCTTCTTCAATACATCAGTTCCTAAAACATTCTGCCAGACTGTTGCAGTCGGTTTAGAAAATAAAAAGCAGAGTTCATCAACAACAGCATTGGACGTTGCTCCCCAAATCCTGAGTGACTGTGGAAATTTGACACCTTCAGGAGCCTGGGTTCTGCTCCTCACCAGTTTTCCTCCCCTTGGACCTTGATTCCCAAATGAAAGGCTCACTTTACTTTCATCAGAAAACAGGAGCTTGGACCACTGGCCAACAGTCCAGTCCTTTTTCTTGGCCCAGTTGAGACGTTTCCTCCTTTGGTCCAGGCTCAAAAGTGTCTTGACCGGAGGAACCCGAGCTGCAGTGTAGCTCATATCCTGAATGTATCTTAATGTGGTGGTTTTTGAAGCTGTTTCTCCACCTCATTCCACTCTTTCTGGATGTCTGCTGGTTCTTGAAGCTTGTTATTATAATAGTAATTATATATATAATTTACTGAAGCCCACGGTCATCTCTTTTCCTCATGCATTCTCCTGCCACGTTTTGCTCTTCAATTAGACTTTCCGTTGATGGACACAACGCTTTATGAACAGCCAGCCTCCTTAGCTATTAACATTTGTGGCTTACCCAGACTATGGAGGAGATCAGTGGTCGTCTTTGGCTAGTTGTCTTTCCCATATTGAACCAAAATGAACCAATTTAATGATATCTTAGGAACATGTGCAGATGATTTAAGTTTAGTTGCTGACTAGTTGGTTAATAGTCAGTTTAAAACAGTCATGCCCAGTAAAATTTGGGCAGATTTCTCCATAATATTCAAACATTTTAAACCAAATTTTTGTTTTAGGGGGTGTAACAACAATGTATAACAAAAAATTTACAAATAAAAACTTGAAATTAACTAAACAGTGGGTCCTGAATCTATATTCTATGAGAGTTTAATATTTTTTAACGGAATATGGAAATATATATCATACTTTTGGAATGAAATGTCTTCACTCTGTAATAGTTAGCATCAAAACATGAAACATTATACCTCTAAGCAGCTTAGCTGTTTGTTTCAAGTGAAAAAAGAATCAATAGAAACTTTAAATCTGATCTTTAAATACATAAACAACTTTGCATGTGAAGTTGTTATCCATCTATGGGTCATTTCTCAAAAAGCCTCTGAATTTCTCTGAATTAATCTTATTAGAAAAATAGTAAATCTCATTTTGAAATACAGAGATTGCATATCATAAGCTCCCAGAGAGTTCATAGAGGATTTTACAAATCCATTAAGATCAGGGTTTAATTTAATTGAGTGCACTCTCTCTCTTTTGATACTGTGGGCCTGATTAAGCCAAACTTTTGAACGGGTAACATAAGCTAGCAACTGAGCTGGGCAATGATAAAAGTAAAACTTCTACTAATGTCCTTCACTTTATCACGATTGTCTGTGGTTTCTTTGTCCCTGCCACCTGCTTTCATTATCCCTGGGCTCCTAAGTCTGTATTAAAAATGTTCCCTTTCATCTGTTTGAAGTCACAGAAAGGCTTTCTTTGTTAAAACATGAGGCAAAATCCTGCAAAAATCCTGCAAATACTACATGCATAGCTTGATTTAAGTTGCTTTTACACAATGAATGAATTAAATTTGAATGATCAGTGAATTCCAAGTAATTTTTGAAAAGTCCTGCAGTTCCTAATGCCTCCCAGATGGGGGCAGTATTGCTCGACCAAAGCAGGGAATAAAAAACATGAAGAAAAAAAACAGCTAGTTTCAGTAATTCTACAAATATTATGATGGCATAAGTACCTGTACAGGGTTCCCTTGTTTATCCCAGAAGTTACGTTCTAAAAATAATCCATGATAGGTGAAATCTGCAAAGTAGGATAATAGATGTTTATCGGCCACAAAACCCGTCATTTCACTCTATATAGACTTTTTCAGAGACACATTTTCTCTCTTGTTTAAACTCTTACAGTGTGAACTTTTGTTAAAAATTGAATAAAAACAATTCCAGTTTTATAGAAATAAAACAAAGAGCTGATCAATATTGAAAATGTGTGTAAATTTGGCAAACTGGACGCATTCTGTGCAAGAGACCCTGCATGGAGGAAGTTGATTGACAAGATCAATGGCCAATCAAGATGTAGAGCATGCAGAACCAGCAGGCTGTTAAAATAATTTTAAAAAAGCATGCAAAATTTCACTGAAAAAAAATCGGAAACAGCGAGGCTAGAAAAGGTGAACCACAATTTAGAACGGGGACACTGTACTGACCCCCTCCACCAAATTTTTCCTATTCGACATTTTCCAATTCTTTTGTGGTCCCCTCTTTTTCAGTTTTGTATGGACTGTTTGTTTGTTTTTTTGTTTTTTTTTGCCACAACTCTTAGGTCATTTACGCCTTTTGTTCATTTTCACACTTTTGGCCAGATTTCACTTATTTTGCAACTATGAAATCTCACCTAAACACAAGCAATGTGGACTATCCAAGGCAATAAGTCCTGAATCAAATCTGCTGAACGAGCCCCTGGGTAGGAATTCAAAGGCACCTAGAATCACTCGACAGGAACAGCTTTAACTCAAACGCAGACAGTCAAGTGAAACATTAAGCAACTTCTTTAAAGCTGTAGATTTTCTTCAAAATGTTTGAATAGTCAAACACTTGATCTTCTCAGTAGTGCCTCTTGATAGAGATGCCTCAGCCTCTTGAGAGCTGATAGCTCTTTTCTCAACAATGTGGTATCTGCCAACTGGTAACTGCCAAAGCTGCCTGGTCAGAAAGGTGAAGGGGTTCACTGAGTTGGGGAGTGGCTTAGTCAATCCAAAAATCTGCTCATCACTGAGACCTTCATAAGGTTTCATATGAAGTTCCCACTTGGAAGTGGGAATTATTTACCGACCTGTTTTTTCCTGTTTCATTGGTAAAACAACAAGAACGTGTGTGACTCCAGAACTCCAGATTGTTTATGTCTATTGTTTCCCAGGAATGTTTGCTTGTCAAAATGACCTGGCTGTGCACTCATCAACATCACCTTTTTGTTTGTTTCCTCCCAAAGATTTAACAACCCCTGCCATCTTTGTTTGTATGGCTAATTCTTTTGCAGCTCTCTTCGCCTTTACTCACAGAGTAGTCGGGATAAGGTGCCAGCCCCAAGGTTAGCTTCACGAGTTTCTTGAAATAATCTTTCGAGATGTCTTCTGCTGGGGGCGCATCCTCTGAATCCTGGACTCACTCACTTATTTAGCGATTCCAACGCTCCCTTCCACTGGCTTGCAGCACTAACCAACACCTCCTCCCCCTCTCAACAGCAGCAAACATTTCGCTTCTGCCCTCAGATCTATGCTAATAACCCAGCAGACCCAATGTCACTGGAAGCCATGTCTAACATGAATTATTCCGAGATTTTTTTTCTGGAGGTTATGAATATTCATGGAGCCCTCTGGATAGCCACTTTAGATATTAATGTGACCCTTGGAGGTGAAATCCACAACGTATGTAATGATAGACAATAATCTACCCATGCTGTACTTACACTGCAGTGATAATGTTAATTTTACTTATTAGCACATTCATCAAACAGTTGAAATTATTGGCCATATGTTATACTTCAAGGATATTTATTGGTTCTGGAATTTTTATGACTTTAAGCACAAAAATAATCAAAAGGATTATGGTTTTACTGTTATTAATTATGATTCTGTCCTGCACAGGTAATGTTTATTTTACGAGCCTCAGCACTAGAATGAACTGAAATGCTGTTCCTCTCAGCATTCTTTTGTACGGGTGAGTGGCAGATAACATTAGATTGCTTAAATAAAAAGCAAATTGTTATGGTAGTCATGGAACAGGAGTCATTCATTTTGCATTTGACTTTTAGTCTGCATCCAATATTTAGCTGTTTTACCTCAGCTGTGTGTTAATAAATGCAGCTGTCTTTCCACTAGGACCACAAACTCTAAAGTATGTCCTCAAATGCAAAGCCTAGTGACGGTTTGCATTCTGATAATTGATCCTGATGATCAAGCCAACCATCATCGAGGAAAAAAAACACAAAACATCCAAGAA
Organism: Adrianichthys oophorus; assembly: GCA_036245035.1. Lineage (NCBI taxonomy): Eukaryota > Metazoa > Chordata > Actinopteri > Beloniformes > Adrianichthyidae > Adrianichthys > Adrianichthys oophorus. Next base: position 9,894,295 of record BSAI01000119.1, on the reverse strand, counting down.
ATCCGCTTTGTAAAGCCTTTGCTTGGTTCTTTTTTTAATCTATGAACAAAGTTAAAAAGAACATCTGCTTTCTTTTTATGTTTATTAAGCTAATTTGAGGCAACTGCAGGCATTAGAAGACCAAAAAGCCAGCATCAGCTATTTTTTAAATAAATGAATCAAAAAGAACTTTATCCCAGTTCAAAAAAACTGTCCAAAAGTACTGAGCTGCATGACCAAAAACAAAGAAACTAAAGTGCCTTTGCACTCAAGGTTTAACTGACTAATGAAAGTTTAAGTTCCACTCTGGTCATCTTAGATGTATTTAAAATGCTGCTTTTAGCCAAACTCAAAACACCTGTGTCACTTTCAAGGACGTAGCATTAGTAGTTCAACAGAAATTCGCTTCTGAGTTGTGGGCGGGACTGCTGACACGGCATAACCCCGCACCCCCTTCCCCTCGTCATTGCTGAGGGCTCCGTTCAGAGAGCTTGTGGCCCACCCGCCGTATTTTCTACATCACAAATAAGTGCATTTTCATACAGCATTTTTTTGTCTACTCCTGATTCATAACTATTTGAAAAGAAACAATACTTAGAAATACAATCAGTAAAAGGCAACAAAAACATGATAAAAAAACACCCAAAACGTGGTTTTCTTCAGCTTGGGTTTTTCATCAAAAGCCCTTAACTTTAATAAAAACAATTTATACATTATTACATTATATATTATTATAGCATTTCACAGTACTGCACATAACTTTATCTCTTCAGTATTTGTCTGCACCCACTGATCTGGAATCTCATTGTTTTCTGGGGCTTTAATGCTAAAGGTCATACTCATGAACAGAAGAAACCAAAGATCCATTTAGCATGAGTCTAAATTGATCTATATTTTGTAGGGATATGTGGGGAATCACCATTACAGCCTCATTAAAATTTACATTCAAACACATCATTATGCACTGCCGTAACGACCAAAGCAGTAATTAAATCATCTAATAGCTTTTTTTTTTTTTTTTTTACTATGACATAATTAATGAAGCTTTAAATAAAAATCAGTCCCACTTTTCAGACGTGCCTTGCAGCAAACTGCACATCCAGATAGAACGGAAGGGCCTCCAGCTCACTGAGACGGAAAGAAAGTCAATAGAGCTGTATGACCTGTTCATCTTTGTTCAGACTCCAATTATTGCCATCTACACACTGTAAGATCTGCAGGGCAGATTTTTACCGACAAACTAATTATAAGCTCTTGTTTTTTTGATGCTTTAATTGTTTCGGTTTCCGTCTGAAAGGAAAATATTCCCCCCCCGGTCTTAGTTTCCTGTGTAAATGTCAATACTTTGCTCGTAATCTGTTTTCCCCCATCTTCTAGATCAAATAGTAAAAGTCATGAGTTTTCATTTTCAGAAAAAAGATAGGCTGAGTCGCATACGTAAGCTGGATCGTTAACGCTTCCCACTGGTCTTCCAATATAGATTAACTGACTGCTCATTCGGAATGTTGCTGACAGTTTTAACTAGAATTAATCACATCACTCCTGCTTTGGATGGCACTGGCTACCATTTACCTTCAGAACTGATTTAGAGGACCTACATCATGCTATTCTTAAGCCTTTTAGAGTAGACTATATTCATATATATGATAAAATATCACCTTTGTCACACTAAAGAACAATTTTTTTTAATGAAATATGAGAAATTTTCGTGCTCAGAACTAGGAACTGGGAGGGGTTGGTGCTCAGAGTGCAGGATTTTAGAGGGGTGCGTGAATGGAGCAAAATACCACTTTGGGGTTGTTTTTCATGAGGAATTACTATTAAAATACACTTAAAAGCTCAAAAAAGTTGATTTTGCACGAGGAAAACAAAGACGTACATGGATCTAGACGGCCGCAAGTGGATGTATCACAATGAAGCAGATCAGGGAGCTTGTGGCCTGTCAAGTGTAGCACCTCCGTCACTGCTACAAACAGTATTTTTTTGGTCTGCTCCTGATCCACAAGGATATGAATAAAGAAACTGAAACTTCACTAAAGTTCTGACATCTCCAGAAATCCAAATGTAAAAGTTAAAAGCACATGGGTAGATTCAACAACCCAGGGAGCTCAGCTTTATCTATTTTTAAATCCAAACTTTTATTTTTTGCTTTTTTCTGGTGTTATTATTAAGCATGCACACCTTTACTACCACACCTCTTTCTTCAACTTTTTAACAGTTTTACTTTCTTTTGTTTTTATGTTTCATTTTTCTTTTGGTATCTCTTTATTGCTGCTGGTGCTTTTTCTATCTCTCATACCGCATTTCTAATTGGGAGCTTCAGTACACATGAAGCTGCTTTTTCAAAATCCACAATATGTTTTACTTTGTATTGAAACGTCAACGTTTTGGGTGTCTTTTGAAGTTTAAAATACTTAAACAAAATTTTATGCTGAAGTGAAGAAATTGTTCTTTCTTATGAGGGTAGAATTTCTCATAATAGATTTGTCAGTGGTGATACGCTGCATATTTCCTGCGTGAATGAGTCATGATGTTGCAAAATTGCAGCAATTATATGGGATTAAAAGCTCTGTCTTTCAGATCTGGTACAAACCTCACTCCTAATCTTTGACCCCTCCCTGAACAGCGGTGTGCCAGCCTGCCTGCAAACACGGAGACTGCGTGGGACCAAATAAGTGCAAGTGCCACCCCGGCTTCACCGGCAAGACCTGCAATCAAGGTAAGTTTTTTTTTCCTGAAAAAGTGTACACTTGGATGACTGATTTTATTGGTTTTCTTGTAAGACATCTCTTAAAGGGAAGTACCCACCAAAATAAAAGCAAGTGTTCTTCATCTACAGAACAGCATTCATGCCAGCTGACATAAATAATCTTGAAAAAGCAAACCAAGTAGAGGAGAACGGCAGCCCTAGCAACAGCAGGGTATATCTCCTGTATTGTGGTCCCACTCTCCATGGCACTTTTCCAAAACAGTAAAGCAGCAGCTGGAACTGAGTCTGCTTTGCCCTTACTTGACAGTATTGAGTTGCTTTAATCACAGGGAAGGAGGTGCAAAGTAAGCGCTGACTCAGCTTTAATTAAAGTGAGAGCTGGCTATGCTGATTGATCCTGCGAGCGCGTCCTCCATCCTTCCCGTGCTGTCTCGATTACTGATCTGACATGACTTGGTGTTCTCTCAAACTGGGTTTTTGGAGGTGGGGGACTGTTTTGAATGTTGGTGGACTGTAGGTGTTGAAAAGCATTAAAGCTCCTCATTTAGCTGTAAGTTGACTGTCATCCAAGCAGCCTAAGAATACCTGTGGAATTCATGCCCTGAGACGGGAAAAGGATAGTGTGTAATTAAAAACAAGACCGGGGGGGGGGGGTTGCTGAAATCCTTTACAAGATGTTTCAAATGACTCATGCTGTATTTCAAAGCTACATTTGGCTCCTCTTTGCCCTGGCAGACGTCTCCACTTTGTTTTAATCTGCAATTTAAAAAAATTGTTTAGCCTCTTTTTTTCACTCAGAATAGACTTTTTCTGCAAACCATTCAGACAGAATAATCTGACTGATGTGATCCCACTGAGATGAAACCACCCATTTAACCAGGTTGTCCTCCTGTATTTAGTTAAATTCTATATGTTTTACACATATTAAAATCTGACCTCACAACCAGTGGCAGAATAGACCTTTTCAGCCTGTGTAGGTGGTGATGACCTTTTCTGATTGAAGCCACCCCCACGCCATAGAATCCAATCTTAGTATTCTGAATCTAGAGATCAGACTTTCTCACTGAAATACAGCCTTGGCTGAGCCTGGATTTGAAGTGCACCCTTTTGACACATCAGATAGAACATGTTTAATTGTAACATTCCCACTGGCACTGGTATTGAGAAGAGGAACAGGCTGCTGAAAGATGTCCCTCAGAGGTCAAGAAGTCTGCGATAGCTTTAAAATCTGTGAAGAATGGTCTGTTTTTTGTGCTCAAAGATACCCAGGATGCTTGACTATAATTACATTTGCAATCTGAGGTTAATTCTGGAAAATACATCACCCAAAAAGGCCTGAAAATAGTTTACTCATGACACACTTCTGCTGTTTTTTTTAAAATACATTTTGAAGCCAAATACGAATTCCTATAAACGGCCATCTTAAAATCCCTAAAGAGGCAAACATTCATAAAACCTTCAAAATAAAACTGATGTACAAAGCATGAATGAGCTGCACCTTGATTAAAAATAAAGTGCATGATAGAAGTTTAGCATTGAAATGGACAGTTCTCAGAATATCTTCAATGATAGGAAAAGAACAACTAGACTAAAATGGTTAATAAAACATTTTTGCAGAAGTAGAAAAAAACCCACCTGTATTGTACTGAGAAAGTGGGAAAAATCTCTTGATATAAAGGTAGGATTTGTCTGTCCTGTGTGAAAATGCTCATTTATGCAAAGTGTTACATATTGTAACAAAACAAGAATGTTTCTTAGTAGATACCCAAATGTGCTCTATATTTTTAAAAACATATTCATTTTAAAAATTCAGGAGGATGAAGAGTGGAAAGGCATTTGGTCCTGATGATATACCTATGGCGGTATGGATGTGTAGGAGAGATGGCAGTGGAGTTTT
>BSAI01000119.1:9876209-9889699 GCA_036245035.1 Adrianichthys oophorus | reverse complement strand
GCTCATTTTTAAGAAAAAGGGAGATGTGTAGAGCTGTGGCACCTACAGAGGAATAAAGCTGATGAGCCATACAATGAAGGTCTGGAAAAGGGTAGTTGAAGCTAAACTAAAAGAAAAAGTGAACATTTGTGAGCAGCAGGATGCCTCCATGCCAAGAAAGAGAACTACAGATGAAATCTTTGAAGTACAGAGAAGGTCAGAGAGAGCTACACTGTTTTTGTAGATCTACGCACAGGGCGGTCGTAGTGCAACGACAGGGCGGTCGACCTCTAATCAGAATATTGCAGGTTTGATTCCCACCTTGCCCACCCATGTGTGGAAGTGTCCTTGGGCAAGATACTGAACCCCACTGGTGGAAGGTTGGCGCCAGTGTTCTGCAGTGGAGCCACCATCAGTGTGTGAATTTGTGTGTGAATGGGAGTGTGACTGTAAAGCGCTTTGGGCAGGAGAGTGCAGGCAGGGTGGAATGGGTGGATAAAAGTGTCAGGTGTAATGTGTGATAGAAGAGTTCCAGCATAAATGTTAGGAAAGGTTCTTCTGCCTAGAAACAGTGACACTGAGGAAAAAACAGGAAGCAGAACTGGAGGTAGCAGGGATGAATATGCTGAGGTTCTCTTTGGGAGTGACCAGGATGGATAGGATCAGGAATGAGTACATCAGAGGGGCAGCGCATGTTAGAGGTTTTGGAGATAAAGTCACAGAGGCCAGACTAAAATGGTTTGGACATGTCCAGAGGAAAGACAGTAAATATATTGGTAGAAGGATGCTGACCAAAGAGGAGGTTTATGGATGCAGTGAATGAAGACATGAAGGTAGCTGGTGTTAGAGTAGAGGATGCAGAAGGCAGGGTTAGATGGAGGAAGCTGATTCACTATGATGGACCTAGAAGGGAAAAACTGAAAGAAAATGAAGATTTGTTTTACAAATTCATACAAAAATACTAATAGGCTTACTGTGAGACTTTATTACATCAGACTTTGTGTTCTTTGGCTGCAGCTTTTCTACTTGTCAAATATCTTAAATACCATTCTGGCGTAAAGACATACATCAGTCTAAAGCCACTTTTTTTATTTTATCACAGAAAAATATGCATTAAAAAATTATTCTGCCTGTTTTTTAAAAACAGAAAAGTTTGGGAATCTACTGTTTTAAAAATGGAACTGTTGGCTTCTTTGCCCCGAGCCTCGTTTGAAATGCAGCGAATAACGAGCAGTTTGAGGCTTTTGTCCCCTCACTCTTTTCATCAGTTTTTAGTGGTTCAGCTTAAAGGTCAGTGCTTTCAGGATTTATTCAAATGACTGATGATAGAAAAAAAAAAAAAGAACACCACTTCCTACTCACTTGATGCATGCAAAAAAAATAAATAAATAAAAAAGGAAGAGGAAAAGTGCTCCGTGTTGTTGACAATATGAAATGGCTCTTTAGTGCTAGTGAACTGATGTGCTTCACAACATCTTTGGGAGTTATAGTGTGTGGGGGACAGAATCTAACACAAATGAAAAGGATGTTTACAGAAAGCAAAAGCATTCATTTCTTTCAGAGTTACATTTGCATTTTTTTGTTACCTAACACTTTCATAAAATATTTCCACTTCAAGGACTGCATTTTTATCATCCGTCAAATAATTTAGCTTTAAGTACTTTTTTTCTGTGTGTTAAGGTGTAGCAGTGAAACAAAATAATCACTTAGTTTCTTCAGAGTGGATTAAAAAGGAGAGAATGTGATTATTTTTATCGAGAATAAAGCAAATAAATCCACGGTTAAGATTGGCAAGCGCTACTTTCACAATCCTAATTAATTTGAAGAGGCGCCTCGGCATGGGTGATGGGGTAAATTGTTCATCTTGACAGGGTGGCAAAGATAGATGAATATGCTCCAGCTGCATAAATAAACTCATTATGGGGATAACGTGTGCAACAGTTTGGCAGTGCACACACCAGCCCCCCTCCAGTCCTATCATCTTAATAGGATGGTTATTTTTACGCAGGTAAATTTAATTACTGTAATGTCTGAATGAAAGACTTTGCTGAAGGAGCAGTGTCTCGTTCATTAAAGGCCCCGCAGCTGCATGACTTCCAGATGCTGCTCCGCACTGTCGGCTGAAGTTGTGGGTAATGCAGTTCTGAGAATGATTGATCAGATACACATTTACGTTTGTTTTTTTATTTTTATTCCTCTTGTTAAATAATTACCATCTGTGTCTTGTTTTCCTTTACCTTTAGAAATAGTTCACAAATTAAAAATTGATCCCTCCTTTTTACTGTTTGCGATGGAGATGCTCTTAACAATTCACATGTTGCAATCAAGCCATGCTGTGTTCTTTTTCTAACCTCTCAGAGCTGCTCTATCTGCCACCTTTATGTAGATTAGATCATCAAGAGGTGAAAAGCTATAAAAGAAAAGCGTGAAAGAACAGAAGTTTTTGCACTCTTTTAGAGAAAAGATGTTTTTTCACACATTTTAAAAAAAGTCTAATTAAAATGTTTCCTCCAATGTTTCTAATGATCCAACACACAAAAAGCATGTTTTACACTGAATGCATCACAAGTCGTTCAGCATTTTTATACCAGGCTTGAAACAAAGTTGGGATCAACTTACAAATATGAAAAGTACTTTTTCTTTTTACTGCAAACAAACAAAACTTAACAAATGTTGTAATGATTTGATGTAAATCAGAAATTCTAAGAATAAAAAAAAAAAGATCTAAATGCTGTTGTTTACTTTTTGGTATATCCCGTCAGGGGTCGCCACAGGAAATTTGTTTTATCACCAATCTGTTCATTTGTTTTGGCAGAGATTTTTATGTTGAATACCTTTTCTGACACAACCCTGTATTTTCTCCGGGCTGGGGACAGGCACAGGGAGACCCAGACCTGAGCCCCCATGTGGCTACATAGCTCCAAAGCAACAAATTAGAGCACTTTTGTGTTTTTCTGAAGAGTTTTTGCAGTGGTTTCAGGAGCGACTGAGTCACTCATCCTGTTTATTTTTTGAGCCACGAGGCTCTTGTTGTTGAACATGCAGATTCCTGATGTTGTGGAGCCAGATCTCTTCAAACCCTCTGCAGATTCTGACTGTCATTTTCTACTTGTCCCCTTTGCTTTAAAGAAAGTTTGTCTGTTTGCACTTGAGCATAAAAAGAAATCCTTTTGAAACCCCTTCACAATTTTGCCTAACTGAGATGATTTACAGTCAGACTTGTGCTTGTCCTTTCCATCAGTGCTCTCTCGCAGCTCTAGATCTAAATATGTCTAAACCAAACGTTGAAGGGACTCTCAATCTACCTGATCCTTTTTTGGAAGGTTAGAACTCATGTCGTTTTCCGGTTCCAGCATCTGGCAGCAGTTGGGTAATTGTAGTGTATCATTGACCAGATACTAGTAATTCATTGTATTTCCCAAATGGGAAATTCTACAATGAATTCAGGTGAGCAGAGTACCATGAGAGATGTGTCATCTCCCTGTCACCTAACAATGGGTATTCTTAGCCCATCGCCGGAGGAAAGAGGGCTTGACTGATGGATGGTTGGACAAGTGGGGAGGGGCTGAAATTCCTGGAGCTCAAGTGTTTGCAGTCCTGCAGTGAATTGCCTCTTTAAAATCTTGCACAGTTTGAAAGTCCTGACAAAAAAAAGAATCAAATGGAAAGTTTTTTTAAAATGTTGTTTCCTCTTTTTTGTTCTGATACTAAGCTTCAGTTTCATTCCCACAAGTGTAATCCTCTTTGCTGCATAACATTGTTCTTTCCTTTTCAGGCAGGTGGTGGTGTGGTCAGAGGGTCTGTAATCCATTGGTTGGGTGCTCTTTATTTTCATCTCCCTCATCTCCTGTTCTCTTTTCTTCATCTTCTTATGTCCATTAAACCCTCCAAAATATTCGTCTCTTCTCATCCCATTTCTAACCCACTTTCTTTTGTTTAAAGAAGCAGCGTTGGACCATTTAACTCAACCAGTATGGACAAGTCACCTTCCTATCTTTCTTCCTGTGGACCATCAGCCGGTGGTGACAGAGGGTGAGATTCCCCAGTCAGCCCCCCTACTCCTCTTCCTCGGCAGCTTCCCTTTTTTTCCCCCCATTGGCATACTGCATGGTTTGGCCACTGCACCTGAGGAGGATTTTTATTGCAACTTTCTGTCATGTGTGGCAGATGCGGTGCCTCCCAGAGGCAGCTTTCCAGTTAAAATGCCGTGATGAATGCCAAGCATGTCACACCTTTACCTCCGTGCAGCTCTTTTTCTGTCTTTTTTTTCACCCCTGAGCACTGATACGATACAAGCAAATCACACCTGATTTCATCTTTCTCTTTCTTCATATTTTTTCCCCATTAATGGAAACAAAGAGCTCAATTTTCCACAGGGGTTCAGAGCTCACACTGAAGGTCAAGCAGGGCCCTTACTTCTTAGAGTGTGTTATCCTCTTTAGAGACGAGCAAATCCCCAGACTAAAGTTGTTGCTAATCTGTCCGTCAGTGGTCGAGCCGTGTCAGGAATGTGGCATCACATACCTCAGCAGAGCTGACCCAATAAATCACTCCCCTTTACGTCCTTTTCAAAGGTGACTTCACACTTCATATGGCGTCTAGCAAACACCCTAGATGACCCCTTCTTACCTCTGCGATTGTACATTTATTTTGAAAGAAGTCAATTGGTGGTCATGTCTGTCTGTTTTCTCTAGGCTTTCCATCCATGTGTTCTCCTTTCCCTCCTCTGATCTTGTTTTTTCCTTCCATAGATGAGAGCCTGGCTGTGCCTTGCTTGTGCTGATGCTCTCTGAGCTTCCACTGTCTGAGAATGCGATCCTCTCAGTAATCCCTCATTTACATTTCTAACATCCTTTTTTCAGTCTAAAAGACAAGAAAAAAAACTGTCTGCCTAACATGGCAACAAATGACAATGTTGCTATGGTTTTTTTTCTTGTTTCTGCACAAACAAGAAAGGCTGTTGTTTACTTTGAAAATCAAGGTTGGAGAAAGATTGGCAAGGCTAATCACACAAATGAGGAGTCAAAGGGTGTGTGCACGTAGTCTCCAGGAAGTGTGCGTGTTGTTTTCTCTGAAAGTGAAGCATTTATGGGGTTTTGACTTAATAACCACAGAAAAAGCTTTTTATCTGATGGTGTTTGAGCAGTATGAAGCACCAAAAGGGAAGAAGTATATGTGGGAAAGCAGAGACTGAAGCTGTGCCGAAAAACCCTCATTAGTTTAACCTTTAATCCAGCAGAGCAGAAAAGCTCGTGCACCTTCAGCTTTGTTTTCAGCACATGCGGTGAAGTAACGTTAACAGAGCAAAAACAGTGAACCAATACACAGTGTTGGGCGTAACGGATTACAAAGTAACAAATTACTGTAAATTAGTTACCTTTGTCAATAATGGAGTAACGAATCACAGTTCAGATTTTGGTAATTAATGTACAGTTACTGAACTATAGAAACCCTTGTTACTTCTTTACTTTGGTTTTTTAGGCTTTGACATTTTCTCTCGGTTAAATGAAACCAAACGGAGATTATATGATTTAAAAAAAAAAAAACTGAGCAACTAGCGCATAAGCGCACGGATGTGCGGGCAGAGTTAGGGACCGGTTAAAGTACGGACATGCCCTAATTGGTTCTGTCACAATGCCTTCCAAACTGGCTCAAAGATGAGACGAAAAAACAAACTGCAGGGAGTACTCTCAGGTGTGCAGTGAGACGCAGGTGAGCAGCAGAGGAGAGACCAGCTCCGTGTGGTCTATTACGAATGAAATGCCTCTAAAGCCGCTCTTTAGTTGTGAGTGACAAGAGCCGGCTCCTACCTGGGAGCCATTATTTTCTATATTAATTCACTCTGTCTTAACTTTACTTTTCTCTCTAAGCAACACGTGACTTGTGGTCAATATGAGTTTCCTCTCAATGCTCTGTGAGGGTGGGGGGTGCATAGTTCGGTAGACTTGCAGCAGCGCAGAACTGTGCACAAAAGGCAGATGTAGAGAGAGAGAGAGAGAGACTGGTGCAACTCATTTTAATGGAATACATAAAGTCAGCCTGAATGAACATGGAGGCTTTTAATAGGTCTTTGTGTTTTCAAAAGACTGGCTTAGTTTCAGATTTGATAGACATGAATATAGAAAGGAAGATAGACTTAACAGTATTTTCCACATCTGACTCTGAGCAGTGGCGTAGACCACATATGTTGTAACTTATTTTTGTGTCATTTTTCACAGTTGACTGAATTCAAATGAAGCCAAGTTATGTCTTGAACCATATTCATACTTTGCACAAGGTTATTGCTTTAAAAATACATTTTATTTTATTTTATTTATTTACCTTTATTTAATCACAGATATCCTACTGAGATTAAAACTATATTTTTCTAAGGAGCTCTGTTAAATGAAAGATAAGAGGATCTTGTTTGTGTACGCTGTTTTTATAATTTGTAAATGAGTGGAAAAAAGTAAAGTAACGAGTAGTGAATTATTTTTTCAAATAGGTAATGAGTAAAGGGATTTAATAGCAATTTTGATCCAGTAACGAAGTAAAGTAATCCATTACTTTTTGAAGTAACTTTCCCAACACTGCCAATACAATCAAGGGAAACACACCACGTTCTACAAATCACTGATTCTGCCCTAGAGTGGCAGCGATGTGCAACAACAGAGAGATTTGCATACAGTTAATCTGAGTCACTTCTTAAAATACATTTTTATACAGTTTTCCTCTTTTTTTTTTTATTTTTATTTTTTTTATATATTTTGCTTAAAATCATATAGCTATGGGACAAGTCATTAAGCCCTGAAGGACTTGGTGGTATTACACCAGTTGGCAATCTAATCCATGTTAGATTCAAGTTCTGTTTATAGATCAGGTCTTTTGGAAACAAACCACGAGCCTGCTTCATGGTTCACGTCACGTCTATGTGGCTCTCAAAGAATTCCCCAACATGTGTCCATGGAACCAGACACAGTAAGTCTAAAAGGACCTCACATATGCAGAGAGATGAAGTCTATTTGTTCCACCTGGTCTGTATCTCAGAGACAGGGATTGGGGCTTACATTTCTTCTGTTCACTGGGTTTAAATTTGTTCTATTTTAACATGTACCTGACAGATATAGTAGTTAAAGGAAGCAAAACAAGAAAATACGGAATAAATATAAAAGATCTATTTATAATCTCCAACTTTTAATAATTTCTAAACCTTTAAAGTACCACTACAATCATCTTTTGGTCTATTTTGGTCTATTTTAAAGGTGTTCCTAGTGCTCTCCTGTTTTAAGCCCAGAAAAAAAAAACACTGTTGTTTTAGTTTCTGCAGAGCAGAAGTAGCTGATTATAAATTCCCCTCTGAATTCTGGGCGGAACTGTTGGCGCAGAGCAACCCGGCCCTCGCTTCCCCATCCCAATGTTAAGAGCTCGGACCAGAAAGCACGAGGCCTGCCTTTTTTAAACTAGCTTTTTTTAAACTACATTTTTTTCATCTGCTCCAGATTCACAAAAAATGGGATGAAGAAATACTCAGAAATGCAATGTGAGCTTTATTTTCTTGATATATGTCCTCCATCATTAGAAAAATCCCCCAAGAACATGTAAAAAACACACAAACACAAAAAAGCACAATTTTCATTGGAGTGGGTCTTTAATCAACACACTATGAAATAATAATCTCCCCATTTACCATACATACTCAGAAACAAGCAAAAGAAGCACCATCTGCCAATTTATGGATATTAAGGCTGTAATCAACAGAATATAGGATTGTGAGTTTGTTCTCTCCATCATCTACCCTTAGAAAGTTGGATCTGACCTTGTCTTATGAAAACATTATTAACTGTCGATTTTCTCTGTAAATATTTGCATTGTTTGGCTGGTAAACAGCACTGTTTTGGTGTCCATTAATGCCAAAAATAAATAGAAATACTGCTGCATTTATTTTTAGGTCTAGTGTTGAGTATTTTGAAAATGTCTGTGAGAGCTGGATCCAAAAAAGATTCGTGTCGTCTATTTATAATATGTGTCTTGAACCAGACCTCTCTGTAATGACATGCAAAATCTAAATTTTTTAACGTTTCTGGAGGACAAATCCCAATGATAAATATTACTCCTTGAATGTGTGTAGTATATTTGTAGTATTTTCTGTAATGTACACATTTTTCAAAGGATAAATGCAGGAAATGTATCATTTCAAGCCATGCAGAGAAATAAAGCGAGGGAAATACCCTCATTACCATAGTTCTGTTTGACAGTGATCTGATATGACAAGCCTCAGGCCTCTGCAAGAGATCTACATAAATGGATTTCATACACTATTACATTTATTGTCAGCCATTTGATTACTAAAATAACAAATATCTGCCCTGATGCCAGTCCAAGCTTATTTTCCAATAGTGTTTGGCATCACCATTATTCCTTTTATTTTCTTTGTTGGGAAAAACAAAAACATTCTTCCATAAAAGTATAAAACAGGTCGTTTTGTTAAAGAAAACTGGTTTGTCATGCAAAAAATGTAATGGAAAAAAGTCAACAATATAAAAATAGATTGGTAATCTTGAATTTCTTATTATTTAAAAAATATGCGCAAGTAAAGACTTAAAAGACTAACAATCTAGTCTTTACACAAATAATTTCCGGCTCTCATACAAAATAGTGTTTAGTCAAGTGGAAAAAGTGCAGTTTATCCATTTCAATTTCAAACTCTTGGATGAAACAACATGTAGCAATGTCTTTAAATTATGCAAATAACTTAAAGTAAGTTAAATGTTAGACCTGTTTTCTGACAGTTTTGTGATTTTTTTTTTTTTGTAAGCTATTGAAAAATGCATAAGTTATGCCTGCTTTTGTTTTTTTTTTTGTTTTTTAGTCCATTGGAATAAGTAGAAAAAGAGACAGCTAATCGAATAAATACAATGAGCTACATCAGCAGATGCAGACCTCTGTACAAGTTTTGCAGGTTTCAGAGCTGCAAGAAATGTTTCATAACTAAGAAGCATTCTAGATTATTCCTGAGAATCCCAGGAGTTGACGCACCAGCAACTTTCTCTCAAGGTCAGCCTTAGCGGTGCTCAGGGAAAGCACAGAAAACCAAAGAGCTTCAGGACAGAATGAAAACCAGAGCATGTCAGCATCGATCCTTTAAAATCACAAGGATTGGTACAGCTACACCTTAAGAGATGACTGTGAACGCTGTGCATCTTAACTCAAATCTGTAACAGGATCACAAGACAGGAGCAAATGATGTTGCAGTGCCTTTCCAAAAATTTCTATCCAAACCATCAAGAAAAGGAAAAAATATGTAAATATCATAAAAGAATCATATTGTTGTGGACCATGCCTTTATTTTTTAAATTTTTCTTTTTTTTTTAGGGCTGTCAGTGTTAATGCGGTAACGCACGGTGTTAATGAAAAAAATTAATGTGTTAATATTTAGTAACGGAAATTAATTACACTCCGCCAAGCAACCGTCTTCCACTGGTTCAGGCTTCCGCTGCGTGCGTCAAATTCTGAAAAAGCACACTTCGTCCCGCTTGTAACATGGTCACTTACAAAAGAAAAAAAATATTCAATTGATATTTAGTACTTTATTCTTGTTATTTTTTTAGGTTTAGATCACTTTTCACAAAAGGAGGACTATTTGACCTTGAATTGCAACAGCTAAGCGATTTATGTGCTGTTTGTCACGATAGGTTCAATAAAGCATCAGCTCAAGGAGAAAGTTCACCTCTTACCGCTTGTTCTTGTCCACATCATGAAGGAAAAGTTTGTTTTGAAGAAGTCTGCACATATAGAACATTGTGACCTGAACTTCTTCCGGAACACCCAAGAGCCAATCAGAAAAGAGCATTCACCGGAACGATTTAAAGTGCAGAAAACAATGTTATTTTCTTATGTCTATCTATCAGCATCTTTGTTTTCTTGAAGTAATACTGCAGACATTAAAGTCTTTACAGTTCTGCTTATCTTACTGTTGATGTGTTTTGTGCACACAAATTAAACTACTGAAGTAACACTTTCTAAATAAAAAAGAAATCAGACAGTAGAGATGAAGAAAAACATTTTCTCTCTGGCCTGTTTTTGTTCAAAAGCTGCATATTGTCGTATAAAATTTAACTTGTAAAATCCAAAAGTGTGATTAATCTGATTTTTTTTTTTTTATCGATTATGCTTTTTTTATATTAATTTTTTTATGCTATTTATGCAATGCTAAAGTCTAACCTTTTTTTCTACAAACAAAAATTAGTCTTTATTAACCCTCTAATATCGGAAATGTCGCCGGCAACACCTAAAAAACACACACCCTTTGACACACAGGAACTCTGAACGTAAATCAGCTGATCCTGGTGTGGAGAAAAGCGGCTTTTCAAATCAACTTTGCACCAAAAGTGTTGCAGATCAAAACAAGGGGCAAGGCTGCTTTTCTCCGCTTCAGAATCAGCGTAAACAGTTACGATAGTCGAAAGAATGTCAACACTGTGGAGATAAAGCTCTGGTATAAAAGGGTTGAAAAGATTTTCTTATATGGGCATTATTGTAATGTGACTGTTATTTATTCTGTTTATGCTAGGACCAAAACTGTTTAAATTATAATATTTATATAAATAAATCTGATCTGCAGCCAATTTTATGAATGTTAAACCCACTTTGGAGTTTTGGGAAAATGCTCAATTGATTCCCACAGACCTTTGAGTCAAAACAAATAGAGGGAACATTGGCATAAAGGATCTTGTCTAGCTGCAGTAATATTTGAATGGCTCAGATCAGAAGAAAGCGGCTTGAATTTGCATGAGCATCTGACAGGTGCTGCTCTCAGAGTAGGCTGCATCCTCTTATGAGTCCGACCTGCTGTGTATTCCGACAGCATCCTTTTGGTAATCTCATTTGCCTGGCTTGTTGGAGATTTCTCCGGTGGTGTATCTGCATAAAAACATTGGGACTGACCAGAGAAGGAGAGCAGGCTCATGAAGTCGCTGTGAGTCAAAGAGGGGGATAATTGCAGCTTTTATCAAACTAAAGTGGTGAAGTGTGTGACAGCTGATACTGGCTTTCAGATAAACCATCAAGCATCAGGATTTGGGGCTTTTTCAGAACATCTCAACACAGATTTTCAGCTGGCGGGTCAAACCAAGGTTACCTTAGTCATAGCTGTCCGTAGGGGGTGAATGCAGGCTGTCTGCAGGTGAAAAAAGGGCAAAGCTGTACAGGTGGCCCGCATGAAATTTTAAGATCGTAGGCTGCTTGCCGAGCCTATTGAGAGAGAATGTTCATGCGAATTTTTTCTACAGGCATACAGCAGGAGTTGGCCGTAGCAACGTCTTAAACAAGACATTAGGGTGAAGTAGGTGAGATGCAGGCACATCATACCGATTTTTCATATTTTGAATCCTCTCAAATCCTGTAGACTGTGGTCGGAGCCCGTTGGTGCTGTTCAAGTGATACCTGTGCGCTCTGTTCTTGCAGCTTAGCTGTCCAGCGCGTTCTTGAACACACATTTGGCATAAGTTCTGGACTGTTGCTACCCGATACTAGCACGTGTCCACCACCTGCAGTCGGAAGAGGCTTGGTGCAAAATATCGAAGCTGTGTAAATCTCGCAAATCTATCTTCAAGTTTTTTTCTTTTACAGCTCTATTCCGATAAATAAAACCCTTTGTAACAAATAATTCTGGCTGGGCACAAACCACAATTATTAATTTCTCCTCCATAATCAATTTTTCAACCGATTGCACTTCCGGGAGCTTAAAAGGGATACCATGCATATGTCACTAGGTGGCCGCACAAGCCTCAAGGGAACAGCAAAACACACCAGAGCCCCCCGAAAACGCAACCAAAAACCCCTCAGCACCCGTACGGGTGCAAGTGAGAATTTCTCATCTTTGACTTAATTTGCTTGTGTTTTGAGGATTTTCTATGTCCCTTCATGCTCCCCTTTTTGTGTCTGCAGACCTGAATGAATGTGGGCTGAAGCCGAGACCCTGCAAACACAGGTGCATGAACACGTTTGGGAGCTACAAATGCTACTGCCTGAATGGCTACATGCTGATGCCTGATGGGACCTGTGGAAGTAAGTCTCATAAGTACACACATCTATGAGTTTATTGCTATGTGGATATCTGCCTTTTCTTAAAATTATTTCTGCTTAGGAATCCTTATTAGAACCTCTATGGTGATGCATTTTTTTTCCGTAATCATCTACCTTCCAGAGGGCAAAGCTGATGAAACATGCCCTCTGTCATTAAATACACTTCCTCTCCTGTGAGAGTCTCTGACAGCAGCCTGGCAATTCTTTAAAACGTCTTTTTAGATGAAAAGCTCCCATTGATCTGCTTCATCACAGTCATTTTTCTTAGAAAAGGAAAAAAAAAAATTCTTGAGAGCTAAAATGAAAAATATGAAGGGAGCAGAATGTGAACTTTCATTGAACGGCCTGAGTTCTTTCCCGCTGTGGGAGCTGGTGCCTGTGCTTGCCTCCCGTTCATTCTGTTTCCCACCTCGGTTTTGGTGCATGTTTCCACTTGCTGAGTGCATGACTCCTTGGACAAAAGTTCTTTCTGTCCTCTTTTAAACTTCAAAGTTATCCCACTTAATGTTTCAGCGTGTTGTTTCTGTAATGACAACATAAGGAAATTTGAACACCTTTCTGTTCCCTTTTGTTCCTCTGCTCGTGCTTTGATCAGTGGATCACTGTAGCATTTAATCAGCCCGGTCCGCCTCTGCCATCAAGCTATTCTCCAGGGAGCCAGCAGCAGCTCAAGTGGCTGCAACACCATGAGCCCTGCTTTTTCATTTCCTTAATTTAGTTCCAACGTGTTATAATTTATGGAGGGTCTTGATTTTCCAGCATGGAACAACAACAGTGTGGCTACACTTCTGCCCCGATATGCTGGAGACGGATTATTATTAGTTTTAGGGTTTTAGAAAGGATCAAAGAGAGCTGCTGGATCTAAGGTGTGAGTACACGACTACTGCACAGCAGAGGAATCTAATAACCGTAGAGTGACTGCTCTTCTGTCGGCTGTACCCTGGGGTCAAGCTCACAAATATCACAAAGGCAGGCGAGTGGCCCGGCTCTTACAAATTGGCCAAGGGATAAGGGGTGCATGTGTGGAAGGCATGGATAAGAGCAGCATAAATGTCTCCTTTGTACTCCTCTTTGTCACCAAGGCTTAACATGCATTTTCTTTTTTCTTCCATTAGACGCACGCACTTGTGGTATGGCCAACTGTCAGTATGGCTGTGAAGTGTTGAAAGGGGAGGTTCGATGTCAGTGTCCGTCACCAGGGCTACAGTTAGCTCCGGATGGAAGGACCTGCGTGGGTGAGTCTTTATATAACTCATGAGCCCAGAAAACTGAGCTGTATTTACCCCTCCCATGAGCTGTGTGGGCTTTTTTTGGTCTTGATACAGAATTTTTTAACCACAACGAAAGACCCACGCAGATGAAAATGACGTTTTTGGGTGTTTTTAAGATGTTCTTGTAGAATTTTTTCCTCATGGAGGATATATATATATATATATATATATATATAT
>BSAI01000119.1:9860398-9875809 GCA_036245035.1 Adrianichthys oophorus | reverse complement strand
TATATATATATATATATATATATATATATATAAAGAAAGAAAATTAAGCTTAAAATGCATTTCTGAATATTTTTTATTCAAATTGTTATGAATTAGGAGATGAAAGAGTTGCTTGAAAAAGAGTGTATTTGTGATGTAGAAAATACGCTGGACGGAGCACAAGCTTTCTGCTCCATTGTAATGCATTCACTTGTTGATGACTAGATCCATGTAGGTGTTTGTTTTTCTCGTCCGAGCTAGCATCTGGTGCCAAACTGCACAACTGGATAGCTCCAATATTGCTTTCCATTTTAGTTTCACCACATATGTCAGGTTAGGAGTAGGGCTGGACTGTAAGAGGGAAACAAAAAATAAATACATCAATAAATACATCATTTCACTGCAACATTTTTATAAAAAAAAAGTCTATATAACTTAAATTATACTCCAAAGGAGGCAGGCCTCTAACATAATTGGGCTCCACTAAATTGGTCAATGACGTAAATTAGTTCATTCAAATGGTCAAATGCGTACATGTTTAATTTGGAAAATACCTTAAGCTGCCATGAGATTGTTTTAGCATGTGCATAAAAATTTATTAACTTTTTATCGCAATTTACAGCATACTTAACAATACGCGTATTGCACAGGCTGATATTGCGATGATGATTGAATTTGGAATTTAATTGTGAGGGGCTGTAACCTATCAATAAAGCATGTAAACAGGGAGCTTTCAGCAACCGGGAGAGGAAGGGGGGCGGGGTTTCTCTGCCAACTGTCCCGCCCAAATATCAGAGGTGAATTTCTAATGAAGTACTGTCGCTCTGCAGAAACTATGTCCAGAAAATCATACAGGTTTTTTTTTTGGTCAAAACAACATAATCATAATTAAAGGACCACTGGGAACGCTTTTACAATTGATTAAAAGATGGTCAGAGTGAGACTTTAGGCCTCCAATTTGAATTCATCTGAAATATTTATTATTTCTTTCGTGTTTTTATTCATCTCAAGCAGTAATTTTCTCCATTTAGGCTGTTTTATTCTAAAAGTGTAGCAAGGAGGAGTCCAGCTCTGCCCTTCTCACCTACTTTTACCTGCAAGCATTGTTACTAGTGAGCTGTTATTACTACAATGCTTTATCATTCCAATTTAATGTTAAGGAGCTTAATGGAAGGAACAGTTTTCTAAAGCAAGCCTTGATTCCCCGAAGAAAGATGTCCTCTGATCCCTCAGAGGGGCATATTGACCTGTTGTTGCTCAGATACCAATGAATCTGTTGGTGGCTTTGCACAGTCTTTGTCATTTCAACACGTTTTGAGGAACACGCAGTGTTTAGACCTTAATCCAGCACGCTTTGCTTTTGAGATTTTGACTCTAGTTTTGAATCTGACGCTCTGCATCATCACCAAAGGTTTTATTCATACTCTGCAGAACAGTGATGGGATCCTTTCAGAGCAGCCGTTGTTACAAACACATTTGAGGTCTTTGCTGTTTTGTTTTCTAGTTAAATAATTAATGGTTATGATAGACGCCAAATTGTGTCGCAGACTCCAGCTGCTGTCCAAAAGGCAGCTTCATCCATTGAGCCATGCGCATATTTTCATAATTGTTTTGGACGTGCGCGGTTTCAGGCAGAGGGCTGCCCTGCTCACTCTGTTTGCTTGTTTTCCCAGCATGCCCTGAGGCGTCACAGTCTCCGAGCTGTGTTGTGCTGCAAATTATTTTGAGGCAAATGCACAGAGAAGCTCGTCACCTTAATATTAATGCTCACACGCCTGCGGAGGTGATCAACACAGCCACTTTAAGTAGTTCTTTAAATTATGCAACCGCATGGTGAATATTGTCTGTGCACGTTAACAAGAATCCTCGTTTTTTTACCTAAAGGGGTATTAGGATGAGAAGGTAAAAAAGTCTTCTGCTGAGCATTCCTTTTTTCCTTTTAAAATGTGTTGTCCATTTTTTCATGAATGTGCCCTGTCATAAAAGTTGCCTTGAAAAAATAGTGAATACATTATAAATGTGAACATCTTTTTTTATTATTGCATCCATCTTTCTCTTATGCTGCAGATGTGGATGAGTGTGCAGCAGGGATTGCGGTCTGCCCCAAGTTCAGAAAATGCATCAACACCTTTGGCAGCTACATTTGCAAGTGCCACGAAGGCTTTGACCTGCAATACGTCAATGGAAAATATCAGTGCTTAGGTGATGTCACGTTGACTTTCTATTGAACATTTTGCGAATGCATCTTTTTTTTATTTAAGTGTAAAACGTTTACAAAAACAGTCGTTGTCTACTAGGAAGAGAAAAATCAAGGTGCACAAACAAATTTCAAAGGGTTTTCTGTTTTTTCAGATCAGTGCCAACCTATGGTTTGATGAACTTCTCTGAGTATTGTCATTGAATCTGCCGGTCATTCACAGAGAACTGCTCAACTAATAATATTATGTCACTGCTGTCAGTAATTCTTTATTATTTATTATATTATTCACATGAAAGCTGACAATCTGAATAATCAATTCTAACTTATAGTTTTCTTGAAATTAGAAAAGAAAATTGTCCAGCCTCTTCATTAGGCTGCCAAGAGTTTTATTATGTGACAGACCATGTCACTCTGTTTGTTAAAGCCTAACAACACATGAAACCATATACATTTTCCCACTTTGCCTTAAAAAGAAGTTAAAAGTTTTGGGGAATCTCTTGACCCCTTTGTGCCTGAATTTATTTGCAGCTATGAAAAAAAAAAAATTTAAGTAGATGCTACATTTAGATCATTTTAGAACCAAAGTCTCATATTTGCAACAACAGGCATTAAGTGGTTAAAATATAATCATAGTAAATTAGACACAAATTGTAAAAATTGGTTTAGATAAGTTTCGAACATTTTATAAATGTGAAACCTGGGTCAAGTGAGAAGAGCAGCAGAATTTAAGCATATAAATATTTTTTTTTAACTCAAGATTAAACAACATTTAGTGCACTGAAAGAAACAAAAAAATCCTTGGAAAACAGAAAAAGTTTTTAAAACATTGTTACTGTTAATAGAATAAATAAAAAGAGTAGCTTTCCAGTGGTTGATGAGCTGAACTTAGCCAGACTTGTTTATAATTTCCTGATTTACTGATACTGCGCAGTATTAAATTGGCCTCAAAAATACAAAGATTTAAGCTTGAAACTGTTATATTCATTTTGTCGGTAAAGGTTGCTCTACAATTGACATGACCACCCCACCCCCCCCCCCCCCAAATGCAAATTAAACAACAAACTAGCAGAAAATACCACAAGTTAGAGAAATATAAAACTTTTGTTTTATAAAGTTTCTAACTTTAGAAGACTTATTCAGTCCCACTGCAAGACAGATCACAAAGTAAGATCCAAAAGAGTCAAAATAGGTTACTATTCAAAGCTTTTAGAAAAAGAACCAAGAGAAAAATCATTGCTATGGCATATTAGCAGACATTGTGATAAAATGTCTAAAACAACTTCTATCCATCTATCCACCTTCTTAACCCCCTGAATCCCTCTAGGGGTTGCGGGGTTGTTGAGGCACAAGCATTAACCATTGCGCCACCGTACACCCATGGCTAAAATCCTTATAACCACAAAGAACTGTTTTTACAAACTAATGGATAAGTAAGGTTTTATTTTATATTAAAACAGAAAAATAGATTTTCATTGGAGACTCCTGAATGTTGTTAATCTTATTCTCCAATGACAATAGCTGAATAGAATGTTGTTTCTGACCAACAAACTTTTTCAGTCAAAGATAGACCATGACTAAAGTAATCAATGCTAAGTTGATCAATTAGTGATGATCCTGTCTTTGCCACTTTGGCTCACATTTCTGACAAACTATTTATTATATATTTTCCTACTGATCTCCAAACTGTATTGTAACAAATTTAGTGAGCTCAACAAAACTTTCCTCAAATTCACGACTTACCTTTTAATTTTCTTGAGAAAAACAAGTTATAATTGTATTGTTATCTTTAGAAAAGAGTTTTGTTATCCTGTCAGAATGAGTTTTTTAATCATAATCTTAAGAAAATGAGCTGAGAAAAATATTAGAAGACGTGGCCGTTGTGGGCCCTATGTGTAAAGCAACAAATAAAAAAAAAATGTTTCTGTAATAGTTCAAGGAATATCTTTTCAATGAATGTTTTATTGACTTCTAAGCACTTTAGCTCTATAAGGATATTTCCTAAGCAACCCTCATGATGATTTTTCTCAGGCATTTATGAATGAGTCATTGTTGATTATGTGAAGGCCTTTGCCAGCACCAATTCAGACAAGCTTTCCTTCAACAATAAATGAAGCAATTAGCCTTTTCTAATCTACCGTTAAAATGTAAATCCTTTATAAACATTCAACTTTATTCAACTTTCTCCGCCTGCCTCTGTGTCCCCGTTATCTTTTCAGATGTGGACGAGTGCTCTTCGGGTCAGGGACACTGCAGCAAATTCGCCACTTGCTACAACACGCCAGGCTCATACAAGTGCAAGTGCAAAGAAGGCTACAGGGGCATGGGACATGACTGTAAACGTAAGGCCTGGGAACAAAATGCTGGCGCCTGTCTTCACTTTTGCCAAGAGGGATGGGGCCTCACATTGTTGTTTTCTTTGCCTGTGTTTTTTTTTTAAGTTGCAAAGCAGGAAGGAGGGAAGAAAAGCCTCACAAGTGTCGAGCTGGTTCTTAAATTCCTTTCTTTGTAATGGCTGTCAGTCATTCCAGAAATCGTCCCACTGCCTTATCACCATCACCCAGAGCAACCCCACTTTCTTCATCTGGCCTTTTTTAATCAGCTATATGTGTCATATTTACAGCAGTTTTTCTCTTTCCGCTCAATCACACACAGCTTATTAGTTGGTTGCAGTTTTTCCAGCAGCTCAATATTTAATCACTTAATTGACACAACCAAGCGGTTGCCTCCTGCTAATATCTAACGCCTTCCCAAAGGGGGAGAGACGCTTGGCTCCGAGACTTGAGTTTCAATGTCCTGCTTGCGGATCACATTTCAAAAGTGGTCTGCAACCCAAGGAGGGAAAAACCAGGTTCAGGCTACACGCATTGATTTAGGCTCATTCGTCACTCATAAGCTACAAAAAAAAAAAATCCCACCTCCACAAAAAAAAAAAAAAAAAACAGTCTGCTCCCAACATGGACAATGTGAGGAGGAACAAAAGAAAAGGAGGAGTACCTTTGATTTCATCAGCAAAGAAGGGAATCGTTTCTCACACATCTTCAGTCCTGTTCTGCAAGGATTCTGAATGTGTGACTGCAGAATACCCAAACAGGATATTTGCATGTGCAGATAATGACAAAATAAAAAGTTAAATTGTCATATTAATATGCTTACTTTTTTTATCTGTTTATTTTGCTTCAAAATAATTTTTGACTTGAGAATCATCCAAGTGAGATTTGGACAAACCCCATCTGATGTAAAAAAGCTTGCATTTATTAAATAGATATAGAGGATATGAGGGTAGAATAAAACTCTCCTCTGCAAAAGTCAGGGTAAAAGGGACTATTTATCAGCAATTCCACGTTTCATTGCCTCTGAAGAGCTCCATCTGCATTCTCTTGTGATTTCAGCCATACCGAAAGTGGTGATTGACCCCCCAAGACCTGAGAAAACACCACCAAATCATCACAACCTCATCCCAGGTTTTGATCACAAAAGAACCACCGCCCGTCCACCTGTGACTCGGAAAAAAGTCAACCCCATTCGCCCTAAATCGACCACCAAAGCTCCTCTGCCTCCCAGTAAGGTTACGCCATCTCCACGCAAGCCTGCAGTTCCCACCAGAAAGCCCTTAGTGCCCACCAGAAGGCCATCAAAACCCACCCACAAGCCCGTCATCACACCGAAACCAGTCAATCCCACAAAACAACCTCTGACCCCACCTCCAGTTACGCCGGTGGACAACACCATCCAGAAGGAAGTCACCAAGAAGCGAGGGGATGTGCAAAGTAAGGAATGGGCTTATTGCTCTTTTTTTCTGAAATTCCAGATTAAAATGTAGCTCTAGACTAGACAGACCTTCCTGTTTAGCCTGAAGCTATGTACACACCAGGCGTTTGACACGTGTTCCTGAACGCTCTAATCGCTGGTTCAAGAACCCGAGTTTAGCGTGTTCAAGAATGCACTTTTAGCCTACGGTGTTCACATTGGTCAGGCATGGGAGGGGGAAACTTTTTCTTTTGCTACAGTTAGGGATTAGGGCATGAATTCAGACACAGCCACGGTTTCATTCATTGCTAGCGTCCTTGCAATGGTGGATGTAGATTACCTTCATGTCAGGAGAGTGGACTAGTTGGTTTATCTTTATTTGAAACACTAACGTGGACGTCGTCTTGGTTCATCAGATAAATCAAATCCATGCATCACTACTAAATCCGAGTCCCTGGTTTAACTGGCAACACACATTCAATGGCCACAGGTTTTGTACGTAGAGCCCCAAAACGGTTGCAAAAACTTGCATATCACTGCATGAATGCTAGAGTTTTGAGCTTAAAAGTCCAAATTTTGCATTTACATGGACTTTTCATTGGAAGTGGCTGGTTGGAGGGCGTTGTAGTCTTATTAACTGGAACAATAAAGTACTTTGGGCCTTGAAAGTGCTATATAAGTATACGCAATTTACCATGAACTGATATGAATTCTAAGCACAAAGAAAAACACATTTTTTAACATAAAATGGACTTTCACTTTTCACAGCTTTTGCCACAGATGCTTCTTTACACATGAGGCATACAAATTGACACATTAGCTGTGAAGTGGAGCTATTCATGGTGCAATGAGAAGGTTTTTATGAGTTTTTGTTAATATCACATTCTTTTTTGTGTCCAGATTGGATTTTTAAAATGATGTTTCCTTGCATCAGCTATCTGTAACCGACTAACAAGTGGTCAGCTGTAACCTCTCAATGTCTGAGTTTATTTCCAGCTATGACAAAAAAATATCACTTATGTTTTTGCTTTCATGTAGAGGTTAAGTTAAGGTAATTTTGGAGCTGAAGTGGTTTGATGGATAATTGCATCAATAGAGGTCAGGGAGTTTATACTTCTGGCTAGACATTTGATTGAGACAATAATCTAAAGTGTCAGAAAAGGTTCTTAAATAGAAGTTCAGCATTCGTTTAAGCTTTTTCAATGCATGTATAAGCAGTGAGCACACTTAGCAGGACTGCTGTGTTTGTCTTATGTCTGCTTAAGACGTAAGGATTTTAAATTATTTTATAATTCAGATCTGACCAGAAACCAGAAGGTGGGATGTGATGCAGATATTATTTAGGATGCAACACATCTAAAATAGAAAAGAACAGATGAGGTTTATTAATGACACCATTAGAGTGAGATGTTTTGCTCTTCTTTTTTTGGCTTCACTTTTCTCACAGTGCTCTTTGCCAAGTGTGACTCTGTTTTGAATTTTATTAAAAGTGCATTGCTAGACTTTGTTTGACATTTGTGGCAACTGTCGATATCAAATGACAGAAGGGGAGAGGAACTAATGAAGAGGAGGCCTGAAACCAAGTCGCCGCTTAATGAAAAAAATAATCAGTAAAAATCTGTTTACAATAAGGATCCCTCATCTGTTTGCTCAGCTGCAGGACAAGTTCACAAAAACTCAAATAAAAATAAAGATCTTCAGCCCTCTTAGAGCATTGTTAATCTCACAGACCTGTTTAAAGTTGGGAATTATGTCTGCAGGAAGGAATGCCTGGAGATGTTGCTGAGTTAGACACACAGCCCTAAAGGTTAACTTCCTAGTACCTAACAAAATATAGTTTATTGCAGGTAAACATTTACACCATTGACTAAAAGAGAAATTAAAAGTCTTGTGCATATCATTCTAAATATATCTCAGAAAATAAACTTTTGCTTTAAATGGTTTCCCTTTTTAAAATTTCCAAGTTAGAGAAAGACGATTGCCATCTTTAGTAGCACAATATTTAAGTGTTTACAGGTCGAATAATCATTCGTTTTCTTTTCTAATTTTCTGTTTCAAATACAACTGTTTGCTAAAAAATGAATATGACACAGACCAAAATGAATACATAAATGTTTTCATTTTGTATTTATGTTGTATTCATTTACACAAACTGCTGGAACTAACCAGAAAAATGAAGATGTTGAAGGCCAGAAACCCAACGCAAAGGCACTTTTACTGTCTAGTGAGAAGCAACAGCTACATTCAGCATTAGGAGGGTAGAGGCTCTGGTTCTTTCTCCTCTTGCCAGATGGTATGTCATAATTAGAAACAGAAAAGAGGAGAGAAGATTACATTTACACCTGTCTGCACTGCTTGAGGGAGATATCAGACTTAATGGTTTTCGTATAGCAAAGCCGCTCTAGAAATCAAAGCTTCCTGAAAAAGCTGAAAGGGAGGAAAACAGAGTCATGAAAGACAAATTATTTCAATCAGGAGATGAAAACAGAAATGATGAGTCTCCTGGTTCTTGTGTTTATAAGCGATGCAGTTTGAAGGTGTTTTTAAAGAGACACAGAAGGCTAATAAAATAGAAATGATAAAATGTTGTTATCATTAGAGGCATGGAAATGCTTTTTTTGGTCATAAAAAGACCTGCGGAGCAAAATATTGTGCAACTTTTTACTGCATTTGTTTACATTTGTTAAGCTCAACAAATTAGCTTTTTACAATGATTATGTGGTTAGACTTTAGAAATAAAGAAATATGATTAAAAAAAGATGAAAATGTATCATAACTATTGTAAGGGTGCTCACGGTTGAGTCTACTAAATACAAAGCAACACTTAAAGACACTTAAAAAATGTGCTTTAAAGACATCCAATTTTTCTTTATCCATTTTCAAGAACCACTGCATTAACCTTTTTTTTTTTTTTTTTTATTAAAACAGTCTTGTTTTATCTGGGACAAAAAAATGACAACATACTTTTGACGGAAGTGTGTAATCTCTGTCTTTAGAAAAATTTGTTTAACTAAAAAAAATATTTCTTGCAGAAACTCAAAAAGCCAGTGCAAAAACTGAAACATTTTTAAAGTTAAATTGTCTTAAATACACTTTATTTTCTCTTTGAATACCCCTAATGTTATTTTTATATTGTTTATTTTTTATATTACTATAATTTGGCTTGGTTGGGTTCACTAAATTCTTAACATTAGCCACCCCCTTCCCCTTCCTCTTTCAGCCTGAAAAGTGAAAGGGCTCAACCCAAAGCTAGGTCATGACCACTTGGCAGCATATCCCAGTCTGACAGTCGGAGGAATCTAGGCATGTGGGAGGTTCTTGCACACCAGGCTCTCCAGCAATTCACGGCATCTTAGTATTCCTGTATGTGCGCAGATCAAAGCCCCATTTGGAATATGGCATTCAGTCGAAGGGAAACATTTCTAGACGGAAGCAGATATCTAAACAGGAACTGAAATGGATTTTTGAAAAAGTGTTTTTTTTTTTTTTCACTTTTGCCTTGTAAGAAAATTATACCTTCATATATATATATATATATACAGTATTAAAGGCAGATTTATTTATTGATTGATTTTATATATATATATATATCTATATATATATAGATATATATATATATATGGAAGAAAAGGCCAAGACATTTCTCCGAAAATGTTCAATTCTGAAGTAAAAAATAAAAAAGAGTGGAACACGGCTGACCTTTAATAACACAGCTTGATCCAGGCTATTTTGTGCAGTGTGACCCTGTTGGGAAAGGTCAGAGGCTATTCCGGGTACGGTTGTTCTCTGTACTGTATGTGTGTGCCTGAAATGATCAACTGGTTGCATAGCAGCACTGATTGCTCACAGGTTGCATCAGATGAACTTTTGACATTTTCCTATGATTCAGATCTGACTTCTAGGGTTTATCTTCTTGCCATGTTAACGGGCATCTTCATTCTTTCAGCAAACATGGTGAATGCAGGCAAAAAAAACCAAAACACATCCACTGTGATTCATTATTGGAAATGTATATGTTGGGCAAATCTGGGAACATTTAGAATATCTTAATTATCTTATATTCCAACGTGTTTCTCTCTTCAGTCCCTCGGAACCATGACCAGAACACTGTCCTCGGCTCCGACTTTGACATTGAATTGGGCAACACAGCAGATGAAGTCAAGGATGATCCAGGTAAACACAGTGCACACAATGCTGCGCGTGAACAATCCAACTGCCAAAAACTGAGCTCACCAGACTCAAACGACAGTTGAGCAGAGTGAGATATTGACTAAATGAAACCAGAAAATAAGCTCTGAGCTGTCTTTGATTTCATTCTTGGGTTACGGTCACAGAATGTATTTTTAAAGTGCTCTCCCTTTTTTGCCAATTGACAAATCAGATTTAAAAACAACTACATGGACAGCTATCTGCTATTTTTTTTTTTTTATATTCCCTAAAATTACATTTTGCCACAAACTTTATAGAGATTAGTACACTTTGGATTAAAAATGTTACTGGTCATGTTTACATACGGTGCAGTTCTTATTAAAATGCAAAACAGATTATATTTTCTAATATTTTATATGGCAGAGATGCCTTTTTTAAAAAGTCAATTTAGTTGACAAATAGGTTTTATTTTTTGCTGAAAACCAATCCAGGTCTCTATAAAGTACAATATAAATCACTGCTCTTTATTCTCTCTGCAAAAAAGTAGCTTAAAATGCATGAAAATAGCTTAATAAACTTACATAACTAAACTAACATCCACTGAGGGTATATAAGTAGATTGAGCTCATAAACTTCATTTCTTATCGCATCAAATCTTAAAACGCCGCCTTATTTTTCCATCACAGAGACGGTCATCTGTCCGTATAATGCTGGAGGCACCAAAATAAAAGAGCAGGCTTAAGCCTTTGCTTCTGTGCGTGTGTGTGTGTGACCTCCGTTTCTCTGAACGTGTTGTCCTTTTCAGAGTCGGGGTATCTGAGCTGCTCCTTTGATGATGGTCTTTGTGGTTGGATCAGGGACAAAGATGGAGATCTGCACTGGGAGACGACGCCTGATCCAACAGGTAATTGAAAGACGAGGGTCAGCGCTTCCCAATCGTACCCCTTCAATTAAAAAAGAAAAGAAAAAGAACCTGAAAGCCAGTAAATGGGTATTAGAATGTTTTAATCCTTTAATAACATACGCGCGCATACAAGCTTTCTAAGAGGACCAGCTTTGTTCTGTGCGCTTGCAGGTCAAAACGACTTGAACAAAGTAGTTTGTCTTCTTTGCAGATTAGTGATTTGCTCTACAAAGCAATGCAAATCAGGAGCGGATAATGTGACTCATCTTTGAAACCTCAGGCCTCCTTAAGTTAAACTACAACTCTGTTTTGCGGGTAATCAGATGAGGAGAAGTCCTAAGTAATTATATAGAGAGAACTCAGGTGTCTAAACAGTGAAGTGACCAGCACATGCTTTCCTTTATTTACCTTGGGTGGGTTTTGTGTCTCATCATTTCTTTATTTAAGCTTTTCTGACAGAAGCTATAAAAGTGAAAGTTCTCTGTTTATAAATGGACCATTAGATCATTAGATCATTTTCTGTGGTGTAAAGTAGCCTTTTACAACTTTTGTTACTTGACTGAGGGCCGCATTTCTTCTTTGTGTTCCAACATACCCTGCTCTGGCATGTTCCAATAGGCTGGACACACCTGAACAGGTAATCGGTAATATGAGTAGGGCTTGGATATTTGGTACTCATACAGACACAATGGCCCTCGAGGCCTGGAGTTGCTTATTTCTGTTCTAGATATTGGTGTGTCAAAAGGCGGAAGATTTCAGGCTCCCTTCTGCACACTTAATGGGACAAATGAGGACTTCTGCCTAAACTCATGTGTACGTTGGTTCTGAAGTGCAAATCACATCAGCAAATTACTCGACACAAAAGCAAAGTCCAGATCACAACGACAGTTAAAAAAGCAACACGAAAAAAACAAATAAACCTATATTACTTTTAGAAACCTAAAGAAAAATTCCAGAAACCAAAACACAATTCTAAAAAAAGAATAAATGAATTGAAAATGAAACCTTTTAGTAAACAAAAGTAATTTTCAAAAATCAAGATGAAATGGTTAAAAATGAACCACAATAAGAAACCGTAAAAAGGTTAGTATTATGGGACATCACAGATTGGATGATAATGTTTGTCCATCATTTAAACTGAAAGTTATTTGGCATAAAGGATATTAACTGGAATTTAATCATAAAATGTTTTAACATTTTATTTTGATTTCTGAAAATTGCTTTTGTTTCTATTTTTCATTTTGTTTCTTTCATTAATATTTTTACTGTGTTTTTTTTTTTTGTTTCTAAATGTTATTTTTTATATGATTTTTTTTTCTTTTTTTTAATTGTCATTGTGGTTTTTGTTATGTTTTTGCATCGAGTGATTTGTTTGGGTGATTTGAACCACCGTACCTTTGACTGTGTGAACAAAATATTGTCACAGTGAATTGTGCTGCAAAGCCAGATGAGGAATAATCCCACTTAAAAAGCAAAACTTCAAACTTTTTTCAATATGTGTGTGGAATTGTATGTGCTTTTAACTCCTTCATGCCTGACTTTATTTCCAATGAAATTAAATGTTTCTTCCATTCAAGCTGATAGGTGGTCCTGGATTTAATTTTATCTTGCGAATTAGCAAAAAATCTCTGTTGTTTGTTGTATCTTGTGATCTTTGTGATAACTGTGTTTAAAGGTGGGCGTTACCTTACCATTCCTGAAGTGGGAAACAAGAGGACTGGACGAGGAGCCCGACTGGTTCTTCCACTCATCCCGCCCTGGAATGATGGCAATTTGTGCTTGTCATTTCGGCACAAGCTAGCGGGTCACCATGTGGGAATGCTTCAAGTGTTTGTGAAGAAAGGAAAGCAGTACAGTCCTGCAGTGTGGGGCCGAACAGGTGGCAATGGCTGGAGGCACACCCAAATCACACTGTGGGGTACAGGCCTGGAAAGTGTAAGTAGTGCTGTAAACGTCCATAAAAGCTCACAAAAATGACAGATTTTCTCTTAAGTGGTCATCTTTTTTTTTAAAAAATGTGGATACACAGAATTGATGTTATTTTTAGAGTAAAGTTTTACATTTTTGAGAGAAGTGAACATGGAAAGGTTTCATCATCTAACTTTTCTTCTGGTTTATCAGGTGATCCTAAAGGGGGAGCGCGGGCGAGGCAGAAGCGGGGAGATGGCGGTAGATGACATCACCTTAAGGAAAGGCACTTGCACAGAGGAACACAATCTCAGGAGACTTTGATTTACAGAAAAGGGCAGCAAAAAAAAGCAAGAGGGACACTGAGCTTAAAGGAGAACTGACTCCGTTGTGACACCCCCACCCTCTCTCTGCCCTGGCCCTAACCAGTCACACCATCATCAGTCCGACTCTGAATGGTATTTGAGAGCGCGTTAGTCAGCAGAAAACTGGGTTTCTCTTATTTGGCTGTAGATGAACAAAAAGTACTGAATTGATTCTCACAGACAGATCCTGGCAGCAGCATCCTTTCCAATCTTTGTTCTGTTAAATATGAGGGAACCTGACCCCATATTGCCCCACTAAAAAGAGGATCCACTTCACTCATTTGTTTGGAGAACTGTTCTATCGCTTTGGAGTCTGATCTGCTAGACCTTAATATTTATTTTTACAAGTCTATTCTTTTAATTTACTTGTAGGTAAAGCATTATAAGCCCAACTCTTGAGTGCTGCCATCAGACAATGTAGGCCATATGGTCACTCTGATGACAGGAGGTTTAATATTTGTGTAAAAACAGATTTTTTAAATTTAAAAATTCATTTCCAAACGTATTGATTCTCAAATAGCCTTTCTTTTTCCTTCCTTACATTTAATGAAACATTCAACTGCTCTCTGAAATGAATTTTTCAACTCAAAATAACCTAACGCAGATATTTTCTTACAATTTGACAGACCAAATGCTTCTGTTTTTTTCTGCAAATAATCAAAGTAAGAGTGGAACTGAATAGATGTGTCAGTATCAATGGGACACCAAATGTAAAAGTTCAGCATAATAAAATTGGTTCACAGTTTTGATTAGATTTGGCCAACTTTTCTGACATCTCATCACATTTCAGTAACTTTTAAATGTTTAACTTCAAATCCCACTGTGAAAATGTAAAAGTTTAATAATAAATAAAAATCAAATTGCAGAATCATCTTTGAAAAAGAATGTTCACACCAAAATCTAAAATGTAAACGCAAAATATAATTTAAATAAATATTATTTGTCTAAATGCTAATTCTAGATTTAAATGTTCAATCTAATGTAACACAAAAGTTATTAAAACAGTATATCATAAATGTCAAATGTAAATTTTAAGTTGACATAAAGGGAGAAAAAAGTAAGTGGCAATGTCATTTTTGAATGTTCAATGTAAATGATAAGTGAACAAATAAAAGTTCATCTTTAAACCTAAAATCTGTCCTCTAGGCCATGCCCAAAGAAACTTTACTGTATAGGGAAGACACTGCTGGAAGAAGAAGGCTTTGTTTTAAATCAAACTTTATTTCTGTCAGAGTTCTTTCATCAATAGAGTGCACCTTGCAGCCCATTCACCTCCCGTATTATTACTATTTAGTTTGAGCCATTTGAAGAGTTCTGGACATCTTAAGCCAAAGAGATTATCATTAAAAAAAACATTACTTTACACATTGGATTTGTTCATTCTTCATTCCCTTTATGGCTCTTCAAGCTTTTATATGCTTAAAAAACACAATTACATGTTCCTTCTACTGTGGTCAAAAGTCCCAAGGTGTGGGCGTGGTCTTCTTGGCATTAGGCTTCTTTGATTGGTTCGCTTCACATATTTTCCTCAACATTTATATTGAGATATAACATTTGAACTAAACATTTATGCTTAGATTAGATTTATATTTTAAATTTACATTTAACTTCATATGTAGTTTGTGTTATAGATTTAACATGTATCATTTACTTTTAAAATTTAGATTCTATAATATTAATGTTAGTCATATATTTTAATAAATTCGATTGCACGCTTGAGCCTAGAGTGGATTGACAGGTATGATTCTGCATTTAAAGTTACATTGAACTTACACATTCTTGCCTTAGGATTCACATTTTAATTCAGTAGATGTGTTTAAAATTTGGATTTCAATTTTGCATTCAAAACAGCACGCTTTAAACTAACAAAAATAGGAGTTATCTGCAGTAATGTATTTAAATCTGATGAAAAGTTTCCTAAATCTTTTAAAACTGGAGTCTAATTTGGACGAGCTAAACTTGTACTTTCTTTCACCTTGCTAAACTTTTGCTTTCATTTTTGTTCTTCTCTGGCAGACTTGGTTTGAATAGATGGGAGGATTGATGAGGAGGCACACAGTTGTATTTAGTTTGCTTTGGTTTCACATTGCACTTTTGAGAGCAGAACCATCCAGGTTGTTTAGAGGCAGTTTTTTAGTTTTTTCAATAAAAACACCCCC
>BSAI01000119.1:9835100-9851729 GCA_036245035.1 Adrianichthys oophorus | reverse complement strand
AAAAAAAAACTACGTTTTGATCTTTTAAGTGAATTATACTGTTCATTTCTCACTATGAACAACCTTAAAGCAGTATTTTGATCCTTTCACGCATTTCTAGGAAATCCTCTAAAAACCTGTGCTCTCTGCAACAGCTCCTCTCATACCCACGAAAACAAGCGGGTTCTCACGAGCTGATGCCATAGATTGAGAAAGCCTCTTTCAGGAAGAGTCTGCACTGCCAGCACCACTCCCAGGCTAAAACAGACACATATTTTATATGCCCAATATGCACATCCATTCTTGCAAAAAGTTGTTGCACGTGTAGGCACACTGAGGCCGGCTCTAGGATGACATCATGAAATGGGCGGGACCGTCAAGGAGCGAAAGGCGGTGCCTCAGAGATCAAGTCGTTTTACTTCCATTTATTATAAGTCCTCAAAAATAACTCATATTTCATAAATAATTTGTTTTTATTGATCCAAAGGTAATATATGATCATTGATATTGATATTGTTTACTCTGAATGGCTTAAGAAAATAATGGCATGGCCCCTTTAAGGAATATTGACTGACAACATGAATGAAAATTACAGTAAAACAAAAAAAATGACACGAAAATAGAATATGAATTCCTCCATTTGTTAATGTAAAGGGTTAAAGCGATTGAGTTTCCCAGAAAAAAAACAAAACTTCTTTAAGGAAGTTTTGGATTTATAAGAGAAGATACAAGAAAAAAGGGAATCAAAGAGGAGACAAAAAGAACTAAGACAAATAAAGGTTAGGGCGAATAACTAAAGCAGAAAAGGGGAAAAAGAGAACACTAAAGATCAGAGGTAATAGCCAGACACAGTAACGTACAGCCTGAAAACCACCTGCTGACGGAGGAATGAGACACCGCCTCCTTAACAACCATTAAACGACAGGCAGGTGATTTATCCGAAAAACATAATTTTTCAAAACCTCACACCAAAGCACAGCAGGAGTGCAAGCTTTCTGCCATCTCTGAACGGAGATGTCTTTCAGAGCCCCCCCTTAGGACCCTAACCATGGACAAAAAAGCTGTGAGCCAGGAAGTGGAGAGAGATCAGCCAAGGTTTCTGCCAATTTCTCTTTTAAAAATGTTCTCATGCTTTAAGTTTCCAATCTGAAAGAGTTTATAAAACCTTACCATTTATAAATGATCCTAATAAATTTGTTCAGCGAATATTAGACTGGCTTGTAGAATATGCTGAGTGAACAAGTAATGGCTCAGTACATGGCACTTTAAGGGCAGTCTCTACATTACCTAGAGGTGGTTAAAACAAATTCATACCTAATGTAAAACGACTGATTAGATAGAGAAACAAGAAGGAGAATAATAATAAACATGACCGGTTGTGATTGGCAGCTGAGTGTGCGCCCTCATTGAGGAAGTGTAAAGATAGCAAAGCCTTCAAAACACACCCCTAGGACCCAAAGACATGCTGCAACAATGGACAAAAGAGCACCAAGCCAGGGCGTGTGAACTGCACACAAGCAGCCACCTCCAGTGATC
Source organism: Adrianichthys oophorus (assembly GCA_036245035.1). Lineage (NCBI taxonomy): Eukaryota > Metazoa > Chordata > Actinopteri > Beloniformes > Adrianichthyidae > Adrianichthys > Adrianichthys oophorus. The sequence goes on along the minus strand of BSAI01000119.1, from coordinate 9,850,214 downwards.
CTCGACTACAACAATGGGCTTGGGATGCTCCACCTGGAGCCAAAATTTCAGAGACAGACACAACCCACACATCTGACTGCTGAATGCACCCCTACGTCTACATACCAGAAAAATAAATAAAATGTATAAAAAAAATTTGATTCAGAGCCACTCGTGCTGCATTTGAGAAGGATTCCAAAACAGCTAAAGAGAATCCTTCTGTTTGTGATGAATTCTTCATCATGGAGCAGCAGCTTGGCTAGAAAAATAATTTAGTGGTAATAATTAATAATTTGGTTAGAAAAATATATGTTGAGACTTTTTTAATTAATCCTCTTTCAATCAAATCCAAAAATCTAACCAGTCTTCATCAGACACTTTAGAATCCATTCATGTCCATGATGATGAGGATTTTTTCCCCTCATTTTCTGATGATGGCGGACATATATTAATACATTTGAGGTTAAAACTACATTTCTGAGTATTTCTTTGTTCAAATCATTGTGAATCAGGAGGGGGACAAAAAAATGCTTTTGGAAAAAGCTTGTTGCAGTGAGGACAAAAGCTTCCTGCTCCACTCCATGCTGATGCATCCACTTGCAGACAAATAGATCCATGTACATCTTCGTTTTCCTCGTCTAAGCTGGCATTTGTCTCAAAACTGTACAGATTAAGAAATAAATATTTAGCTCTAAAAATGCTCGCCATTTTTGTTGCATCGCTAAAGTCAGCTTGGGGCTGTAAGGGGTTTAAGCTTAGAGAGTGTAAGCAAAGGGATGATGGGAAATGAGAGCTAAATTACTCCCTACTAACAGCACCCCACAACTGAGTGGCTGTAACTTAGCAGGAGAGGACGTAAACAGATGGATGATGGGAAAGGGGGCGAGCTTAGTGTGCACCAATTAGTCCCGCCCACAACTCAGAGACAAATTTCTATTGCACTCCTGCAGTTCTCCAGAAACAATGTCCAAGAAAACAAGTCAAGTTTGTTAACTTTGCCTAAAAACGGCATAATCATAATTAAAAGCCCACAGGGAATGCTTTTAAAATGGATCAAAAGATGATTGTAAACTAAATTCCACCTCCTGCAAAGATTTGAAACATTTTACTTCAAACATTCAGAAGCACCGAGTCCAAATAGGGAAACACAGTTCCCTACCAGCATATTCATCCGTTTCACACTACGTTCATCCGCCAGCCATAAGCAGCATTCCTCTGACTCTGTGCCGGCAGGTATGTTTGGATTAAAATGGGCTCTGTCCAGACACGCATTACAAATGTTTGGAAATGTGCACAACAGAACAGCACATTCCCTTGTGCCAAACAGCTTTCTCCTGGTCTGATAAACTAATGTATAGACACAAAATCCAAGTTGCTTCAGGGAAAATTCCCCCCATTCAGCCAATTGTTTTTGTGCTAAAAAGCAAAGATAAAAAAAAAAAAAGACATTATTATTTTTAATTGTGCTCATCTGAATCAAAATAATCCTCAGATTCTCATAATGAAAATGTTAATTTGATTTTACTTCATTTGTGTTAAATCTCAAATGTGGATTGACAATATGTACCTTATGCAGAGTCAGCATCCCCCTTCATATATTTTAACCCTAAACCAGCAGTCATTTACCAAAAAGGATATAAACATGTCCATACTTTTCTGTGTTAAAATCCTTTATTTCTATAGTTAGTTTCTAAGAAACAGAACTTTTGTTTAAAGGGCTCCAAATTTTAAATTGGACTATGTAAATAATAGACATTTACAATGTTCACACACTTGGGGTTCAAACATTTATTTAAAAAAAGGGATTTTTTTGTTTGTTTTCTTTGTCTGCTTTAAAGCTAAAGGAAAACTTGTTACGAGCTCAGTTGGAACCTAACCCATGGGTTTAAAGAAATGGGTACCGACAGAGTTTCACAAACTCAAAACAAAACCATCGAATGTTGCCCAGAGCGATGACTGTGTTTGCCTGCTAGAGCTGCAGGAAAGGATTTAGCCCTTAAAAACCACCACAAGCTGCAAGGAGGTCCATCACCTCCGTTGTTCAGGAAGTGACTTTAATTGATCAAAAATCAAAAAAGGAAATATTTTTTAAGAGATATATTATTTTAGATTAGATTAGACAAAAAACTCTTCCCAGCAACAAGTCAGAGGGTAAAAAATTTTGGGTAAAAAATTATAAAAACCTCCTCCACTTAAATATCAAACCAGTATTTCTACAGTGACTCCACTGCTTCTGCACTGACCTGTTCTCAGTCCAAGAAGATCAAACAGAGCTGCACGTCAAAGCAGCTGATGTTTCAGAAATATGCATGTTGGAGGGCCGATCCTGCGGTACATTGCTGCACTAAATTCAGTTTTAATGCATACATTGACCAAATTCCAAGAAAATCCAGTAAGCGAGTTTGGCAAAGAAGCCTGGAAAAATCTGTAGCGCACCAGTTTTAAAGTAAAACGTCAAAGTCGATCATAAAGATTCAGGCTTTAGACTGCTTTGAATGTCATTTTTCTGCAATCACCTTCAACTTTAGGTTAATGGAGTGAAGATTTACCAATGACATTCAAGCACAGATGAATTTTTTTTGATAACCTAGTGTTGATTTGTAGTGTTACAATCTACACTTCATGGAATTTTTATCTCACAAAGTAATAATTTAGATAATTATATGATTAGTTTTAGAGTTTGTAGCTTCTGTTTGCTATTTGGTTGTCTGGTAGCTTGTTTAAAGCTATTTAAAGCTAATAAAGTCCTTAATCTGCTTAACCCTTGGGTTAACTTCTGTATAAATGTAAATTATTCTGAATACAAGAAATGCAAATAATGCATGGAATATACATAAAATATATAAATATTTATTGTGCTGGAATATATATTTTTTGCTTAAAGACCCACTCCAATCATCTTTTGATCTAAAGTAAAAGTGTTCCCAGTGGTCTTGTAATGATTAAAATACACCCGTGTTGTTTTTTAGGGCATAATTTCTGTAGAATGGCAGGAGTTCAATCAGAAATTTGCCTCTGAGTTGTAGGTGGGGCGGAGTAAGTCCCCCTCCCCATCATCCATCTGTTTACGTGGTCTGGCACTAGCTTACAGACACTCAGTGTGGTGGGTAGTAATTTAGTGTTCATTTCCAATCATAAAACTAAGCTAAAAACTCACAATTCAAAGCTAACTTTTGGCACTGCAACAAAAACAGCGACCAATGTTGAAGCTATCCAGTCGTACAGTTTTGAGCCAGATGCCAGCTCAGACGAGGAAAACCAAGACATACATGGATCTACTTGTCTGCAAGTGGATGCATTAGAATGGAGCGGAGCAGGGGGCTTTTGTCCCGCGGATTGTAGCTTTTACATAACGACTACAAGCACGATTTACATACAGAAACACTCAGAAGTACAATTTTAAGCCTAAAGCCTCGTTGTTAAGCTGTACCTAATTGTTTTATATTCTTATTGTTCTTAGTTTTAAAAATGTACAGCACTTTGGTTGCAGCTGTAGTTTTTTAAAGTCCTTTATGAATAAAGTTGAGATGAATTTTCTTTATAAATGTCCTGCATCATGAGAAAAATTCTACAAGAACATGTTTAAAACATCAAAAACACAATTTTTATTGGAACAGGTCTTTCAAAAAGTGCCCTGCAATGACGTAATCCAGAACTAAAACATTACATAAAAAAAATCTCAGTTTAATAATAAGCCGTTTATTTTTATTTATACAATATTTTGCCAACAGCTTTCTTGGCGCATGGTTAAGCAGAAATCTAACCTTTGGAACAGCAGACAAACTCGTGTCGTCACAGAAAAATGCTCAGGTGACTCACAATTCAGTTATAATTTATAGAGCTCTAATCCCAAGCAGGATCCAGCATGCAGAATAGCAGGGCCCTAGCATCAGATTTTCAAGATGGAATGCACAAAAAAAATATGAATTTCCCTGTTCTTCATTTTCACATCTTTATTGTTAGACTGCAAATGACCTTACACTTTTTCCTGTGCAGTTGAGGAATGTGAACTTTAGCATTAAACATGACATCTTTTGTCAAATCTGTGTTTGCATTCCATTTTATATTTTTTTAGCATTCTCAAAGTAAGCTGTTTTGTTGTCTAAAGCAAAGTTAAAGAGATTGCTATAATGCTTACAAAACGTTGAGCTAATCAGTCAAGCCAATTTGTCTGTAAGTCATTTTTAAGTAAAATTGAATGCAGGAATTTTCAGAGTTTAAGTTAGCCGTAAAAGCTCCGTCATTTGTTCCAGGTTTATGCCTAAGTAGAGTTTTAATCTGATGTGCTGCGTGCGGGCATACTCACTATGGTGGCGCTCTTCACAGCATGGCTGATGACAACAATGACGCTCCCTTTGTAGGTGTGCAGGGCTCCTGTGGCAGGACACTGCACCAGCTCCCCGTCGGGGCTGAACACAGAGCTGAAAGGAATGTTGATGCTGCCGGTAACGTGACCTCTGCTGAAGCTGAGGTCATTTGGGTTAAGGAGCAAGGATTTTACTGAATAATCTGGTACACTGAAAACATAAACTCACCCCCTAAATTCAATTTCACAGATCCTAAAATCTCCTTAATTGGTGCAAAATGATGATACAAGAGTCTGGCAAAAACTCAATTGAGGTTAGTCTAAAAACATGTGTTCAGTTCAGATCTGACATAAAAACTGAACAAAAAGATAAATAACCTCCAACTAAATGAATCTCATCTAATGGAGGCCATTGGCTCATGGATAGATCAAAATCCACAATTACTATTGAGATTTGAATTTCTATAAAAAGAAAATGTGTGTTCTTTCAAACCATTTTGTTTTGGATTTAATGAGAATTGGGTTGGATGAACATTTAAATAAATTCCCAATTATATCATATGATGCCTTTCATTTTTAGAAGGCATGGAAACCAAAAGCTCAATCCTGGTTCCCCTGATTTACCACTTCAGGACACACAACCTGGATGAATGAGAATCTTCACTGACATACTAATTTACCACATGCAAGTCTTCATTTCATCTACTTTCAGTGACTTACAGACACCCACAACAGAGCTTTGCCATAGATCACAAAAAAGGTGAGCCGAAGCTGGATGTGGTCAACCCCTTTCTTGTCTTCCCGAGAAGATTTGCAGAATAAACCCAGAAGAAGCTCTCTTTTAAAATCCATCTGCAATTAGTTTTAAAAGTGAGAAAAAGCAGTTTAATTGTTTTTTCCTTTTGTAAAATACAGAAAAAACATCATTATGCAAACTGCAATTTGATGTAGTCGTGTTCTTCTGACTACCAAAAAAAACAAAGGTTCAGTCAAAGTATTGTAGTGGTGGTCACAGGCACATTGGTCCTCCTGTTGGATCTGGCAACACATGGAATTATGGGACACCATTTTCTTTGCTTGTCTGGTTAGATTTGGGTTTAAGTGTGTTTTTTTCTCTATGTTTTGTTGTCTGGCTGTTTTACACCGTCTACATTTATTTATTTTATCCTGTTATCTTTATTTTGTTCTACACCATGAGTGAGAGGGAGGGAGGGAATGATGACCCCCCCTAGTTATATTGTATGTTCTGTAGTACCAAAATTAAAGACAGTTTCTTCCAACTTATCTCTCAACCTCTTTAATGGAGCATTGCTATACATTCTTTTTGTTTTTCCAAAAACTACAATTCCCAGCGCCCCACCCCTTCACATTTGGTACCACTAAAAAGCCAGAATGTCCTCTGTGGATATGGGGTTCTGTTTGAGAAAAAAAAAATATTGCATCCACTATCTATGTCTACTAAAAAAGTTTATTGAATATGTGGCACAAACAGAACCCCATATGTAGTAGATACCATTAGAAGTTACTACAGTAGTAGCAGCAAATTAAACAAAAAGGATGAGGAATCATAAGTCTAATCCAACGTTTAATTTTAAGTAAGAGGGAATTTTGAGGGAATTTTGTAAGTGCAGCAACATCAAACTTCCATTTCTGTAATGAGTACAGCATGTGGTTTTTATGTTAGGAATAATGCACACCTAGATTTGCCTTTATCAGTGGTTTTCAGTGGAGCATTTGAGCCACTAAACAATTACATCAGGTTTCACCTTTTGCTTTAGGAACTTCTTTCAACAGCGTTCACTCTGCGCCTCATGAAGAAAAGAGAAATGGAACAATAAAGCCTAAACCCCTCACTAAAATCTATACCTTTCTCAGCATGAGCACTGGTGTTTCCATCCCTTTGGTTATGTCTTCACTCATAAAAAAGGTATAACACTTTTTTTTGTTTTGCTTTTCCATAAAGGTTCAAAACGGTAAACAGCCGGCAGATATGTATCAAACATTTAAAGTACACGGCAAAGGATACTCTTCTGAACTCCGAATATCGACAGCGACAATCTTCGGCTTGCCAGATTTGTTCCTTTTGGGTAGCCCGGCTTGGGATAATTCACAGAGGTCAATTAGATCTTCAGCCGAGATCCTGGGAGACGCTTCTGCTTTCAGGTCACACAGTGCCAGGGGCTCCCGGGACTGCAAGAGAGAAGGAGAGTCGCGGCAAATGGAATTTCGAAACTCATCTGGACAGAGGCTTCTGCCCAAGGATGCATTTACAAATGAACCTCTCGAAAAGCTAAGCATTTTCTAATTCTGCCTTTCAAAGAGAAAATAAAGAACCTTAGAGTTAAAATTTTTGTCTATGAGAAAATCAATTGTATTGCATCTCCTATCAGGTTAAATAACTGAACTGTGCCTACTGTAACAACTGATAATAATCTAAATGGGTAAACTAATACTTTGTAGTCGTGACAGTTGACCAGCTCCAGAAAATGATGTTTGGTTGCACTTGAACTGCCAAATGGGGATCTTTAAGCAGCCGCAGGCAAAACTGCAGGGGACATTTTTATTGCAAAATGAGAAAACCGAACAAAACAACAAAATGTTAGTTTAAAAGTTATCCATCCAACAACAGGCCGAGCTGGGTCGGCAGCATGACAAATATGTCTAATGACACTTGGCTGACTCTGCAGTTGGCAGTGGACCTACATTCCGCGGCGGAAGCAGCTGAATAGAGAGAAATGAACAAACTGCTGTGGGTCATTATAAATGATATCAGCCTTCCTCTTTACACCCTCAATTTCAAACAGGGTGACCCGTTCAATGACAGACAGATACTGACTTCAGAAATCCTTGGTTTCCAGAGTCATTGAACATACAAGAAGATACAAGAACAAAATCTAAAGACATTTTTTTTTCTTTTGTCCTTTTTGTATTACATTTTGCTTTTCCACATTAGGATTTTTCTTTTGCTTAATTCAGTAGGTTTTCTCTACATTTAATAACATATTACGCTAGATTTGAAAAAGTTGCCATATAAATGCTACATATTCTGATTTTACATAAAGTCCTACCAAAGTGATCTATTTCTATCCAGTGAATGCATCAGTACAGTTTAAATGAAGTATATTTGGATGAATGGATGTATAGCATTCTTTAGTAACTTTGATTTATTGAAAGTGAAAGCAGCAACATAAAAAAGTTAAAGCAATAGAAAATGAGCTGATTTGTCATTTTCTAAGCAGGTCTAATATACTGGCACAAAAAGAGTTGTTGTTATCCCAAAAAGCAGAAGTGAAGGCCAAAAGACGGTGTTTTTACTCTGCCCTGCACTAACAGTTTAAAAGCTGTATCACAGCAAAGTAATAAGACATAAAATGGCACAGTGCCCCAGAGTAAAAACCATCCAAAAATTTAATTAAAATAGATAAACCAACGGAATTGTATGCTGCCTTCGTAGATCTCACCAATGCAGACAGCTGCGAGCATCAACATGTTCCTGAACATCCAATTAGAACTTTAAAACGTCTCAGATGGAGTCAAAAAATGTAACCCAATGCAGCCAATCTCCTCAAGCGAGCCAGAAATGAAACCTACGATGAGTCATCAAAAAGTCCTCAAAGCACAGTTCCAGTTTGATCCATTACAAAACCAGCTTAACTGAGGATGACAACAAAATTTCAGGACTTAAAATCCACTTATACCTCAGACCAGAATCACGAGTGTGTGCAAAATACAAACTAGTGCATTAAATGATGGACGGATCATCTTCTGTCAGCTAATAAACACACAAAATCAGCAGGGGATCACATTTTGTGCTCCCTCTATGCAAACAAAGTTAAGAAAAAGCAGCAGCTGTTGTTTGTGAGTTCATTTTTTATTGTAACAATGTTTTTTAGGTAATAAGTCTTATCCTAAAGTCAATAGTGGAATAAGCTGTTTGGATTTGGCAGATAAGATCCAGCAAATTTATCAACCTATACCCTAAGGTCAGCAGCTTATCCTCACACGAGCATACATCTTTAGAAAAGCTCTTTTTTTGCATCAAGAAAAAAAAAATCCCACTTTGCACATGAACCAGTACAGATAGTTGTAAAGCAATGATAAAACTCCATGAAAGACTCAAGTTGCTTCAATCGTCTCCACAAATTTACCCATGAAAGCTGTGAGAAAGAAAATTCAAATATCAAAGTGTGTGACGGTTAGAGTCGGAGTGAAGGAGCAAAAACCAGGTCAGAGTCATAGTAAAAACTGCTGACAGTAAGAAGATGTTCTCAAACTCGTACACAGAAACACACCAGCTTCTCACAGAAGAGGGTCCTTTATACTGGGAAACGTCCTGCGTGCCTTCCTGCTTTAATTCTTGCCACACAGCAGTTCTCAGAATTACATCAAAGATTTCTTTAAAGGCCAGAGAAGGAGATGCTTCTCATGAAAAAAACTTTTTTTTTTAAATTTTGCTGACAAAATGCAAAATTTGAGTCTAGTCATGCAGTTTAACGAGTAAATTACAACAGTTAAAATATGAAACGCTGATGATAAGCTACTTTTTCTTTTAAACACAGAGAGCCGACTCATTTTTCATAAACAGTTTTAAAAAGATGAGAACCTTTAATGTTGAAACTAAGCAATTAAAAACCTACAGGGCGAATGGCTGACATTACAAATTATATATATATAGAGAGAGAGAGAGAGAGAGAGAGAGAGAGAGTTCTTTTACAATACCTTATACCCTAAAATATTATACTTGCAATCCCATTTGATATTTTCAAAAAAAGAATGCCCCAATGTCTAAATTCCCTATATTTAAGAATGCTGTGGTTTATATACTATAGTGAGTCATTGGAGTGTAGTTTTTATTATTTTGATAATTTCAAAAGTAAAACAAGAGTTGAAGCAATGAGCCTTGAACTTCCCTTAAAAACCCACTCTAACAGAAATTGTGTTTTCAGTGTTTTTAACACGTTCTAGTGGCATTTTTCTCATGATTGAGCACCTATATAAATACAATCAAGCTTAAAATTGCATTCTGAGTATTTCTTTAGAGAAGGAGAGCGGAGCAGGAGCAGACAACAAAAATACTATTTGCTTACTTGTTAAGTTTAGAAAAATTGCTGGGCAGGCCACAAACCCGTTCTGTTCTGTTCCGCTTCATCCTGTTGCATCCACTTGTAAACAAATAACTCCAAGTATGTCTTCATTTTCCCCGTCCGAGCTGGAATCTGGCTCAAAACTGTGCAGCTGGATAGCTACAATAGTGGTCACCCTTTATGTTCCACCAGTAATGTTAGGTTGGGGGTTTATGGGAGAGTGTGTTGATTGAGCTAAAAAGGGCATAATCATAAATTAAAGACCACAGGGAATGCTTCATAGATAAAAAGATGATCGGAGTGAGCCTCAAATGAAAATTTCAGAATTGACTACAATGAAAGGTTTGCATTTATTCTTCAGTTATGATCATATATGTAAACAGATCACCCAAACAAAATAAATGGGAAGGATGAAATAGGGGGATGGCTTGCGTTGCGTTTTATTTTCCAGTATTGTGGACCAGAAGCTTGCTTTCTTTTATTTGGTCAGTCAGAGTCAGCTGAGTGGACAGCAGCTGTCCAGTGAGATGAATGGCTGCTCAGAGGAAAGCTTGACAGTCTGCTGCCTCCGGAAAGAGAACATGAACAAATAAGAACTCCACAAGCATTCAAACTGTTTCTTCTAAGCCATAAGATCCTAAAGGAATGTATAGTATTTAGTACCACACGAAGCATAAAATGGTTTAAAATTACGTCTTTTTTAGTCAAATTCAAATATTTTTTAATGTACTGTACATTTTTTTTAACTTTCTTTTTATTACTCTTTTACTCTTTTTACTAAAGAAGCAAGAATGACAGTTTAACAGTCTGCGCTACACATGTTGTTTTTTTTTTAAAGAGGTGGTTTGCACCAACTGTTGACGCCTGCCATGGATCAGTGCCACCGCCCATACAAATGAGCCTCAGCTGAAAGAAAAAGATTACAGCAATCACACGGCAGACAAGGCTGCCAAAAATGTTTGTGAGCTTTCCGGACACGATGCATTCAGGTGTGAAAGGGGGACTGGACAGCACCATGACAGCTCAAAAATAAAAGGCCTCTTTGACGAAAACAAAACAAAAAAATTTAAACGAATCTCAATGTTTATTGTAAATTAGTGTGTTGGATTTGAACAAACCTTTGAGCCAAATTAAATTTACCATAACTATTACACTGATCGCTTCAAAGTAACACATTTTAGTAGTAGATTTAGCAAAACAAAAATAAATAATCAAAACAAGTGAAAAATGCCAAATAAATCAAACAAATGATGGAAATGTAAAATCAAACCTAAGGAAACAGACAAAGTACATATTACTTTCCCTTCAAATGAAACTTTTTCTTATGAAAAATTGCATCAGATTAATTAGCCATAGAACCATAACTGTTCTGTACATGTAGTCACAGTGATGGCTTTTTATTTAAAAGCCGTGTTACACAGCCGCTACGTACTATTTGCGCATTGTCCTCATGAGTCATTTCAGCTTTTCGTGATACATGAGTCATATACGTAATTTATAGGCATTTCTTACGTTCATCATTCATCAATGTGCACAGATGTTTCTCAATAGTGTCGACCGACGGATCTTTACACAAATTTGGTGTTGAGCTGTTCAAAATTTTGGGCTGGTTGAGAATTATACAGTTTCTGTATTTTAGAAAGTTTATACACAAACATTACACAAACTTACGCAATTGTGCGTGAGTTTTGCGAGATGCATACGCAAATTTGTGGCTTTCCACAACCGCTCCATGTATGCCAACGTATATCTTTTTCACACACGTACCACCGATGTATCATTTTTATATTGAGCGCACGTAACATTAAAATTAAGTAATTAACGCACTTATCATTAATGAATTGCGTATAGACGGTGCAAATAATCACGCACGGTTTATGCATGATTCATGTATTGTCCATCCATCCATCCATCCATCTTCTTCTATATATATATATATATATATATATATATATATATATGTATATATATCTTCCAGCCGGCACAGTGTACCCCCGCCAGATCTGTTTATCGGTACCGGCTTACTTTCAGCCCTGCCCCTATGCATCCATTCTCACTCATGGAAATCTCAATTAGGTTTACAATGTAACAGAAGAATGTATGTACGTAGTGAGTGGTTCAGAATGAAATATGTCTTGTACCTCATAGAACTTCCTTTTTCTGCTTCATTGTTCCCACCTGGTTTTAGTTCAGCGTAACAGCTGTTCCCACTTTGTTAATTAGCAGCTCAGTCCTTTTGTTTTTCTTCACTTCTTTAAGTTGCTTCAATCAGATGCTTTGTTTTTAAGTTCACTAATGCTTGGTTTGTGTTTGTTTGCTCCTATTTTTTTGCTGTGGGTCCTGTTTCACTTTATTTATTTTGTCACAAATCAAATTTCCATCATGTGCTTTTGACTCTCATATGGCTTCCTCCACAAACACAGCACAACCGTGAGAGAGGAGCAATCTCATTCATTTATTATGATTTATTGCATCTAGATATTATTCATTTTAAAAAAGAAAAGGGATTTTCTGCCAATGGTTGGAGCTTTCATGTAGTTTACCCCATAAATGAACAGCAGACCTATAGTTATTATATCTCAGGGGGTTTATAGATTGACACAATGCTGATTGAAATTAAGTTATTGCTGTTTTGCCTTAAAAACTTGAGGATTTGCTTTGATAAAATGTACATAAATATCATAACCCATAAAATCATCATTTTAGCTTCTGAAAGGAAATAAAATATTAAAAAAATTTGTTATAGACTAAACTTTTTTTTTAATTTACTGACTTATAATTTGTCATTCAATTTTTACATTGGAATGGAGATATTTGCACCTCTCTTTGTAACCAACTGATTTTTTTTTCTTTCTAATCAGACGCTGGGAAGGCAGGACTTCTGAGAAATAAAAGTTGTCTGACTACTCGCTCCTGATTTTTACTATTTTTTCCTTTTGTCGGTTCTATCAATCTTTAGCTGTTGTGAAAAAAAGGGAATTTTCATTTTCACCTTTCAGTGTCACAGTAAAAAGAAAAACATTAATCTGCTTTGGGTGGTAGCATAACCACAGAAACAATTTGAATGCTTACATGAACACACACAGAGCACAACCTTCTGTTTGGACTATGCAGCTTATAAAGGAACCAATACTTTAAATGAAGGGAAGCTTTTAATGCAAGAATAGCTAAAGGTCGACTACATGAAAAGTCCATGTGTCCTAAACTAAACTAATTCTTAGAGCACGCCATTGCAAACACAAAAGTCTTTATTCATAAGGAAAATATTACATTAAAATGTTGTTAAACTTTTACTGTAAGTAGGAATGTGAGAACACGATAACTTACCAAGTCTGTTTTGGGCAAGTCCTGGTAGTCAGAGGAGAAGTATGATGCAGTTTTCCCAAAGCCGTTATCCCCAGCTGGTTTTGGTAACTGGGCATGTTGTCGGTACGTAGCGCTCCTTGGAGTCCAGCGGAAGAGGATGATGGATTCACGCACGCATCGCTCGATATCAATTTCTGTGCAGACATAGCAAAAAAAAAAGGCTAAATTCATCTGTCAGTGGCACACTGATGGAACATGCTGATGGCACTTTTGTTGTAAATCCAATCATGACCTCAGCAAACAATAACCCTGCATTTTGAAAAACCCCCCACTAATTTTGCCGTGTGACTTCCTGAATCAGTGTTTTTACATGTAGCCAATTAGCTTTGCAGGAATTTTCTAGAACAAACATACAGGGCAAAAAAATATTATTTTCCTCCTTCAGCGTTAGACATGACGTACATGTTCTGTTGGAGATTTTAAATGGAGAAGAAAAAGCTTAGATTTAATAGTTTGGTGGCCTCAAGTAGTCATTCAGCACTACCAGGGGACTTTTGTAGTTTTTTTTCTCTTTAAGGTTTTTATATTATTAAGTACATTATTGAAAATCAAAGTTGCTGTTTTTCCTCTTCCCACAATGCCTCTGCTGCAGCATTACTTTACTGTTTGCTGGGAATGTAGATTAGGGAACCGTAGAATAAGAAAAGATTTAGGAAAATTAGGGATTCTCGACCTATTCTTTCTCACTGACAGGATCTCCCTGTTGTGGCCAGTAAACAAGTTGGGCTAATGAGCACTCCTTGGTTATCACCTGCACTGGGGCAAGGCTCAAGTGAAGTAAGATGTAAGATATATTGTGGCCCCTGCTACTACTCCCCAGCCCACCACTGTGTCAAGGTTAGGGGGTTGTCTGCTCTCCTGGGCTAGAACCTGACAAACTCAGTTACAAGGTCCATTCCGGTGAAAAACACTGATGCTCATGCATTTCTCACAGAACGGATTGTAGCAGTTCAGGGAAACACATTTTCCCTCCTCCGGGCCATGAATGCTGCATGCAATCACTCTTTCTGCTTAAAAAAAAAAAAGGGCAGAAACACAGAAAAGGAGATTGATGGCGGCCTTAACAAGCTCTGGGCTCAGCTGGCCATTCCAAAGCAGCCACATTTTCAAGTACCAATTTATTTATATCATCATTATTATGTAGAGCTTACCACAAATAGAAAATAACAGGATTAGTTATGTGCAGCACAAGGGGTTTAGTGAAATTATGAGCATGAGATACTTCGATGAATTAAACACAACAGGGATATTAATGCTATAGGGGCGGCATGATAAATGACATGCACTGAGATTGTGTTGCTTAGAAATGATACAAGGATCATCCTTGGAGACAGCAGATTTCTGCATTCATGCATCATTCTTCCTTCCCATGACACGCTTGTTAACCTAAAGTGATCTGTGACATTAAACGATAAAGAACAATATTTCTAATATTTAAAATATATGGATATTTTCCTGATTTGAAAGACGCTTGCAAACAACAATGTTTTATGAAACAAGCACTGCTGCAATTGATGTCTTTGAACTTCAAAAGATTTTGAAATAAATTTTGCTTAGATCATATTTGCCTTTGCATTTGAGCCAACTGACTGGGCCACACATGACCCACAGAAGCACCTGGAATGTTAACTGTTGGCAGCATTAACAAAAAAAACAAAACAAAACTGAAATTACATTTGTGCAGAGGTACAAAATCCATCATCCTTTACCTTCCAAATGTCTTAAGAGATTGCTTTTTTATGTTTAGATTAATCTATTTAGCTGATGCATTTCAATAAAGTAAAACAAAAGTTACTCAACAACATTTAAAGTAATGCTTTTTGTTTGAAACAAGTTTGAAGCCAGGTGAGTGACAGTGTTGGGATTTTCAAAAGATGAAGCTCTTTAGAACAGCTTTCAATGTGTGGAATAGCAACTTAGAAGAGAACTTAGGAGATTTCGGTGAGCTAACCGTACATGTGACGACAAAGACGGCATCAGAGTAAATAAGCCAAACTCTATACATTACATTGTAATTTATGTTTTAGAAAAGCATCCATGCGTAAATTTGTGCATCTCCTGTCTTATGGATGCGGACTCAATATTTTTACAGTATTTAAATGCACAAATTTCATAAAAAAATGTTTTTTTTTTACTGAGCTTAAATTAGGGCTGCTTAAATTAAAAGTTTTTTATTATTTTACTGGCATACTTTTTAGATTTCTTTAACATTTTATAACTTTAAAGCTTTATTTATCTATAAAATATTAAAGAGCATTTTTTTAAAGTCATTTGGGACATTAATGGCTTATCTATTTACCTTTAAATGTATGTTTCTTCTCCAATCACTTTGTGATCTATTCTATTTTTTTTTTTTTTTTTTTTTTTTTTTTTTTTTTT
>BSAI01000119.1:9785094-9833620 GCA_036245035.1 Adrianichthys oophorus | reverse complement strand
TTTTTTTTTTTTTTTTTTTTTTTTTTTTTTTTTTTTGTCCTGTCCAACAGCTGAGCAAACAGATATGAGCTGAGAGCCTCTTGTATTAGACAGATTTTACTCTTACAATCGGGGGTTATAAATCATAGCGAACACAAAATGTATGTTGGTATAAGCCCCTTTTGTAATTTAAACCAAACTTTATTAATATAGATTTTTTTTTGTTTTTTTTGTGTGTCTTTTTTGTTGGACCGGACGGAAAAGGAAAGGGGGAAAAGGAGAGAGTTGGGGGGTGGAGGGGGGGAAAGAGAGATGGTGGATTATAGAAGTTAGAGAAGGACTACTGTGAAGGGAAGGTAGATTTGTTAATCTACAGGCAACAAAATGTTGGAGCTTATACCCATTGCAATAGTGAGTGTTGGTCTAAAATGGGCACGGCCTGTCCACACACTCAGCTGTTACATACCTGCCGGCTCCAAGAGTGTTCACAAACTTGTCCACATCCAGTTCACACGCACACTTGTGCATACCAACCAACACATGTAAAGCATTACATTCTGTCACGCACACTATTTGAAGGTGCAAAGGTGAGCCGACGCCTGTGCTCAGGTGAATGTTATGTTAAGCTGAAGTGGATGATGGAATGCACAAAAAAGGAGGGAGAACCCCCAGCCATCCCCACACCAAGACACCCGCCGAGGCCACAGCGCCGACCAGGGCCCGCCCCCGCACCCATACTGTGGGGTCAATGGAGGAAATCCACCCGCCAGGCAGCCCGGCCAAGCACCCAGACCAGGGCCCGCAGGACAGCCACACGGGCCCCCAACACCCGAGCACAGTGAGGTACGGAAGCGCAGAGCGCAAGGCCCAGCCCAGTCAGGAGAGGAGCCCTCCCACCGCGCAAGGTGGCCCAGCGCAGGGCCCCACCCCCGAGAGCCCCACCACCCCAGACAAGCCGCCCACCACCACCCAGGAGTTCTGGGCATCCCCCCCCCCCCAGCCCCGGGTACGAGCCGGGGCCCCCCACGGGAGACCCGCTCCAAAGCTCCAGGCAGCTGCGGAGATCCAGAAGAGAGCACGATGGGGGTCAGCTACCCCCATCTAGAAAAGGGATGACCAAGAGAAGTGGGGGTCCCCGAAGGTGTACCTTGCCTGACCAGGCTCTCCTAATGTTGTGACCCAGAAGGGGCTCGGCACCCGAGGGTAAGGGCCAGAACCCGCACCACAAGGACACAGACACCCTCCAGGCTCAGATGGAATATGATCCCCCGCTCATGGACTTGCCAGAGGACAATGGGATCCCTCTCCCTGCGTGGGGAGGGGGCCGCCGGGCCCAGGAGGCCGAGCTTAATTTTCTTAATGTATGCCCTCCATCATCAGAAAAATGCTACAAGAACATGTTAAAAACACCAAAAACACAATTTTCATTGGAGTAGGTCTTTAAGGGTGTTGTATATGCTAAATCACCATAAGCAGTTTCCCTCAAGCTAAACGTCTAAATGTGCAGCCATCAGCCCTGTGCTCACACTTTCTCATTGGAGCACATGCTAATGTACCATGAAGGCGAATGCTTTTACATCATTAGTAAACACATGGTTGCTGTCAGCCAGAGAGCCCATCGAGTCCACTGCAAATCAATAAAGTCTCCGAGCATGGGAGAATTATCCAGGTTATCCAGGCCTAAAGCACAAGTCTAAGCAAATAGGGACCTTGTTAAAAATAATGCAGTCTCTTTCACTTTTTATCTTAAATCTTAGCCATTTGCGTTCAAAAGCTAATTTTATCACTGCAAAAAGCTGTGGTCATTTGAGGAACTGCAACAAACATTTGCTACTCTCATTTTTATCAAATCAAGGTATGAATGTAGTGTAGGGTGGGCTTGTTAACTACATAGATTTCTCTCCCAATTGAGTTGAAGATGCACTTCCTTGTATTTTATTATAAAACAGATATAAAGGTTACAGCAGACAATGATTTTGAGTCTTGCAACAATTTAAATTCAAATCCATTAAAAAATGTTTTCAATTATACATTAAAAAACTTTCCAAACAACTAAATATTTTGAAGAAAAAAAATCTACAGTATATATTGCACAACTTAAGTATATAAAGCATATACATTTTGGGAATTGTAATTGTTTTTTTTTTTCATCTTTGTGGTCTAGAGAAATGAACCTTTGTGAGAAAGCCAGTGACAGTTGCCTTTTTCCTGTTTTTTAGTTTTTCCTGAGTAAGTGGAACAAATCCAGTCTTTCCTCATTTCATGTTAAACCACACAGCACACAAGACAGAAAATGTTTGTCTTCTTGTGTAATCTCCAGGCGGCAGGTAGAAGGTATTTTTCTGTCTCCAAACACAGCTCCTGCAATTGCAAACGTGTACACGCGCAGGCTGCACAAAATAATAAAATAATAAATGAATGTCACTGCGAGCTCAGCTGTACGAGGACATAAATTCTGCACACCTGATGGCAGAAAAGAGCAGGTGCGGGCCACAAATCACAGGATATCTGCAATAACTCAGTGTGCATGTGCTCTTCATTTTTTCTCCCTGCAGGCGTGAATGTGGTACGACAGAGCCCACGTTGAGCTTCAAAAGCATCCATCTAACAAAACTGATGAAGTTATAAATGCCAAGCAACTCTTTACCTTGAGTTGTACGTGTGCTGTTTTGCATCACGCGCTGTGTTTCTTGAAATTTTTGCTAATTTCATTATTTGTGGTAGCTGAAACTTTTTGCAGAATTTAAGTCCTTATCTTCATATAAGAATGTCTCATTAGTGATGCTCAAAGTAACCTAATTTTGGGGATTATTTTCCAACTCCAGTCATCTGTTACCAAACTCCCTTCAACCTGTGGGTGTTATCTTTAATGCGTCTAATTCACATCAGGCTAGAAAAAGTTAAATATAAATTAAGTCACTTTTTGTAAAAAATAATCCTTTTTAAAGTAGTTCTGCTGCACATTACTTTTAGTTTTTGCTCTTGTAAATGTATTTATTTATGATGAATACCTCTATTGTAGAGATGCACCAAAAAGAAATGATGCAATGAATAAAAAATAAATAAATGTTGAAATACCTGGATAAAGCAGTTCATCATTAGCATCGGACAGTACAAAGATTTCTGCCGATCAGTCTTGACAGTTGAGTTCAGCTTTGACTATAACAAGTAATCCTCTTCCATAAAGCATGTCAGTGATGTAGAGGTGACATGAAATTTCAGGGGCAGACGAAAACTTTCTGCTTGCTTTTAAAGTAACAGTGATGTAAGGCTGTGGAAAACAGCAATTAACACTTCTAAAAATCTCATTATCCCATACTATTTGAAGTATTGAAGATGAACATTTTATTTTGAAAATACTTTATTTTGATTGTTTTAATGTGATCCTAATCTCTGTCTTGATCATTTTGCAAAAACTGAGAAGTTAAAGTGGTTTCTTCACAGTATTCGAATATTTTGAAATTCTGTTTTCATGTGTTTTTTGAGCTGGAATCTACATTTATGTAAAAATTAACAAATACTTGAAATCATTTTAACAGTGGGCCCTGAATCCATATTCTTTGAAAGTTGATTTTTTTTTAAATGGATACTATGAAATTTTAATTTGTTGTAAAGGGTGAATTTCTCCTCTGTGAGATTAAAAAAATATATTCTTTGTGGATACTGCATGTTATGGAAGTGTATTGCAATAACAAAAAACAATATAATAAAAAACTGGTGATCAACGTTATAATTTTTTTTGAAAAAAAAAAAAAAAAACACGGGTCTTTTTCATGCAAATGTTTTCTGTGATTTTCATTCTATTATTTTTAATAACTACAAAAGCAAAGAACTACAAAAAGGCTGGAGACTAACCTCATCTGTTCATGGAAACTATAAGATGATCCGCAGTTAAAGTTGAAAAGCTACAATGCAATGTGTCACAGACATGATCCTGATCCGTTTTGTTTGTTCGTCACAATTTTGCCAGTCTGTTTTGTTCCTCCTACTCACTTTATCCACAAACATTACAGAGCAAAATGTTGGGGAAGTATTCATACTGACAAGTACGCAAAGAAATTCAAGTTGAAACTCTCCAAAAACTCACAAATTCAATGGATGTAAGAATTGTGAAGATGCTTTTGATTGGAATATCTTTTGGTTTCAGTAGGACATCCTAAAGCAGAAAAGTCAGCAAGTGACAATCTTTAGTTCTTTTGAATTTATAAAATGTTGTGAAACTCTGTTGTGTGTAAAAATGTGGAACAGTGCATTTAAAGGTTTTTATTATTGAAAAAAATACTATTAACTTTAGGAGGTTTGTTCAATAATACTTGATACAAACTCTAATGGTTAGTGAATTGAAAATTATGCTGACTGTCATTTGCATTGAGTATTTTAAAAAAATCATTTGCATAATAATTTGGAATACACTGTATTTGGTGAAAAAAAAAAAAAAATGTCAACTAGTACCAGAATTTGCTGAATATTTTTGGATTTTTCTTTGTCTGTTTCAGACTATAAATCAGAAACTCTAAACCTGTGAATGTTTTTTCTCATTTAGTGTGAGAATTGAAAAAAATTACTTATAGGTCACACCCATTGACAGTATATAGAGATGAACAAAGCACCTGTGAAAGTCACACCCCTTCTACTGAAGCTAGGCTCAAGAGAAGCTTTTATTGAGGCATCTGATTGGCCAGTTTATAACATGAAAAGCATGTGATATTTTGGCAAATATAATGACTGAGTAATAGCTGTTTATTTCTCAGGAGAAGTTTATGGGATTTCGGCTTTCTGGAACAAGCAGGTATATCCTATTTGTAACGCGAGGAGAGAGGGGATGTCCAGTTCTCACAGACAGACCCTTTTCTTGTTTCACATAAACAGCTCATCCTGTAGTGATGTCCTGGAACATTAAACCCTACATTCTGAAAGGGCCGACCAGAAGACAAGAGCTGACAAACTGCCTCAAAGAGAGACAAAAAAAAGTTAGGTTCACTGTTACTTTCAACAAACAAAGCTGGGCTGGATGGACATTTAGCAGACTGCGTTTGCAGCTAGTTACGTGTAAGTATCTTTAAGTGGATCTGAGCATGGTTAGGATCCTATGTACATAATTCACGTTTGAGGTCGTAACGAGGTCTTCTATGGTTTGTGCCAAAAATACTCAGTAACTTTCCTGGTATCTAGATGTTCTAAAAATGAGTCTGGTACTGATATATTGAGAGAAAGTGGCAGCAGCAGAGAGGCAGACTGCAGGTCTAAGCCAACATATTTTACCTTTATAAGGACAAGCTGAACTCCAATTGGCTTCTGTCTAAATCTTTTGAACCTGTTGGATTTGGACAAAAAAAAACAGCTAAGTAAAGAACACTAAATTCCAACAGGAGGAAAAGATTATTTCAGCATTCCAGGGTTCCTTTACGGGCAAGTGATGCCCCTCTGCTTCACTTGAAATCTCACTTTATTTTGACTTTTGGTATAAGAAAGAAAGTTACAAAGGTGAATGTTTGAGGAAATAATAAATAATATTGTGCACTTTTAATACTGCTCTGAAATGTAGGGTGACAAGCACTAACCCTAACCAGTAATCTAACAAAATGACTTTTTAATAACAAGTTTTAAAGCTGATTTGGTCGGCTGATACCCATGTTAACACAGTTTAAGCCTACTGTATGGGAACCTTTACACCTGCTTGGAGAATCCATCATAAGTGAGAGAAAAATACAAGATTTAGGATAACAACTATTTTTAAATGTTTCTAGTTCTCACTTTGACACATGTCAATGTGAAGATTATTGATTATGAAATAATGCTGAGATAGAAAGGTATTAAGACTTTGTAAAAGCATGTTTGATAAGGCTGTTTTTTTTAAAAACTGACCAAGATTGAATTGATCTCCACCAAGAAAATACAAATAAAAACATTTTTTTGTAATGATTTTCGCTTGCTTTTTAAAGTCCAGATCAAAACAGTCTGATTTCTTATTACTAAAAATGTATTTACGATAAAAATAAAAACTTTAACAACATATGGAGTTTACTTTGTAGCAGATTCAGGAATAACAAAACAATAAAGAACTGGAAGCTCCTGTGATGTTTTGTAAAAGTTTAACCAGTGGTCTTTTAGTTGTGGATATGCTGTTTTTAGGCCAAATCTAAAAACTTGTGTTTCTTTTCTAAGACATTGTTTCTGCAGAGCAGCAGGAGTTTATTAGAAATTCACCTCCGAGTTGTGGGCGGGACAGTTGGCGTAGATTTCTGCACAAATCCATTGCGTTACTTTTGTATTATTTTGTTTATTATTTTGCCTAAATTTGCATTTATTTTCTTTAATTAGAAATACTGTATTTGTGTTGTTTAGTGGGTTAAAGACAAAAACATTTAGTTCTTTGCAATGATTTTTCCAATCTCCCCATAGAAAAAAAATACATAATAGCAAAGAAGGAAATCCCACAGCCAGATACAACCTCCACCATGCTTTACTAGAAGGAGGTATGGTTTCTATAGAATTTTAGTTATTCAAATGAAAAGAATCTGCCCAATTTGAAAACAATAAAAGTCCTCAAAAAGACAAAAATTCTTCATTTGAAGTATTGTGAAAAACAGCATGTTTTTGTAAAATATATTTTTGTTTCATGGTTTTGCTCTACACGAGGCTAGACGCCACAATAGGACCAGTTTTGAGTTGAATGTTTTGAGCTTTGAGTGGGCAGGTTTGTTGTGTGCGCCAACTCCATCTGTTTTTTATTGAGCCAGAACACAGCAATAGTGAACACCAAGGCAAGGACATTCTTCGTCCTTTTTTTTTTTAATAACTTGTCACATCTTTCTCTTTGAACTATAGGTACGAAATAAATGTCATAATTATCATCATGATAGTGCTGGTGCTCATTTACTGGGTTTATTTGAAAGCCATAAAGGAAAAAGAGAGCTAAAGAAGGCTCATGAAGGCTCATTTCTTCAGTTCTGGTAGGAAAATATCCATTGTTGATGTCTTGTAGACTTTAGACAACAGACACATTGTGATATTACTCTCTGGCCTATAAAAAAATGGCACAGCACATAAAGGTGCAAAATAGAAATACCATATATATGCATTAGAGCATGACAGTAAAAGGCAGAGTGAGATTTATTGGAATGCATCTTTGGTAAAGATGTAGACAGAAACTGCCGCTGCACCTTGGGAGAGTTAAATTTCCATAACCTCTGAAGCCCATCATAACAACAGGAAGACTGGATTTTCAAAATTTTAAGATGTTTTAAGACAATCATACCAAGAGTAAAACATTCAATTTCAGATTGTAAACTGTTCAGAAAAACGCCAATACAAAAGGTCAAAAGATTGCATTTAAACTGTTAATTGCTTTGTAACTTCTGGAACAGTTAACAGGATGTTTCCATTCATGAAAGTAAAAACGGAACATCTATTTTCCTTTGGTTCAGCATCATTAATCTGTAATTTTAGGTTGTATAAGACCAAAGAGTACAAATACGTTTTAATAGAATTTTCAAGATTTTAACTTAAGTGTGACATCAATGTATGCCTTTAATCAAAATTTAACATTAGTTTAGCCTATATTACATTATGCCTAATACATTTTCCAAATTACTTTACTTTCATTTGGTTTATTTGGTAAATGTTTCTATAACAAGGTTTTTCCATTCAACTTTGAAGATTTACAAACTTTGCAGCCGTACCGACAGCTTTACCAGCATTTTCAAGAGTTGTGGAAAAAAAAGAGGTTCAATGAAAAAGTTCCTTTACAGTTTTACCTGGCAGGTCAGAGAAGAGAAGGATGCATTCATTAAAGCCGTTAGCTAAGAGACGGTCCCTCAGCTGCTGCAGTATGGCGACACCAATACAGAAGGGGAATGAGGAGTTTCCCAGCAGTAATGTGTCCCATAGATGGAAGATCTTGTGCAGTGGGAAAACATCTGCATAGGAAAGTAGAAAAAGATTTACGAACACAACACATTAACACAAGAGCAAATCTATAAAAGTTTACACAAGTAGACGACTTAAAATAGAATAGGTTTTAGATCTGATTGTTCTATGGTTTAAAACACTATGTTCCTTAGGTAATTGTAGCTGGAAAGAAGCATGTTTAAGTAGAGAAAACTGTTGGAAAAACATTTTTAGACAGGAGATTTTTTGGAAATTTACATGGGAAACATAAGCAGCCGGAGAAGCTTAAAAAAACTGGAATTTTTGGTTGTTTAAAGCCAAAAAAAACACACTGATGACACGCCCATCAGTAGCAATTATTTTAGTCATAAAATGTTCATTTTTCAATATAGGACAAGACAGGAAACCAGCAGGGTTCTTCTGTTTATGCCATCTCCAGCTTTGTGAAGCTCAGCAGAACGTGACTCAGGCTGAGGAACCACATTAGCAGTCAGATGCGTGGACTGGTGAATGTGAGTGGCAGCCGCTTGTTTCTCAACGTTCATGGAGAATGACCCCCTACGACCTTGTCTCACGATGGGCCGGGGCCATTTGCAGTCAGAGGGTTCACCTCAGTACCGGACTGACAAACAGGCTCAGTGACGGGACAGGAGCCAGAAGAGGGACGATCCTCCTTCTTTTGACCCTCAGAAAGCATGCCCACAGGTGCCTGATAAATGAAAGATGCCACTGTTGAGGGCAGGGCTCAAACGGAACTGAGTGTTAAAGTGTTGCCAACAAATGAAGCGGTTGGGAGAGTGCCGTCAGATCAAGTTGTAATGAGGACCATCTAAATATAGACACGGAACCCACAAGGTTATTCAAATAAATGCGCTGACTGATGTGGCTGCCTACAGCTAATTCAGGTTAATTATCTCACTTGTCTGTGTTTGTTTGCCTGCATTTCAGAGAGCGTTGCTCACAGGACAGAGATGACAAAATTGATCAACTGCACATACTGCACTGAGTAAAGTTCTCTATAATTGAGCCCCAGGTATTTTCTCTCAGGTCACTGACAGTCTTGAGTGGAACAAGCTTCAAAAGAGAAGCACAGCAAAGCAATACTTACGTGTAAACATAGTTAAGAACCAGGGGATGGCATAGAGCTGTGAGGACGAGACAGAAGACAAAAGCAAGTTTATGTTTTCATTTTAGCAGCAGTTTTTAACACAATAGATAAATCATAAAAAACTGCATTTTTCTCTTCCTTTACACTGGAAGAACCTCTTGGAATCACAAACAGCAACAACTGATCTTCAGTCGGAAGGGGGACGGGGGTAGAGCAAACAATAAATCTCCTGATACCAATCTAGTCTTCCCACTTTTCTCCCCTCTTTTTTATTTATTTACTTATTGATCCTTTTTTTATGGTTGAAAACATACAAACAGAAAAACTAAAAGAACAAATATACCAACAAACTACCGATTCCTCATAAACTAAATCAACATCGTAATATTCTGCAGCCAATATGGCTGTTTATGTCAGGCAGTTAATTGACAGCCAATTTGGAGGGAGATGGAGATCATTTAGTGCACCTCTTGTTGGCCTGCAGTGATGAGATGGGGAGAGTCACTGCATTCAAAGAGTTGATGTAGATTGTGTTATTATAGCTGCAAATGACAGAGATGGAAATGGAGATGAGGCTAAACTGGAGGTGGTCTAGATGAAACAGCTGGCTGAAAGCAATCAGACTCTCTGCTGCTGCAGTTCTTCAGGAGAAATATTAAATAAAATATTTTTTACCCAAATTGCAAGGAGGTTTGTGTGTGTGTGTTTACAAAATCTTTTTAAAAATCACTTCTTTTTTTAAATCAGCACATAACATACACAGATGATAAATTTAGGTTGCATTACATAATATATTAAATATGCACAGACTTTAAACCACTTCCACCACCCTTCCAATTTAGGGACAAGATGGGAGGGTGCGGAGAAAGGTTACGCCTATTCCAATAAGGTTATGGTAGAAGATGTATGCACTTCAAAGGCTGATTGCTCACTGAAAATAAGAGAAAATCTTTTGGTGCAACCTTTTTGACAATGCCAGGGGTTGTTTTTTCAATGCCTTCTTTACTGCAGACCTTTCTCCTGTCTGTCTTTAGTATGAATGTAAGGCGTTTTTGCAGTCACTCATGTTTTGTAAACTGCTTTTTTTCTTACAGATGTTGGTGTTTTTGTTTTTCTGTCCTCTTCCTGCTCTCTCATTTTTGTAAGTACTATCACATTTCCATCGATACAGCCATTTATCAAATGTTCCAGGGATTTTGTGCTTCATCTTTTGTCATTTCTGCCAGTACTGCCTAACCCACCCGTTTGTCCTACTACAGATATTACTGTATTCTTTCTTTTTTTGTATGTCTCTTTTCTGTTCCGTCACTGCAGATGGTTTCTCTTATTGAGTTTGGTTATGTAGAAAGTTTCTTCCTAATTTTCTTTTAGTAGTTTAGCTTTACTCTCCACTGTTGCCTTTTGCTTGCTTAGTATGGGAGTTATACTACGTTCACACTGGGCTATGAAAGGTGCGTTCAAGCAACCACTTCTAATGAAAAGTCTATGTAAACGCATTTCTCATTTCATGCTTTCGCATTTGAAACACTAGCTATGTAAAACACGTGTAGCTATGCAAGTCCTAATTTGGGCTCTACAAAAGACGCTGCCATTGAACAGTCAGAGACTTGGATTTAATTGTAATATATGGGTAGCATCCTTTTCAATTCACGGAAGTGCCAAGCATTTGAAAATTGGTCACGAAAGAGAAATTAATAAATGCAGTTTGTGCCTGGCCGGAATTATATGACACCACATCTTTCATATATCGGAACAGAGATGTGAAAGAAAATGCCTGGAATTGCACAGCTTTAACATTTTACACTAAGCCTCTCCCAACTGTGAGTACATGTGAGAATTAGGTAGAGACAGTCCAGTATGTACACCGTAAGTTAAAAGCGTGTCCAAGAAACAGAGTTTAGTGTGCTCTTGAACACACATCACACATCTGTTGTGACTGTAGCATAACACCAAAATCCCTTTAATGTGATGTGTCGGTCACTTAAGAAAGCCATATGTTGTCAATAAAATTTTAATAATCTGGCCCTATTTGGAATTAACTAGACTGAATTGGATTATAACAAGTACTAGTTAAGATCTATTTGATGCTTTTTGTGTGTGCCAAAAGACAACTTTAGATATAAACTGGTGCCTAGTAAATAAACCGAACTGAATTGAATGGGCGTGCATTTATAGAGACAAAAATAAATGTATGACATTTGGAGGAATGATTGCCTCAGAACAACAAAGGCTCACTTTGTTCCCTGAAGTTCCAAAGGAAAAAGGATTATTCTCTCTGATGTCTAATTACTGGGATTGGCATCAAGCGCAAAAAGTCTATCAGCAAAGACAGCGTTATCCCGACCTAACGATGAACACAGGCCCACAGAGTCCTCTTTGAAACGACAAGTAAATGCTTGCAGCGCCTCACATGCGGCTGTTGAAGTAAAGGCTGAAAGAATCACATCTGTTGAAGATAAGGCTCCTTTCAAGGACAATACCTAGAAGAAACATATCATTCTTCTTTTAGACTCTGACAGTCTACGAGCCTGACGTGGGCCTTTGATTGAACCACTTCAAAGCTTTGGCATCACAAATCGAACGAGAGGAGGCTGACATTTCTGTGATAAAAAAACACACAAAAAAAAGCCACTTTTCTTTGCGTCACCCACAGATGACACACATTCATCAGAGGAGGACCCAAACCCCGGCGAGGGAGCGCAGACGCTAACCTTGGCACTGAGTAAAGGCATCAGTGAGAAAGGCAAGGGCAGAAAGAGGAGGCACAAAGTAAGAGAAATCAAGTGAGCCCAGCACAGGAGTGTCATTAAGCGTGCCTGGCAGACATTTCCTCGCTGTACAAATTATCATCCGTGGACTAAGGGGAGAACTTGACTGTGACCACAAATCCTAGAAAGGACGACGTTGAGCCAAAAGTGTCGTTGACTTGAAAAGATATATCCTCAGCAGTCTATCAATTGTCATTTTCTTTGCCCTTGGAAAGGAGATAAAAACTACGAATAATGCCCTATATCACCAAATTTCTATTAAAGACAAACTTGCAATAAAAAGACAAATGCAGCTATTTGAGTGTGTCTTGCACCGCTGCTTATTGTCATCGAAGCGTCTGGCAGCCTTGGTAACTTACATCTGGGATGAAGCCAATTTCATTTAGATGGTTGCTTAGCTCTGGGTCATGAAAAGCAATCATTTGGGAAAAGACAGTCAAGTACTCTGAAATAGAGACAAAGCAGCAAAAGTGATCACAGGTCCATTTCTAAGAGCAAATCTGAAAAGAATGCTGAAAAAACACACACAAAAACAAATTGTTTATTGCCTTAACATCTCACTCTGATCATTTTTTGATCAATTTTAAAAGCGTTTCAGTGGTCTTTAAATTATGATCATGTCTTTATTTAGTCGAAATAAAAAAACTGCAGGACTTATTCAGAAATATGCCTCTGAGTTGTAGGCAGGATCATTGGCGCAGTGTAAGCATGCCCCCTTTTGTTTACGCTCTCGGCTAGCTTACAACCCCCTCACAAACCCAACTTAACATTACCAGTGAGACAAAAATGGCGAGCCATTTTGGAGCCATCCAGCTGTATAGTTTTGAGCCAGATACCAACTTAGACAGAGTTGTCAACAAGTGGATTTATCAGAATGGTGCAGAGACTTGTGAACGAAAAAAAAAAGATCAAATTCTTTGTTTTTAAATTAAACTCATGGATGATATTGTTGGATCACTGAAATCAATCTCATACTTCGGATTAAAACAGCAGCTGATCAAATGCCATTACAGCAAGAACATACACTATTACTTAAAGTATTTGCTCGCCTGCCTTAACTCAGATATGAACTGAAGCGCCATCGTATTCCTAACCCATAGAGTTCAATATGATGTGGGTCCACCTTTTCCAGCTTTTACAACTTCAACTCTTCAGGGAAGGCTGTCTACAGAGTTGAGGAGTGTGTTTATAGAAATGTTTGACCGTTCTTCCAGATGCGCATTGGGGATGTCACACACTGATGGTGGAGAAGGCCTGGCTCTCAGTCTCTGCTCTGATCCATCCCAAAGGTGTCCTAATCACTTGTTTAAATCAAGCACTCGGGAATGCGGACTGTTTTCACAAACATTTGTTAAAAGAATGGACCGCTCTCAGGAGTTCAGCGAATTCCAGCGTGGAACTGTCATAGAATACCACCTGTGCAACAAATCCAGCCGTGAAATTTCCCAATTATTCCACAGTCAACTGTCAGCTCTATTATGACAGAATAAAAAGAGTTTGGGAACAATAGCAACTTAGCCACAAAGTGGTAGGACACGTAAACTGACAGAGAGGGGTCAGCAAGCGTTGAAGCGCGTAGTAGAGATCGCCGATTTTCTGCACAGTCATTTGCTGCAGGCTCCAAACTTCATGTGACCTTCAGGTTAGCTCAAGTACAGTACGCAAAGAGCTTTATGGAATGGGTTTCCATGGTCGAGCAGCTGCTTCCAAGCCACACATCACCAACTGAAATGCAAAGCGTTGGGTGCAGTCTAGAACAGTGAAGACGCTTTCTCTGGAGTGATATGTCACGCTTTTCCATCTGGCAATCTGATGGACGGGTCGGGGTTTGGATGTTGCAAAGAAAACTACATTTCGGAATGCATTGTGCTGAGTGTGATATTTGGTGGTGGAGGAATTATGGTGAATGCTGCAGGATACAAAGCATTGTACAAAACAGGATGCAAACCATTTGGACAATTCCATGCTCCCAACCTTGCGGGAACAGTTTGAAGCAGGCCTCTTCCTCTTCCAACATGATTGTTCATCAGTGCACAGGTCCATCAAGACATGGATGACAGTCTGGTGTGGATGAACTTGACTGGCCTGCACAGAGTCCTGACCTGAACCCAATAGAACACCCTTGAGGTGAATCAGAGCGGAGACTGAGAGCCAGGCCTTCTCCATCAACATCAGTGTATGACCTCACCAATGCGCTTTAGGAAGAATGGTCAAAAAATTCCTATAAACACACTCCTCCACCTTGTGGACAGCCTTCCCAGAAGATTTAAAACTGTAATAGCTGCAAAAGGTGGACTGACATATGACACATGTCAACATGAACTCATA
Organism: Adrianichthys oophorus; assembly: GCA_036245035.1. Taxonomy (NCBI): domain Eukaryota; kingdom Metazoa; phylum Chordata; class Actinopteri; order Beloniformes; family Adrianichthyidae; genus Adrianichthys; species Adrianichthys oophorus. Next base: position 9,819,547 of record BSAI01000119.1, on the reverse strand, counting down.
TTGAACTCTATGGGTTAGGAATGGGATGGAACTGACATCACACCTACAAGCTTATTTATACCAACTGCATTTTCTGGTCCTGATTTGCAACGATTTGAATGAAGAAATACTCAGAAATGCAATTTTAAGTGTAATTTTATTTGTAAATGTCCTCCATTGTGAGAAAAATGCATCTAGAACATGCTGAAAATGCCAAAACACATTTTTCATTGGAATAGGTCTTTAACAACAAAATATCAACATGTTTAGAGATGCAGCACTATTACTGTAAAATAATCACATTCATTTAAATAGAACCAATGTTAATTCTCAGATTTTTTTGATCAAAAAAATACTAATAGGGCATTTTTTTTCTTTTAAAACACCTAAAATTCACATTTAGAAATGTGGCGATGAACTTTCTGCAGACGGTGATTAAAGCTCCAGTATTACTAACTCTTAGAAAGAGCTCAGACCGCAGATGAACATTAGCCACCTCTGCAGAGCATCTAGCCCTGCTGTGATATGATAATAGGCACACTCCCCACAGAGCAGCATAGATGCATGGAGCAGCTGTTTATCAGTCAGGTAGGAATTGCTCCTGACATTTCTCCGCAGGCATTTGCAGTTTCATGCGTCTACGTGCCTCAGAATGATGTGGCTCAGCTGGCGACTCCATTAAGTCGGGCTGAAATTAGTTTTCACAGCTTAAGAGAGACACGGAGCTCAAATTAAGTAAACGTGACGACGGTTTGATTGCTCCACATCAGCCAATGATCGTTTGTTTTTTGAGCCAAGGTGAAGTCTGTGGCCATATTTGAGCATACTTTTTGGATAAGCAAAACACAGAAATGTGACGTTATGGTGTCAAAAGATGTCAAAGAAGTTCAATTCAGGACATTTCAAAATCTTTAAAAAACAGATTATATAAAATTTAAGATATTGTGTGCAAAGAAATTTAACTAATGCTGGGGTAGCATATAGTCATACATAAACATAATAGTGTAAAAGCAAATTAATAACCCACTTTTGTATGAAACTGTCATGTTTAAGAAAATAAAACTAACGCAATTGTTGCCCTTCTTCTGGTGAACGTTGTAATTTCAAGAGATTTTCACATATTGCAGTTTTGGAAATTAAACAAAAAATATTTTTTTCCCCCGACAGTTTTTTCATAGTTTTATTGTTCAAGTGACCAAGGAAAACCTTTTTTTAATATGTTTTTGCATCCTTAATAATATATTACAGTTTTATCCAGTTGCTAAAACACTAAGTGCCGTTCTGCTTTAAATTATTTTCAAAAACATCACACTTTGGTCTAAACCTAAAACCCAATTTGCAAAACTCCAGTTCTACTCTTTGCAGAACACATGACACATTCTCACTTTTAAAACACTGCTGACATTCACAACACACAAGATAGAAAAAACGAACACACAGAGGCTAAATTTAAACTCTGCTCCAACACAGCGATCACTATTAACACAACTGATCAATACACTTTTTGCAAATCAACTGCACTGAATATATAAGGGCAGTTTTGGAACAACTGAGCAGCTTTTCAAAGCTGGGTTTGTGTTTAACCCCAAAACAGAAAAGTGGTCAAGCTAAAACTGATGCTTACATGGAGTCTGAAATGGTGACGCGCTCAGTGCACTCAGCTTCCCTGCTCTGTGATCATGTGAGTGGGAGGAAACGGGGATAGTCGAGGACTACAGACAGTGGAGTACCGCCTCTGTTCGCTCCACCAGCGAATCTAACTGACGTGACGCACAGCTGGTCAAGACTAAAGCATGCAACTGACATTACACTTTAAAAGCTGTGTTCTGCAGCTGTTGGTTCTGTTAACGCTGAAACCCTTAGAAGCAAATGTGGCTCCAGTTAGTGCACAGCCAGTTAAACCGACTCTTTCTCTATGAATACTAAAACAATTTTACCACAAACTCAGTTGCACTAAAATAATTTACAAAAAGTTTGTCAATCCCCAAAATTGTGATTCTTTAGTGTCACATTGAAGCTTACAACACAATGAATAAAAAACATTAGACCTATTCCTTTAAAAATTATGTTTTTAACATGTTATTTTGGCATTTTCCTAATGATGGAGGACATATATAAAGAAAATTATGTGTAATATTGCTTTTTTTTTTTCAATCCCTGTAAATCAGAAGCAGATGAAAAAATGTTGGAAAAAGAGTTTATTTTTTAGGTAGAAAATGCTCTGGGAAGACCACAAGCTCCCTGCTCCACTCCATTCTGAAGCATCCACTTGTAGATAGCTCGATCCATGTAAGTCTTTGTTTTCCTAAAAATGTACAAGTGGATAGCTGCAATATTGCTCGTCATTTTTGTTGAACCCGTAATTTTAGATTGGGGGTGTGAGGGGCTCTAAGCTAGCGGAAGAGCACGGAAACGGAGAGTGGAAGGAGGGGCGGGGTTGAATTCCCACTCTGCAGAAACTATGTCCAAGACACATTTTTTAATTTTTGCCCAAAAAAGGCATAATCATGAATTAAAAGACTACTGTTTTTAAAATAGATCAAAAGATGATTAGAGTAAGACTTTAAGGCCTATTTACTCAGAATTTAAAAATATTGAATTCCTTTTAATGCCTTAGTTTGGATATTTAATACTTTTAAAAACATTTGAGGATCTGCAGCTCTGAATTAATGTGTGCTATAAATGTGGAAAAAAAGAAGCCCTTACCTTGAATGACATGGGAGTTGTCCTTCAAGAAAAAGTTGTACAGGTACTTAGGAATGAAGGCAGACATGCAGGCGTACGCTAAAGCTGTGGAAAAGTGACATATAAATGACAGGTTGCAGAGGAAAATAGCAACAGGGAAAAACATATACTTAAGCCTGAGTGAGGTAAACCGCTTAAAGGAAATCAACATCAATTCTCTACCTTCATTGTTGAAGTTTAAATACAGAAACGGGGCACAAAGGGAATCCAAACCTAAAACAAAAACCATATAATTAGTTGGAATTATTTTCACTACTGGTGGAATGACGAAAAGACAGATTCTAAAATGCAACATTATCACCATCTAGTGTCCAGTTATTGACGGTACAGTAAGGAAAAGTGCAAAAAAAAAACTGAGGTAAACCAGAAGCAGACAGTAAAAGAGATTGATGACCATAGCTGACCCTGCCAGTAGACCAGGTCAGGGTGTGAGACCACCCAGGCTTTCAACACACGCCTGAACTTGGTGTGCCCCTCAGGAGATGACAGCAACTCGTCATACTGATGACAGCGGGGGATGTCCACTTCAATCTGAGCACAAGAACATCCACAGCAGTTAAATAAAGCAGCAGAAGCATTTAAACAACACCTCCAGAACCTTGCTGTTTATTATGAAACGGCTGTCCACCTGTCTGTCAGTAGGAATGGGGGTGTCCTTGTCAATGCTGTCGTACTTGGCCTGAATATCACCCTGTGCAAAAAGAGGACTCATTAGGGTCTGATTTAATGCAGTTATCTCTCGTGGGTTCATTTTATTGTTATACCTCAATTCCCAGCAGAGCAGCCCACGCCAGTCCTCGAACAAGAGGAGGAACATCCAATCTGGCTTCTTTCCACACCAAGTTCTTTTTGTATGGATAAGCCTGAGGAAGAAAAAAGTAACAAACATTATGCTTTTACTTCATCTTCCCAACATCGCTACATAAAATGTTTGCAGAAAAATTCATGAGCATGTTTCTTTGTGTCGGTGCTCTGTGAGTATCACCCAGCGCTGGCCTGACCTTGAGCAGTCTGTCAAAGAGGATGATGCGGATGAGCTGATACTCGGTGTCTCTCTCGCGGATGATGAGTGGTAGCGTGACGGTGGACGACAGCTCATTGCTGCTGCTGGATTGGGGCAAAGTCGACTGTCTAAAGGAGTGGGGTAAAGAAAAAAATGTGGAAACTTGAATATCTCAGATAAACTTTAAAAGCAGCAAATTCAGGACAAAAATAACTTACTCGTCTTCCAGAAGGGGATAATAAGCCTCACCGGTTACATCCTTAAGCCTCTAAAAAAAACATATAAATAGTCAATCTTTTAACTTAACTAAACCTTTATGGCCTTGCACTCACAAGATTATCTCTAGCGGAGACTATTCATGTCATTTTATTTACAAACTATGTTGACTCCAATTTTGTCAAATCTTTTTACCTGAACAGGGCTAAACAAGTTTGGTGTTTTAAGTTGTTAAGCCACTAAAAACTTTTCAGGCACAAAAGAAACTTTATTGAGAAGAGGATATGTCCAAGTGACGGTTTAGCCAACAGCTTGTAAAACTTAGAATCTATTTGGATTTAAAAGAAATCAGTCAGAAAATTGATTTAAAGAGATCAAAATAACTCTTTTTGCAAATTGTTTTCAATGCAAAAGTCAACTATAGTTTTACATGATTTACATTTTTTTTCTCTTTGAACAGTTATGTAACCCATGCCTAATTCAGTGTATAAACATATTGAATAAATATTCTATTTTTAAAATTCTAAATGTTAAAAGTTGTCAAAGTTTTTCCGACAGATCTGTTGTAGTTGTGCAGGCTTGTACTTGTCTTACATTTCTGAGTTGACACAAAGGCAGCGTCACCGTGGTGTCATCCAGCAAAAAGCTTCGATCTCTTCTCTGTCCAAACGACTCCCCATCTTCCACGACAAAACTAGATGGAAAGAAATAAAAGAAAAAGTTGCAGACAGCCCAGTTAAAAAAGCTAAAAAAAAATATACAAATTCTAACAAAAGGTGATGTAGGATATGCACTTTGGTAGTGTGCAGATGGGAGGTTTGGACTGGATGATCTCCTTGTTGGTCAGCTCCTTTTCCAGGTCTCCACCCGCCAGACACCAAAGATGGTAAACTTCATCGATGCCCCGCTCAGCCAAGTAGTCCCCATCATCATCTGACAGCACAGAAACAGATACAGCCTTTTTCCAGCAGGCTTAGTTGATTCCCAACCAGGATTTTAAATTTAAAAGAGACTTTGTTTTATGGATACACTTTTTACACACAAAAATATTTTAAATGAGATGCTGTATTTGGGATATGGAGAAAAAAAAATTCTGAAACTGAATAAAGCTAAATTTAAGTCGTCAACCTATTTACTAAGAAGTTCTAGACATTGCAACAGAAAAGAGTAAACCTTAATTCAGAAAAAAGTATTTATAAAGCATATAAAAATTAAATAACATAACATAGAAACAGATTTTTTTATACTTTTTAAAAAATGAAATATGAACAAATAAAAACTTTACAAATGGGGTGAAAAAAGGGTATGAGGGCAACTTCAACCAAAAATAACCAGTTATTTCAAATATACTTTTATTTTGAAACTGAAAAATTGGTTACTTTTTATATTATTTGCACATTGAAAATAATGAGAACCTAAAATAATTTTGCACATTTTGTGTTGTGGGGAGAGACCTTTGCACAGATCATTAATGTCTTCCGGGAGCTCCAAACTTGCACAGCGCAGAGATGAGGAGAAGAGGCTCACAGGCTTCTGGAAGGGTCTATAATGGCAGGAAATGCCTTCAAAAACAGGGTCTCCCAGCAGCTCTGCAGGGGTCAGCCTATAGGGTTTGCATACAAGATCAAAGACACGAGGATTATAAGACTATAGAGAATAAAATAAGCACAAGTGTAGCAAAAGTATCTAGAAGCATCCTGAAGAGAGGAGAAAATGACAGAAGCTATTTTTACCTTTTTGATGGAAGAAATGTCAAACACTTCCTTAAAAAGTCAAGCAAACTCTCAGGGAGTTCCTGCAATGTGAGATACAATAAAATTATAATAGAAAGAAAAAATACGTTTGTATTATTAAACTTAAATACCAGCAGCTACTCATTTTTAAGGGGGAGATTGTCAACTTTTGTCCTCCCCCAAAAAAATTACTAAGTGAAAAAATTTTTTTAAAGAAAGAAAATTACTTCATAAATGTTATCTTTTCATTGACATTAGAGAATAAATATCTAGTGTGGGTAAGAAGCTAATTGCAAACCGCTGAATGATAAAAAATAAATCTCTAAAACACTTGAATGTATCAAAGATCAAATGTGCAGATGTACGTCTTAAATATTCTTCTTTAACGTTAAAAACATACCTAAAACAGGGACCTCAATTTCCATAATCGTAAAAATGAGAATAACCCTTTAAGTTTTCTCTTAAATCTTGCATTTTTTTCCAATTTTGTTTACTTTCTTAAAGTTTAATTTTTTTTTTTTTTTTTATATCTTTTACAGGCAACCATGTATGTTTAGAACGTCGTTTTAGCTTAAAAGTCCCACTCTGATCGTCTTGAGAGCTATTTATACAGCTGTCTTTTAATTATGATTATGCTGTTTTTAGCCAAAATCAAAAACCCTGTGTCGTTTTCTTGGACATAGTTTTTGCAAAACGGAAATGGTTCATTAGAAATTTGCCTCCGAGTTGTGGGCGGGACCAATGGTGCGGTGCAACCACGCCACCTTTCTCCTCGCTGTTAAGCAGAGCAGGGAGCTTGTGGCCCACCTAGCATGATTTAAATGTCACAAATAAGCTCTTTTTTTGCACCTGATCCACAACAATTTGAATAAAGAAAATACTGGGGTGGCCATGTTGCAGCAGCAGGATGGTCAACCTCTTATTGGAAGATTGCAGGTTTGATTCCCACCTTGCCCATGTGTCAAAGTGTCCTTGGGCAAGACACTGAACCTCGCATTGCCTCTGGTGGCTATAAGTTGCCGTCAGTGTTTGGCAGCAGAACCACAATCAGTGTGCGACTGGGACTGTGACTGTAAAGCACTTTGGACCTTCAAGGAAGCCAGAAAGGCGCTATATAAAAACATAGAGTTTACTCCAAAAGGAAATTTTGAGCTTCATTTTCTTTATATATGTCCTCCATTATTAAAATGCCAAAAGAACATATTAAAAACACAAAAAACACAATTTTCATTGAAGTGGGTCTTTAAAAAAGTCAATGTGAACATCTCGATCTGGAATCAGGACAGAACTGTTAAAAGTCAGGTGACATCCACACAGTTTCCTTAGTCTGAGGCTTACCTTAATGGTCTCCAAGCAACCATGTTCCTCAGCAAGAACTGTGACAATGTCATCCATGCAACCTTGTAATGACACAGCATCACCGCTTAAGTCCAACTGATTAAAACCTTTCGGTCTGCTCTGAGGAAAAGTGCATCGTTTTCACTCACCCAGGGTCAAAATGAATTTCAGCTTCTCACTTATATCAATATTCTGCAGAAGTCTTCTTCCCTGGAACAAATTCACACACCTCCATTTTTAAAGTAAAAGTCATTTGTGCAGCACAAACATTCTCACATTGTGTAGAAAATAAGGGGGAAAAAAATATATGTTTTGACTGAACTCCGTCTTCTTGAATGAAAGGTGTTGGTGATGGATGCTTACTGCACACAATTCAAAGAGCAAAACTCCGAGCGACCAGACATCCGTCTTGGGTCCTGAGGGATGAGGAGCTTCGTCATGTGATGGATCGCTGGGGTGGAAAGAGCCCTGGGCGATCACTTCTGGAGCAAGGTATGATGAGTAGCTGGGGTCAAAATGGCAGAGCAGATAAACATGTCACTTTGTCAGCTTGTTCCCCACACTTCAAGTTGAATGAATGGTATTCATCTTCTAATCAACAAGGATATTAAACAGACACAGTTTAAAGCACACTTAGACCTCTGGATAAAGATGAAAGTGTAATAATTTGTTACAGCTTCTCAGCAGGACAGATGCTTTATGCCCCAAAAACCTGGTGCCTTTTGAAAGGAAAAAGAAAAACAAAAACATGGTGCGACGTGTGTCGAGGCCTACTGTCCTTTATTGAGAGGGAATCCGGTGGAAGCCAGGGAGGGGCTGACACTAACACCAAACAGATACACAGCAGCCTCTGCCCTTGTAAAGCAGCTGGCTATGATAAATCAGGAGACAAAGACGTACCCAATGGGGAAATCGACATCTGCACCGTGATCAGTCATGTGATAAAGGCCAAACTTTGCCAGCTTGACATGCCCCTTCAAAACACAAAATCCATCTTAGATGCATCTCTTTTACATGTACACATAGGTAAATATTTTACACAACTAATCCCATTCCAAAAGATGATGAATACAGAAGTACAAAGCATACAGAAGGATTTCCAAATATAGAACAAAAATCCTAACTGATTATTGTTGTCATATGTACTATATTTATCAATTCAAGTTAGAATATTTTTAAACGAGCAGTCCAAAAATTACTTCTGTTTTAGACTGAGCTTAGTTTTGTTCAGCAGTTTTTTTCATACACAACTGACAGATATGACAATGCATATTTTTAGGCAAATTAAAAATAAAATAAATTAAAAACATCCATCCATCCATCTTCTTAGCCGGCTTTATCCCTTTTGGGGTCACAGGGTTGTCAAGACTGTCCCAGCTACTGTTGTGCGAAGGCGGGGTACACAATGAATAGGTTGCCAGTCTGTTGCAGGGCACACAATCTCACGCACACACACCTAGAGTGACTTTAGATTAACCAATTAAATTATGAAGCATGTTTTTGGACTGTGGGAGGAAGCCAAAGAGCCTGGAGAAAACCAGTGCACGGGAAGAACGTGCAAACTCCACACAGAAAGGTCCCCGCTGGGATTCGAACCAGGGCCTTATTGCTATGAGGCAAGGGCGTAGACTACAGCGCCACCGTGCAGCCCAAAATAAACACACGCACAATTTCAAATTGATTCCAAAAAGAGTCAAAACGTTTTAAACCGACAGACACATACCTTACAATCCAGGAGCACGTTGTTAGGGCTGAGAGCTCTGTGCACCAAACCATGTCTGTTCATAAAACCCAGGCCCTCGAGAACCTCATAGGCAATCTGCAGTACCTTTCCAGGGCTAATAAAAAAGATACTATGTTTGATCTGCAATATGGAAAAATGTTTCTCTAAAAAAAATGTGTTGAAATGATGCCGCTGCATTTGCAAAAGTCAGGAAATATAAATATATTTTATAGCAAATGTTGACCAATCTGCCCAGGGAAACACAAATTTTGGTAAAATGCTAAACATGAATTCTAGTGGCTTACCTCGCCGTTTGCCCTTGTTTGAAGTCATTCAAGTTTCGCTCATAGTGCTCCGCAACAACAATAAGTCTCTCTAAACAATAAAACAAAGAGAAGACAAAAGAAACACTTTAATTATGAATATATTCTCAAAAAATAGAGAGGAAAGAAGGAAACAGGAAAAAAAACACAAAATAAAAAAAAAACAATAGCATGATAACAAAGTTGGGCGTACGCGTGGGGGGGGGTAATTCACATTTGGTTACTGTGCCATAAAAAAATATAAATAACAAAGTTGAGAAGAATCACAGTTTTGTTGCAAACTAATTGGCTGCACTGGTTAATTACACAAAACAAAATGTATACTTGTGCAAACACATTTAGAAGTTATCAACATCATTTATTTAATTTAAATAAGTATGAATATATATGCCCTCCCTGGGGCCTCTGCCCAGTAGGAACCCGGAACCTTCCAGACGCCCAGAACACCCCCACAAAGAAGCGTCACAAAGGCATCCATACCAGGTGCCCAAGCCACATCAACTGGCTCCTCTCCATGTGGAGGAGCAGTGGCTATACTCCCAGGTGTGATGAAGTCCCAGGAAAGACCCAGAACACGCAAGAAAATCCACGCCTCTTAGCTGGCCTGGAAAAGCCTCGGGGTCCCCCCAGAGGAGCTGGAAGAAGTGGTTGAAAAGAGGGAACTCTAGGCATCTTTGCTTAGACTGCTGCCCCGTCATCTGGTCCCGGATGAGAGGAAGAAGATGGTTCGTGTTTGTTCTCTTTTTATAATCTAAGCTTATCCAAACAAGTAGGGATGTAACGATTAATTTTACCAACGATGCGATTCATATCATAATTTGTGGTTGCTGATACGTTCATAGTTGATCATGGTTCATTTTGAATCATCCGATTCACTGATCAAAAAAATCGATCCAGGACATAGTCAGCCAAAAATCCAACTAGTGTGACTGAGAGATAAATACCTAGTACTGAAGAGTGCTGGTGAAATTTTCTACATTCTTTGTATTTCTTGTAAGATAATAAAGTGTAAATTAAATGTGTACAAACAAACAAGTGAACAAGAATTAGGGTAAATCCATTCACATTTCAGCTTTCTTAAGTCCAGCCCACTGTGGTTTTTCCACATCAAAATAATACAAACGGAACATGATTATACTACACTGAATGGTCACATGTCTTTCTCACATGTGTGATATCTGCTGTGATGGTACTTGATTATTTTTATGTTATCATGAAACAAACCTACCATGCCTCAATCCAAATGGTATTTTCCAATATCAATATAATTGGTTTATTTCATTCAGAAACAAATCTTTAATGGTACAGGTCGATTCAATTCAATTTGATTGACAGCTTGCATCAGACAGATTAATCTGGTTGGATACATCGATTTATTGATTAATTGTTGCACCCCTACAAATTAGTAAAATGGCACCAATTTGCACACCATATTTTTTTGTAGTTTTATAATAGTCATAAAGAATATTTTAATTTAATGAAGTCTTTATGCAATGTATTACAGAATGCAGTCCTAAACATGTATTGTAAAAGGAAACCTTTAACTTGGTTTGAACAGCAGAGCAAATGATCAATTAGACTTGATGGATAAATTAGGTTGGGTTGACAAAAATGCATTTGTCATTTTGCTCCCAAAACAAAACACCAAAACTGTGAGATGCAAAGATTTTGCAAAAGATAATGTCTGCAAAAGCCACTACAGAGAAGTCAATACCATGCTTTCCCCTGGAGATGTCTATGTATTGGCAGAGTCTAGGATGGGTGATGTTTTTCAGGATCTGGAAACGCCCCAGGATTTTAATGGAGTTAGGGGTGAGAGGAAGACCATTGCTGCCACAGACATCATGAGGAAGAGCTGAGGCAAAGAAGGTGAAGGCCCCCAGCTCAGCATCTTTGAGGGGCCTCATGGTGCATCTGTCTCAAAAAATTAAAAAGTAAACAGTATTCATGTGCAACAAGTAAAGTAATAATAAATAAACATGAGATCATCAGCTACAAAAAAGGTGTCAACACCTCGTTAACATTTAACTAAAACATGATAACGCATCATTAATTACATGTATTTCAATAGCAAAGTAAGCATTTCTGCTGTTGTCTATCACAATTCTACAAATACATTCTTCTACGTATGCAGCAGATAGTGTAATGTGTAGTTACCGATAAGGAGAAAAGGCCTTGCGGTCAAGGAAAACGCGTCGTTTAATCAATTTTTACACAAACATTTGAAAACGTTCTTCCTGTCTCCGCGGTTTGAAGGGAACAGCTGGGTGAACGTGATCTGTGACGACATTTATGTGCGACCCAAAAAAAATTGGTTTCACCCGGGCGTGGATGTTGAATTTTCTAACAAAAAAATTTACTATAAAGTTGCAAATTTGTTTGACTATCCCTATTATTTTCGTTTTAAAGAAGTGTCAAGTAATTTCACGAGTATGAATTACAAGCAGGCAATCGCCAACGACTCCTTGACAGCAGGGCATTGTCATTGATGTATAAACCATGCACACTAGGCAAATTAAACAGCAGGCGTTCATCCTAGTGCTTTAAAGATCTGATAAAAGACCGTCTGAGGCTGCCTGCTAGCTGCCTGTTAGCTAGCTTATGTTAAGGCTCGCGTGCACCTTCTAAGCCCTCGCCTCTCCTTGAAACGGCTGAGCTGTAGTCGATGTAAGTGAAAAAGCTTTGTGTTGCATGTAAATGCTGACATGAACCATTAGTGAAAAGCTGTTGTTGCCGTTGAAAGTCACGCAGGAAAGCGGCCCAAACCTTTCTGGATTTCTTAATCTCTGCCTGGTTTCACTTTTCCAGTGAAGTGACAGCGTTTATATGATTTCATCATATAAATGTATTTATTCGTGTATATTGATTGAAAGCTTTTTTTAAATTCATTTTAAAATTAATTTAATTTCAACTCGTTTGACTTCTTAGCTTACCATATTTTGGTTTTTCAATGGATGTCCTCAGTTCTCCAGACTTATGAGAGCTTATTCAACTGGACTTCTTTTGGAATTTAAACTTTTCGTCTGAACTACTGTAGTTTCCTTTTGTTAGCTTTAACAAATAAGTTTATTTGTTTTTGTATTTGGTGGATGTGGGTGTGCGTGTGTGTGTTAATTAATCTTCTAACCAGTAATTCGAAAATGCCATCACTTTAGTACTGATTATGTTTTAACTTATTACAACGTAACTATTATGTTCGATCAACAGGATATTCCATTTTTTTTGTCTTTAATACTTACTTTCAAACTTTGCTTTCAGTCTTTTATATTAAAGATCAAACAGTTATACATTTGTTCTAAAAAAAAAAGGCCAGTCTTTTCATTGCTTGATACTTTTCTGCTGAAAGACAAGAATGGAGACGAGGCCCTAGAGTACCATCTGGTGCCAATAGGTGGTGCTGTTACTCTGCATTCTTGTTTGTTGTTTTCTAAGTACAGATGGGGGGAAAAAACAAGTGTAAAATAATATCTGTTGGGTAAAGTTTATAGTTTTATGAATTTCTTTGAGTAAAAAATGTTTAGAAATCATATAAGTATGCTTTGTTGCCTTTTTACATTATAACTTGTTATCGATTGCTTACAATTACTCATGTTTAGGACACTTCAAAGCGAAATATATGCCATTTATGAATGTAACCTGTTCCTTTTATTCCTTTGCAAACCTGAAAATACATCAAAGAACTGTTTTATGTACAACACAGACACTGTACAAACAAATAGTTGAAAACAGATTGCTGCTCTGTAGTTTTTTGATTCAGATCCAGTCTTTACAGACCAGAATCCGGCCTCCTCATTTGTTTCGTGATGGTGGCCAAATGAGATCAATCTTTTTTGTGGGCCATTCTTGTTATTACTCTCTCACTAGTGCCTTTTAAATCAGTTCAGTTTCCCCAAAACACAAGGCTTTCATCCCTAATTTTTTTTTTATCAAATCCAGATCTTTTGTGTTTCTAATTTCCTCATTCTGCAGCAATTTGTTTTCATCTTCAGCCAGCTGTTGCTGTTTTTTTAATCCCAGTGCATCCCTGTCATATGTGTACGATGTCTCCTTCATACTACAGTCTAGAGCAAAGCATTCTTTTCCACTTTTTAAATTAGAATTTGTTTTTGCTTCCACATCATAGACGAACATTACCCCAAACTTATACTGCTGCCAAAAAAAAAAAAACTGCTAAATTTGTCATTTAAAAAATGAGATATCTAAACGTTGTCTGCTATGTGTCTAAACGTTGTCCTTTAAGACTTCATTTATTATTGTTGCATTCTTCATTAACATTTTGTGTAACCAAATGTTAGGTGAAAAAGTTAAAAAGAAAATTTGTATATACCACTGAACACAATATAAAAACAAAATGCACGCTAATTTTTTGTCTTTTATTTTTGAAAAAATGCGTACTTTTGTAGTTTTGTTTAATGTAAGAACATTTACCTTTCTCAGTTTGAATTATTCCAAGCATATATATTAAGGTAGAGTTTGAAGGAAACTGTTATTCATTTTTTTTCATGTATTTTTAAAATTATTGTTATTTATCATATGAATTTTTAAACGTATAACTGCTCACTCATACAATTAAGTCACCAGGCAGGATTGAGCATACATCTGCTGCTGATTATAAGCAAATTGTTCATGTTTACCTTTAAACTACCAGAAAAAAAGAAGATTGTTGGATGTGGATGTGATATCAATATAAATCGTCTCACAGCAAACATCATTGAGTTTCTTCTAAAGATGCTGTCATTCAGATTTGACCGAATGTTTAACACAGCAGCAGCACAAAGTACATGAAGTTCAACAGTTCCTGCGCTGTAGAAGTGCAACACCACAGTGTTGTGAAAATGGTGGTGTTGTGTTTTTGTTGAGACTATGTGAGAGCAGATGATGACCTCTGTGGTGATTTTGGAGGCTGTAGTTTATGGTGGAGCTGGACTGACAGGCACACCTTTTAACATTTTCTTCCCGGTCAAACTTTGTTGGTCATTTCTCCAGTAAAGTTACTTAACTTTTTTTAGCTTTGTGACCTGGTGATCTAGCTACATGTGGCTGAGCGAAATTTAGTCATTCAGCACAAAAAAAAGGAGAAAACGCATGCTTTACGTTGAAGTTGTGTTTAAAAAAACTTGAAAATTAAAAAAAGTTGGCTGCCTAGCTTGGATTTCTTTCTTCACATTTTTAGTACATATTTTGTTTCTATGAAAACCTTTCAAGTTTTGTATTGTGTTAAAACAATTACATTTTATTTATTTTTTTTAGGTTTTTAGCTCGTTCTTTGGTCAAGATGTCAGCCCACAATCCTTTGCTGAGGTTGGAGCAGCGAGCAGCGGAGGCTGACCAGCTCATCGAGTATCTCAAGCAGCAAGTCCAACTGTTAAAGGAAAAAGCCAGTAAGATGCATCTTTGAAAAAAAAACATCCACACGTTTTGAACATTTAATATCTAAACTTTTTTAGTTTATCTCATGACAGGAATCTGTTTGTGGTAGTTCTTACAAATTCAGATGGATTGTCTGTTGTAGTTGTCCAGGCCAGTGTTAAAGAGGAGAAAAAACTATTACTGGAGAATGCCAAACTGAAGAAGGACATCGAGGAGCTGAAAAATCAGCTGCTGGAGAAAGAGAAGAGGAGAGGAGGTAGGTTAAATGTATATTTTTTTCTATTTTTCCAGCCGTACTTCTAATGTAACTTATGGCACATTGGAAACTTGTTTGGTCCATCCTTCAATGTGATCATCTTTAGTTTTATTTCCTTCAGTCTGTTACTTTTCTCAGATTTGTAAGTCGTTTTGATGCAGATGGTAGCTGCTCATGTTTCAAATGGCTTTCAGAATAGTTTAGATCCTTTTTAAAAAGCCACTCCAATCATCTTTTGATCTATTTTCAAAGTGTTCCCAGTAGTCTTTTAATTATAATTATGCAGTTTTTAGCCAAAATCAAAAAACGTGTGGTTTTCTAGGACATAGTTTCTGCAGAGCGGTGGCAGCTCATTAGAAATTCGTTTCTGAGTTCAGGGCAGGATTGTTGGCACGGAGTAACCCCGCCCCCACTTCTCCTCCTCGTTGCGGAGCAGAGCTTGGTCTTGTGTCCCGCCCAATGTATTTTTTACGTCATGAATACGTTCTTTGTAAACAACATTTTTTTTTCCGTCTGCTCCTGATTTACAACAATTTGAATGAAGACATTAAAGAAAACCTCAGAAAAGCCATTTTGATTTTAATTGTCTTAATATAGGTCCTACATCATCAGAAAAATGCCACAAGAACATGTTAAAATCACATTTTTTGTCAGAGTGGGTCTTTAATGTTTTACAAAAAGTAGGTAGATTATTGACGGGAAGATATAAGTCATCCCACTTTACTCTTTTCCTTAAACTGGAACGTCATTGAACTGAAATCACACTTATTTCATATTGATGATGTTTATCCCTTGGGCTGTCTTTCTGATGGCTTTAGTGGGCCTCGAAAAAGCTTAATCAAAGCAAAGATAAACAAGCGCAGGCTTTGACTGATTTAGTTTTAAACTACAAAGCAAAGAGCTGAGCAAAACGCCTCAGAGAAATATCAGTTCTGTAGCCAGAAGGTGAGACGCTGGGATAACTGATCAGGGATTTTTTTTTCTTTTATTTTAGTCATGCCCAGTGGTGGTTCAGTCAGGTAAATGAAGGTGAAAGCAGTGATAACTGGTTACTGATAATTTTGTCCATTTGTGCAGTTTTTTTCCTTTTTTTTCTTGAACAAAAGGGTCACATATCATCACAGAAACACTGATTTTACATTATGCTGTTCAAATCACAGTTGCATAGTTACGAATCTTGAAAGTTGTATTTTGAAAGTCTTTGCATAACATGGAGCAACCTCTTTTAGAATTTTGCTGTACAATTCTTTTTAGTTAAATAAAATTTAGTCCAAGTATGATGTTTGAGTCAGTTAAAATGGGCCTTTTTAGGGGAAGTATAAAAACAAAGTGGACGCTTTCAAAGCTTTTTCTGTACAATTTGAAGGTAAACCAGCAATGCCCTAATGTCAGCTCCTAACATGCAATCAAGATAATGAATAGCAGCTTGGCAACAGTGGCATACCTACAGACCAGTGTTTGTCAGAGCCAGCCACTAGGTTTAGTGGGAGTTTCAACATTAGACAGTGTAAATGAAGGGTTGCCTTTTCTCTGCTTGGCTCACTGTAGGACATTGTCTTTGTGCTTTTTGGGCCTGTTTCCTCTTCTCCATCAGTTCTGACACGGTGTCATTTTCCAATCTAAAATGTTTTCATCAGAAGAGCTGTCCTCCCACTGTGTGTTTAAATACCCCCCCCCCTCCCTGTGTCATTTTGTCCTGTTGGGTAAGGTTATTTGCCTTTAGGGAAGCAACAAAGGTGCAGTGCATTTAAAATGTCAATTTTCTTTGTTTCTTCTGCAAAAAGCAGCAGAAAGGATGCTATGTTTATTATCTTAGACGTATGTCTTCCTAAATGTCTCTTTTATTTTTCCTGTAGTGCTGGAGGTCGCCATGCCAACGGGGGACTCTAGCGTTGAGCTGTGTTCAAAGCCCAACCCTCCCAAGCCTACTGCAGCACCCTCTGCTGCTTCTGTGAGTGCTGTGAAGAACCCCCCACCCAAAGAAGAGGGCAAAAACAAGAAGCCTGACAAGAAAGGTACATTGAAGGGAAGAAGAAACACATTTTTCTGTTTTATTTACCATTAGACCCAGCGACAGACTGGCAACCTGTTTGTCCAACAGTTACTGGGATAGGCTCCAGCAACCCCATGACCCCAAGAGAGATTTCTATACATGAGATTACATCTATTGAACACCAACAGTGTTCATTAATTGGAAAACAGAAAAAAATGCACCAAAAAATCTAGAGATTGTGCATTTAAAATCCAAACAAAACTGGCAAAAGGCTTAGGAAATCATTGGTGTATGATTGTCAAGGTTTAAATCAGCTTTACAGAAATAAAAAGGTAGTTTTTGCCTTATTATGTACTTTTAAAACTTTGAATGAACTTCCATCTTAATTCTTCTGTCTATGTTAACATAAAAAATGGCAAAAGTCACCAAGCTGGCACAAATCTTTTTATTAGAGATACTCAACTTTCAGTTTTAAATACTTTCATTTTTTCCTATCCCTTCAATTTAAATCCTTTATCTATTTTCCCTGAGGCTGTCGGGATAAGCTGGAATCTCTGTTTGTCTTGATTCTCTACACCATGCGCATTACTGGTTGAAAAACCTGGTTGACAACCATTTAAAGCGGTCGCCATGCACCTTGTTAGAAATGCAATATTGCTATTGACTTATTGTCACAGTGTGTATCGGTTGCAGGAAACGTTTGCCGACCTGAACTCAGTCATTAAAGAACTTCCTCTTTAGGAAGGAGAATGAAAATGAGATTCCTTCCAGAAATGCACGGTGTCACCCATATGTGTGTGATTGTGACTTTCTGAGGATACTTGCAGGTTTACAATGCATTCTTACATACAAAAAACATTTTTTTTAGGAAAAATTAAAATGTTTGTGTTTCTTTTACCAGGAAATGCCTCATCAGATACTTAAAGACTCACTCTGATCATCATTTTGATCTATTGTGCCGTTTTTAGCCAAAATCAAAAAAGCTGTGTAGTTTTCTAAGACATAGTTTCTGCAAAGCGGCAGGAGTTCATTAGAAATTCACCTCTGAGTTGCAGGTGGGACTGTTGGTCCGGAGCAACCCCGCCCCCAATTCCCCTCCCTGTTAATTATAGCTCGAAGTAGGGTTCTTGTTGCCCGCCCAGTGTATTTTCTATGTCATAAATAAGGTCTTTATTTTTTTCGTCTGGTCTTGATTCACATTGATTTGATAAAGAAATATTCAGAAATGCAATTTTGAAGCTAATATTCTGAAAAAAAATGTCCTCCATCTTGAGAAAAAATGCTTGAAAACACCATTTTCATCAAAGTGGGTTCTTTATAAACAGCTGCTTTGTACATTTGTTGTGTTGTTAAACTGCCATGATTTTTAGGAGGGGAAAAAGGGGAGAAGAAGCAGCAGGCGACGGTGACCCAGGAGGAAGCCAAAGTGGACGTGTCTCGCTTGGACCTGCGAGTTGGTCGTATCATATCGGCTGAAAAGCATCCTGACGCCGACAGCCTTTACGTGGAACAGGTTGATGTGGGAGAGGATGCTCCCCGGACTGTGGTCAGCGGACTAGTCAAGCACATACCCCTGGACCAGGTACACTGGAAACTAACTTTTGACGAGGCGCCGCCTTTGTGAAGCATCTCTGGCACTTAGAAAAGCCAAAATAGGCTTGCATTATGTACATACACTGTCAGTAATTTTCAAAGGACTTTTTGGTTCAAAAATACAAAATGTGAGTTTTGTTGGGGGTTTTTTTGTGTCTTTGCTGTTGTTTTGGGATAAATGCTATACATTTTTTAAAAGGTTTGATTCAGGAGCACTTTTTTTTTATCAGAGTAATCAGATTACTGGTTTGGTGGATAGCAAAAACGAACACAAAAATTTAGATTACCACAAAACATTTTAAATGTAAAATTTCACTTGTAAAATTTTCCTAAAAACGTAGTTTTTTAAAAGAAATTTTAAGTGATTTTTTTCTTTTACTTTACTATTTGTAGACTCCTTAATAAAGTTTTACCTTTTAAATTTTATTATTTTTTAAAGGGCAAAAAAGACCATAAACCCTGTAATTTAGTAACTTTATTCTCACTGCGAATGCCATCTATGCCTATTCTGTCTGGCTGGATTAGAAAACTAAATGAATCAAATTTACGAAATAAAGATTTTGAAAGACTTTCTGTTTTTTATAATGGATGTAATGACATTTCTATCCTTTCTCAGTTTAAGTCACGTAAAATGTGTTTTTCATAACTAACCAAAATTGGTTTAAAAAGTGGAATTTTGACCAAAAAAAATAATATTGTTTAATTTATGAACAGAGTATTTTTACCCTCAGCTTCTCCAGTCTTCTGTTACCAAAACAGTTCACATTTGTCTGAACTTTCTATTGTGATAAGTTTCTTTTTCTTTTTTTAATAACCATTTCTTCTCTGTGCAGATGCAGAATCGCATGGCGGTCCTGCTGTGTAACCTTAAGCCAGCCAAAATGAGGGGCGTGGTGTCACAGGCCATGGTCATGTGTGCCAGCTCTCCAGACAAGGTGGAGATCCTCGATCCTCCAAATGGAGCTGCACCAGGGGACAGAGTCGCTTTCCAAAACTTCCCAGGTATGTTGCACATATTTTGAATTAATTTTTTTTTCTTAAGAACTTACTTTTCAAATTTTCTTAACAGTAGATGGCTTTAATGTCACGTTAGTTCAGCAAACACATTTTTTTAACTAGAAAACAGAATAAATGACCCATCTTCGTTCTTTTTTTCCTGTTTTGAGACTTAAACCACATTTTTCTAACACACACATTCAGGAGTCCTAATTGCTTACATCTTCACAAACATATGTGGCTCACACAATCTCCTTCACACTTTTGATCTCAGCTAGGTTTTTTTTTCTGCACTCGAGTCACAAACGAGCAGAAGTCACCACTTCACCCAAGTGATTCAACACTCTTCCTGTCATTCCAATAAAAAAAAGTAAACTGAGGGCAGACAAAATGTAACCATCAAAACTTTGAATTTCCCCCAAATGCTTGGCAATGTCAAAAACCAAAACCATCATCAAACAAATGAGAGCCTCACCTATTTGTTTTCCCAGTTTGCATGCTTTGATTCCGAGGAATTTTGTCTTCGTGTTTTGAATTAGGACGAAGATCAAAAAGCTGTTTTTTAAGAGAAAAGAAAAAGTTATGTTTGAATATTTGTTCAGAAGACAAACCACAAGCAGTTCGTGTGAATGAGAGGCCTCAGCAAACAATGAAACATGTAATATTTGGTGTTTATCCTTAAGTCTGAATTTGCACAAATGTCCTTCACATGCAGGAACTCCATCAGAATGTCCTGTTGTTTTAAGCATTGTGTTCTGCATTATCCTTATAAAAACACACTGCTGAAAGTTTCAAAAACAAGCAACCTGGCCAACCAAGGGGACAGAACTGTGGGAGTTTCTGATGCCTGTAACCATTTTTCTAACTGCAGGTGAACCAGACAAGGAGCTGAACCCCAAAAAGAAAATATGGGAGCAAATTCAGCCAGACCTCCGCACGGATGAACATTGTGTCGCGACCTACAAGGGTGCTGCCTTTGAAGTAGCTGGCAAAGGAGTGTGCAAAGCCCAAACTATGAGCAACAGTGGAATCAAATGAAATAACAGCTGCTTGAAAAAGCTCAGTGTTTACTTGGCAGTCATCTCCAGTAACGGCCATCATGGTGTTGAGCTGCATCATGATGATGATGATGATGATGGATGGAAGTAAATACTTTACTTTGAAGATGATCAATAAAGGCTTTGAATTAAACATTGTTTTCTAGTGTTACAATCAACTCTAACAGTAAATATGAAATGCAAAGTGAAATCAAAGCCTGTGAATTTAAAAGTTTGGACATGAGAACTGGACTGAGTGAGTGTGATGTCATCCATAGAAAATGGCTCACTTCCGGCTGCAACGGAATGAAGTCAAATCAGTCGCTTTTTTGCAATATGGACACCACTATGTTGGAGCCAGGCGGTCTGAGTCAACATTTCTACGGAAACCACTCTTGCCAATCAGGAGTGAGCTTGTTGGAGGTCCACACCCCCACCACTTGAAAGTGGGCTCGGTAGAATCTGTCAATCAAACATTTTGAATTTTTCATGTGAGACCACTTACTTTTATTGAGCCATCTGATTGGCCAGTTCATAACTCAAACTACATAAAAATATTAAAGAAATTTAGGATTAGCAAGAACATGATACAAAAGTATCAGAAACAAATAGAATGAAGAATAGTTGTTTATTTCTCAATCAAAGTCTTTTGGATTTATGGTTCTTGGAGCCAGCAGGTATTTCCTATTTGGAACTCCAGCAGGGAGGAGTCATCAGTCCAGTGTTTCATATACAATCAATGGTCGGACCAGGTTATGTATGTGTTCCGCAGTACACTGAAACAAAAATGGCAAACATTTTATTGCATTTTTAGTTGTCAGCTTTCTGTTTAAAAACCTTCATAATGAAGTGAAGGAGTGGAAGTAGTTATGCGCCTTTAAAGACTTACAAATGAAAAAACTTAAATAAGTTAGTGATGCTGATTAAATACATTGATTTAGGTTTAGACGACAGTGCCTAAATGTATGAGAGAGATCAAACATTTGGATGTTTCCCTTTAGCCTGGACTGCTGCTTTCGATTCGATCAGTGTTGTGGAAGTTAGCCTCAAGCACTAGAGAAGGAACATTCTTGTTAACTCCTTGATACCTATTGATGCAAATATGCAAACACTTTGGCTCCAAAATTACATTCATTTAACATTTACCTGAAAGTAAAAAAATGAAGTTTTTTTTTCTTTTTTCCCTCAGCTAGAGATAAATTCAGGTGGTGATGGATTAAGTCATGACTATACTCACATGACTGATCTTTCACCTCTGCTACTTACTTCACACGTGCCAAGACAAATATTACAAGAAATTACCTAATACCGCCTTTCACTTTTGCATAACAGCATGAGACATTAGTAATGTGTTACTGTAGATAATTTATGTGCTGGATAAAACATAGTTTTTCAGTTGTTTTAATGTTTTAATAACTAACCATGACCAATGACAGGACAGGAGCTGTAATGCTGACAATAAAAAATTTGTCATTGTAAGGCATTATAAAACACAGCTATACACATGAAGATGTTTAATAACAGATTTGTCTAAAGTTTTTATTACAAATTTTCTATTCGCACTACTAGTATAGCTGTAGTATCACTAGTATGGCTTGCTTGCTACAAGAAGTTTACTTAAAGTAATTGCCCAAACCAGAATGCTGAAGTGCGTTCCCTGCAGAAAATGGCCTCGATGACCTTTTTGTTAAAAATATTTACCTCGTGCTTGCTTCTGTGCTAAAAATATCAGATGCAGCAGCTGAAAATGCTAGGAAAATAAAAACATGCACAATTAAAGTTTAATTAGCTAGAACTAAAACCTGAAAAAGCAAACCACAATCCAATCGCAAGGGCCTATGTAAAAGAACAAGAGAAAAGAGGGGCTACATGCTAAAATACTCAATTTATTTAAGCAAAAATGAATTCTCCAGGATTGAAAAGCAGAAAGTTTATTGCTGTTTTATTGACTCTTCTTTTGAGATTCGGATGCCCACAGGTGCTGCTAATCAGGTGCCTGATTAGCATGAAGACTTTTAGGATTCACTTGGGTGTGCTTATTGTCAAATAAGAAAAAGAGTCAGTGATTCCCTTGAGTTTAGATGATGCATACATTTTTTCAATGGTGGCTAATTATTGTAAACACGGGGGATATACTTATAAGAGTTTGTTTATTTTTTACGTTTTTTACTATCAACTAGATTATATTTGTATGCCTTAGATATTAGACCTACATAGGCTATGAGTTTATTCACTTTAAATATGTGCATCACAATAAATGCCTGAGGATAATACAGTTTATTACCTATAATGTTGATATTTTTTCAAAAATTTTGCCATTTATTTATACAAGAGCATTTTGAAAAACACAACCTGTTAATTTTTTTTTTTTTTAAATCTCAGTTTTAGGGAGTTTTTTTTTTTTCTGAGCCTAGAGTCAGCACTGAAGGGAGTTGTTCTTTCCCAAAGAAAACAAGCTGACCAGCCTCAGGCAACTACATAAATGCTTGAAACGCCTCATTAGCAGCCCAGGCTTTACTTAACGACATCACCACAACACAAATTTTAATAATGCCTCCTTAAGAGTCAATCTGGCCTGTCTTAAGAAAATAGAAGAAAAAAACTCTGGCTGTACCATTTTTCAGCAAAGCAATCAGAGAGAAACTACTTTAGGAAGTACAGCAATGAACATTTTGAAGAGTGTGTTAAACATCAGATAAATAAAAATAAAATGAATCACATTAAGGAAAAAAATTCGAAATTCACATTTGAACCAAACGGAATTATTTTAAAAAAAAATTTTTTTTTAAAAAGCATTTTAGCTTCATTACCACGAAAGATAGAAAATGTTTTGCTAAAGACATTTCCATTATTGCAGATAAAGATGAACTGGATAATCAGAATTCATACAAAAACCTTAATTTGGACATTTTAAGCAGCAAATGGTGCCAAAAAGTACTTTTTGGAGGACTCATACACTCATATTCAATTTGCAAATCCATTTCAATTTTATGAACTTTATAATTCTCCCACACCCTATTGCAATTTTTGTAATCAAAATATGGAAGTTAAACATGATTCAAGGACCAGCTATAAATATTTAATCATTTACTTTACAGGAAAAAATAAACCATATTAAAAATGTGAAAAAAGTCTAAAGACATATTTTGCTGCACTACTTGATTCAGAGGTCAATTCGAAGTTACTAGTAATTGTCCTGTAACTTGAAAAGCCTGCTGTTTATGTACATGAAATCAATTTCATTTTCTCATGACATTAAAGTTGGTGTACTTTGACAAAAACAAGCAAACAGAAACATCTGTCAGGAAAAACATCTGCAGATATTTTCAGTGGCACAACTAGAGTTTCTGCGCTTTGTCTGCACAGCTCCTTGCTCAGTTGTATAGACCGGCTGTTTTCAGTTTGTTGCTTCTGTATGTTTAGCCAGCATCAAAAGTACTTACCAGTAATACTATTTCCAACAGTCAAGATCAATTGTTAAAGTTAAGATTCCATGTATTAACACAGGTTCAAACTAAACAATGTACTTCTTTTTTTACAAAAAAAAAAAAAGAAAAGCAATGGCTCTTTTGATTGTGACATCTGAAGGTTTTATTGCGTAATTTTGAAAACTTGGTCAGTATGTTTGAGTTTTTCCTAAAAGTTAATTTCTCACAGAGCAGTTTTAAATTTCCACTTTTTTTTTTTAAGAAGTTTATATTTGGCCTTAATGGCCACCATATCCATCAAGAAAACACTCAAAAAGTTCATAATCTGGAAGATTGATGCTGCTTTTTTTGTGCATAAAACTAAAATATATGGTCTCATATGGTAGTAATGGTGTCTCTTCCATAGTTTAAAGTCAAAATGTTAGTGTTTGTCTCAATTAATTTAGTTTTTGAAAGAATATTCGGGTACTTGATCGGTTTATGAAGCACTGAACAAAAGAAATCTATTGAGTTGCAACAGCCATTTGCAAGACATAGTCCTGACTTACAAAACACACAATGGGCTTCCTGCACATAAAAAATGCCTGATTTTTAAATAATAAAATACCCCCCCCATCTCTGCTGCCATTTTCATTCATTCATTCATTTTCCAATCCGCTTTATCCCTTTCGGGGTCACGGGGTTGCCGGAGCCTAACCCGGCTACTCATGGGCGAAGGCAGGGTACACCCCTGGACTGGTCGCCAGTCTGTCGCAGGGGCCACAATCACACACCCATACACACTCACATTCACACCTAGGGACAATTTAGAATAACCAATTAACCTGTGAAGCATGTTTTTGGACGGTGGGAGGAAGCCGGAGTACCCGGAGAAAACCCACGCATACAAGGGGAGAACATGCAAACTCCACACAGAAAGGCCCCCCCAGCCAGGGCTTGAACCGGGAACCTTCTTGCTGTGAGGCAGGAGCGCTAACCACTGCGCCACCGTGCAGCCCGCTCCCATTTTCAGTCAATGTAAAATGGCGGGAAAATAAAAAGAATCATTCCCTGCTGCAACAATGCTTTAGAGGTCGCGAGGGAAGAGGAAGTATTAAATGACTGCATCATTATCCTGAACAAAATGCTTTGTTTGTGCTTATCTGATCCATTTGTGATACTGATCCTTTGGCTGGTACATATACCCATCCATTTCTTATCAATGAGTCAGCCGATGAAAGACTATATTTCAAACAAACATCTGAGTTTTGAATAGTCTTTCGGAACAGATTGAATAAGGATGTGGTTTAGCCTCACTAATTACTGGACCAGTTGCCAAAGGAAAGAAGAAAAGGTGTTGACATGGGCATTTTAAATTCCAATATCAACTCCAATTTCCTAGAGAATGGCTGGCAGCTGAAGGATGTAGGTCCGAGGATTATATTTATTGCTGCTGATGTTGGATCACCCTAGTAACCAAAAATAAAACATCTCACTTGAGGCACCACCTCTGGTGAAGCCATCAAAACCCTCTGGTTCTGGTCTACAGTCTCGATGGGGACATTCATCTCTCAGCAGCTGTCAGGCCTGTGGAGACACTTCCCTACGCCAAAGAAGATAAGACCAGCTATGGTGAGAGTGTCTGCTCATACCCCAGCAGGGTGTCACCGCTTCACACAGCTCAGACTTGTCTTCTTTTCCCTTGACACTCAATGAGTCAAAGTTTTGGTAAAGCGGGAGGAGGGAAGTTCCCGAAGGGGAATTTTTTTTTTGTGGTGAAGTCCATAATTGGAACCAAACAAAAACATATCCGTCCTCATTACAGGTGAAATTCAAGATAAAAAGAAGGAAATGTAAATTGAAGCTCTTTTTTTCTTTAGCAAATTAAGAATTAAAAGCAAAGCCGGCTTGGTTTATGGCTGATTTGTTCGCCATCGGTCTGCGATGGTTTCATGGGTAGGATAGCAAATGACAGTCAGAAGTGTTCAGTAAGGGTAATTTTATACCTGGGAAGTCTGCGAACACATTTATTTGGTTGACAGAGTGGGAGTTGGACAAAGAGCTGTTGTTTTGCTGTGGTTGTCTTATAATGTTATGTCGTTCAGAGGACAGGATCAATTTACATGTTTAAGATGTGTCAGGGATATCCGTCAAGGACAAAGTTCAACTCACATGACAGCTGAATGCGCATAAATAGTCCATTACCATGTGTTAACAAGCAACGCTGTGATATTATGAAGAGGCAGCGTGTAATCCAGAGGAGTCTTGAATAACATGTGGTCCACTCAGCAGGGCAGCTGTTATAACCATTAGACTGGCAGACAGGCATTACTGGTGCCCACAGGCCTCACGGCAGTTGCCGCATCGAACACGATGCTCCTGTTGTTTGTTCTCACTGATCTGATTTATTTTCCCATAATGTTCGGGAAAATCCGCTCATTAATAGACAGGAGGGGAAATGCTGATGCAGGATTTTGACATCCTGCGGCTGAATCAGTAAACAGACACATGTGTACACAATTAAACAGACCTTTATATACGATAACCTTTCCAGTGTGTCATAAACTCACTTCGACGATCAGATTTCCTCGTCAAAGAAGATAAAAGTGGATTTATAGCCGTGCAAAAACGAGCATTGACTTTGCTGCTAATGTTATCAATTGTGTGTAGCAACAGCGGCTGTGGGAGTGAGCAGCTGAGTCTGCATCACTGCTGAAAAGAAACATCAGACAATGGAAACACTGAGTGGAATGACTTCAGTGTCTCCTCATACTCAGATTAAAGGCTGAACTTCTGACCCCATCCAAAGCATCACCTCAGTGAGTCACCCCTCTGAATGCGTGTCCTTGTTACAAATCCAACGCAGCAGTAAGGACGGGCACGGGGGATCTGATTCAACACCAATTGGAAAAAAGGTCATCATAAACTCATGAACTCCTATTCTTCACCTAGATTTTACCGTTCCATGCCAAGTTTGTATCCTTTTTTTTCTATTTATGTTCACAGTCAAAACGAGGCCTAAAAAATGAATCTTTGAGTATTTTTGTCTTTTACGGCAACAATCTAAAACTGTGTTTTCAGTTTATTTTTTATTAAACTCCTAAATATTTTCATCATATTTTTATTCTTGAGATTAAAAAATAAATTTAAAAAAGAAGATCTGCAATTTTTCCAGTCATTTAACAAAAAAGCCTGAAAGTGTTTTTTTTGTGATAAAAAACATGACCTGTGAAATATAACAACCCACAAATATTACTATTTTCATAAACATATTGGAAAAAATATCATCTTAAGAAAGGGTTTGTTCTTACATAATAACTTGTCTGGATTTAACACTGACACTGCCTTCAAGTGGATTCTGCAGCAGACTCGGTCTTTCTTACTTTACGCTCTTTTATAACTGACTTGCAGTAAATTTTGGTCACTTTCTAGGACAAATTAAGTTAAATTGTTTAGCGAGCCATTTTTTTTTATATTTAGCTGATAGTAGACTACGCAGCCATTAACTGTTCAAAATAAGACGTTTAGAATGATGTAACACAAGGATAAAATGGAGACACACTTGTTAAATTAAATAAAAGTTCAGAAAAACTAGAATTTGAAGAAACTTTTGTTCAACTTACAATTAACCTACATTTTTTATATACATAAAAGTTTATGCTTTTAACCATATTTGCTGAATTTTAGTTCATGAGGCTCAATAATGGAAAAAAAATCTTAATTTCTTACAGAAAGTTCTATGTGAATTTCATTTAATTCCAACTTTATTTTACAAGTCTACATCAAATTTAAGTCAGCACAATCTTTTGTGTTACCTCTTCTTGTGATGATTGAGATTCCAACTACAATGATACAAAAATGCAAATTTTTAGTAAGACATCATTACGTGATGGGCAATCGTCTATACCCTACCCTACCTTCTGACGGGTAGAGTGGTCGACCTCTGATTGGAGGATTGCAGGTCTGGTGTCCTGCAATCCCTGCAAAGAAAAGGACAGAACTGACAGAAAAAGAATGTGGACAGCAGCTCTTGATGCGACAAGTCAGAAATCACTTCATCTGCTCATGAGGAAAGGGCCATTTAGTGTTTGGCAGAAAGTACTATTCAAGGCTGCAGCATACTTTAAAATTTAAGTAGTTAAAATTTAAGACTCTTAATCTACTTAATCTTTTCTTTAAAGAATTTTCTCTTTCAATTTTTTATTTACCCCCCCCAAACCTCGGACCTTTAGCTCCAATGTTTACATTCATTCACTGACCGTAACTCTTCAACCGTGCAGTAATTCTAACGTAACTTTACATTAGTAATGCGTTGCTTATCGGTTCAAAGCCGATATGAAAGCACTTTTCAGAACCAGCTGATTGACATTGATCGAAGAAACGGTCAAAGAGTTACCGTATGTCAAAGAGTGAGTGATATTTACTAGTCTCCAGTGACATCTGTGGTTTTAAAGGGTTACATTTGATCTAGTTCACTATTTAAAATGGGATGTTGTTGAAATAAAACACAAATTTAGAAGTGTATCAATAGAAACTGAAAGAAAAACATCTTTTGGAATTTGATCTTTGGAATGTTTTCCATATTTTTTGAGCTATGAGTCACTCCGGGGTAGAAGTTTTAGCAGCCAAAAAATCCATAGTAATGAAAAAGAGAACATACAAGTCGCATAGGAGTATAGGTCTCACCCATGGACAAGCTATGCAAAAAACTCAGAAAAATACAGTACTTGACTTTTAAATGTTGAGCTCTATGACTCTAAACTAATAGGTTTCTTGTGGAAAGAGAGTTAATTGTCTTGACTATGGTTGATATGGTTTTTTTAATGTGCCTCAAAGGGTAAGTCATGAGCTCATTCTCAGATCTGAACCTTTGCTGTTTGCTTCAGAGATCTGCTGTGATCCTACATATTTCCTTTTTGTTTACATGTTATTGAGATCCTTTTACCAAGGTTTTTTTTTTTTGGATACTGTTGTTTTTTGGGAGGCAGTGTTGTTGTTTTTTTCTTTACCGTAATGCCCAGAAAAGATATTTCAGAAAAATAAACCCTATAAATAAACTCCTATTAATATAAAAAATACTTTTTTTCTTTGTTTGCCTGATATGTAGGTGTCCTACTGTGCAGCCACAGGTACCTTTTTGGGTTGGCGTTGGACTTTTTCTTGGCCGTTTAAGAACCTTTTCTCCTTCAGCCACTAAGTCTGAAATCTGGGTAAATTTCCACGATTAAAATCGATGGTTTGACATTTATAAGAAGCACACTTTTGTGAGGTATTTGGCAGAGCTGAGTATGAGTTTTGTACATGAGAAATGTACAATTTCTTCCAAAAGCTATTTTAAAATACTCTTCTGTTATTGACTGTAGTTTGCGGTACCCTCAAGTGCTTGTAAAAGCACATTCAGTTCTGATTGACATCCATTGTGAGCATGAGGTACATGCTGCACAGGGTGGAATCGAAACCCTGTCTGTCCATGAACTGTTGGAGAGATGCACGGAGAAAGCTGATATGGTGCTTCGCTTGCCTCTGCACCAACAAATTACCATATTTGATGGACGCAGCGTAAAAGCACTGTAAGAAATGGACGTGTAATTATTGGATCCATTTCCACTGCAAAGAACATTGAGATTCTGTAATTGGTGGTACCCTCAGTTTGAAACAAAACTCAAACCCAAGATGTTTTTGTTTGTCTGCACAGATGAGGGTTTAGTAAAAGATATGCTACTTTAATCTGAAATTGACAACAGTTCTGAGTTTAACTGAGTTTGACCTGCAATAAGCACTCACTAAAGAATGGGATTCCACATCACACCCGCATCGGAAAACCACATGTGCTATCATGGTAATGACCAACGTGAAGATGAAGTGAGGAAGGATGTGAGGTTGTGTGTATTTCCACCTATCACCAAGGCTGCTGTTTATTAAATCAATCGGTTATTAAAGACCCACTCTGATAGAAATTGTTTTGGTGTTTTTAGCATGATCTCGTGGCATTTTTCTCATGATGGAGGACATATAAGCTCTAAACTGCACGCCTTAGTGTTTTTGTTTTTAGTTAAAATCATCATGAATCAGGAGCAGATGAAAAAAATGCAGTTTATAAAAGCTTGAAAGTGTGTCCTACACGTAAGGGCAAGCCACAGAGAGCATCCCTGCTCCGCTCCATTCTGTATCCACTCCATGATGACTAGATCCATGTCTGTCTTTGTTTTCCTGAGCTGGTATCTGGATTAGACCTGTAAGGCTGGATAGCTCTGATATTGGTCGCCATTTTTGTTGCACTGCTAAAGTTAACTTGGGGTTGTGTGAGGGCCTGTAAGGTAGTGGGAGAGAGTGTAAACAGATGGATGATGGAAAGGAGGCAGGCTTACTCTGCGCCAACATTCCCACCCACAACTCAGAGGCGAATTTCTATGAACTACTGCTGCTCTCCACAAACTGTCTAGAAAACGGCACACGTTTTTTGTGGTGGGTTTTGGCTAAAAACTGTATAATCACAGTTAAAACATCCCTGGAAACGCTTTTAAAATAGGTCGAAAGATGATCAGAGTAGGACTCTAAAAAAAATCTGATTTCTTCATATCTCAGCATTCCAGCAGAGGAAACGCAGATAAAGTAGTTTGACAATGTCACACAAGGTGGGGCAAACTTTCATGACCACAGTTCACATAGTCCTTGCTTCTGCTTCTCCCACAAATGCAAATTTCTTTCAAAAGTGCCACCATTTAAAGGAGAAACAAACAGGCTTCCCAACACATCAAGATTTATTGCCAGGAAGTTTTGTTGCAGCACAGTAATTATTTACTACACATACATTTTCCTACTCACATAAACTTTTGGTGTGAAGTTTATGTGGTTTATGTGCCAGCTGCTGCATCTATGAGGAGATTGCATGGGAATGCAGCTTGTTTTCTTTGTTTTTTCATCATTGTATAACACTTGAAAGGATGTTCACTAAAAAGTCTCATCAGCCAGTCCCATGGAGATGTTTCAAAAAACACACAGCTAAAAAAAAAAAAGGGGTGGGAGTCAAGTTGCATGATGAAACATTGGTAAAAGAAAGGAGAATCAAAAAGCATTGTGAAAGCATTGTAGTTGCTTTCTTTTCTATCCCTGCCTGGTAACTCTTCCCTGCTTTCTACAGACCGGATACCCATAATTTCTCTAACAAACACACAAGAAAAACCCTCAAAACAAAAGCTTGGAGACCTGATATAATAATTTGAGTTGGGTGAGGATGGTGGGTCTCAGGAGTCACTTATGACCTCAGGAGACAGCAGGACCGAAGAGGTCTTTTGGTCGAGTGTATCAGTTGATGGTCAATGGGGTCGTGACATGAATAAGAAGCTATGCAAAGTTAGGGAGGGTCACTTACCACATCTGTCATCACTTAGCATTACTCATTTCACTCAAAGACTCAGTGGATGGTGAGATTACCACAAGGCTCTGCTTGCAGCATTTGACATCTGGGATTTTTACACATTTATTTAAGGATTTCTTTAAAGACCCACTTCAGTGAAAATCGTGTTTTGGTGTTTTTTACATGTTCTTGTAGCATTTTTCTCATGATGGTGAACATATTAAAAGAAAATGAAGATTAAAATTGCATTTCTGAGGATGTCTTTATTCAAATTGCTGTGAAAAACTTGTCTTTGTAATGTAGAACCTACAACAGCAAGCCAAAAGCTCCCTTCTCCGCTCCATTCTGATGTATCCACTTGTAGACAAACAGATCCATGTACGACTTTGTTTTCCTCATACGGGCTGGCATCTGGCTTAAAAATGCATGGCTGTATAGCTCCATTATTGCTCGCCATTTTTGCTGCACCAGTAACGTTAGGTTGGGGTTGTGAGGGGCTGTAAGCTAGTAGGAGAGAGTGTAAATAGATGGATGTCGGGAAGTAGAGGCGCTCTTAGTCCGTACCAACAGTCACACCCACAACTCAAAGACAAATTTCTAATGTACTACTGCAGCTTCGAAGAAACTAGTTTGCCTAAAAATGGCATAATCAGAAATAAAAGACCACTGGGAACACTTTTACAATAGATCAGAGGGTGGTTGGAGTGGAACTTTAACTGTGAGGAACCCAAAAGTGCATTTGGCTTCATTAGCTTCTGTCAACATCACAGAAAACTACACAGCCATAATATATGGTACTTAGTTTTTACTTTTGGATATGGAATGAATTATTCTTCAGGGGTGGCCTGAAAAGCTATTGAAGTTCAACAGACAGAAACGCACGTGTTAATCCCACTAAAAATCTGACTCCAGCTATTTATAGCTTCATTTCTGGCATCCAAATTCTGGTGGCTGATGCAGAGGGGGAAATTTCACTTGGGATCTGGACACATTAAGTTCTTCCACAAAACTTGAAAAAACGAAAATAATTTGTTTTCCTGTCATTCTTGTGTCTCTGTCTCTCTCATTCTTTGTTTTTTGTATTATTTTTACTTCCTTGCAATGCTGCAAGTGACACACTAAACCTCTTTAAGTCCCACTCTGATCATCATTTGATCTATTTTAAAAGCATTCCCAGTAGTCTTTTAATTTCTATTGTGCCGTTTTTAGCAAAAAATTTCATTTTCTGCAGAGCAGGAGTTCATCAGAAATTTGCCTCTGAGTTGTGACCATGATCTTTGGCGTGAAGTAAGCATTTCTCTACTTCCTGACATCTATCTGTTTACAGTCCCTCCTACTAGCTTACAGCTCCTCACAACCCCAACCTAAGATTACCGGTGCAACAAAAATGCCAAGTAATATTGCAGCTATCCAGCCATACAGATTTGATCCAGATTCCAGTTCAGACGAGGAAAACAAAGTCGTACATGGATCTATTTGTTTGTAAGTGGATGCATCTAAATGGAGCGGAGCTTGTGGCCCTCCAAGTGTATTTTCTATGTTCCAACTACAACCTTTTACAAACGACATGTTCTGACTGCTCCTGATTCATAACGATTTGAATAAAGAAATAACAAATATTAAACCTAGCTTTGTTTATATATATGTCCTCCATCACAACAAAAATGCTACAAGAATTTGTTAAAAACACCAAAAACAGTTTTTATTTTTTAATTGAAGCCTGTATTTAAATATTCAAAAACTCTTTAGTTAAGACACCCGAGCAGCACACTATATAAGTGCCACTCGGAGTAGGAAAGCTGTGATGGATTGCTTTTTCTCTGTATTGTAACAGAGCCCACCGGCCAAGACATTTGCTCCACATTGGATTATTTCTAACTATAACAAACATCAATCGATTTAAGACGAGGGCTTCCCTTGAATCCCCTGCGGGCTTTTATCGGCAAACCAACATACGAGGCATCTCCGTCAAGAGCAATCAGCTCGCTCACGCATGTCTTGCCAAAGAAAAGGAAAGACATCATTTGGCATGGCCATGTGTGGGTGGTTACCAAAGGCAAACACCAAAACTCATTAATAACATGCAAAGATGCGTGCACATGAAAAACACTTCAGCGTCACTTTATTCTCCAAACAAAACACGAGAAGATTCCTGTCATTCGAATGATTTAAGTCTCATTACTCATTACCAACGGGTGGCAAAGTGTCTTTTATCCCCTAAATGTAAAGTCTGACTTTGTTTTCGAACGCAGACCAAGCAGTATTTTCCAGTTGCCATGGATATTTACCTTAGTGTTTTGTTAATATTTAGAAAAGTCATGTCTTTTAACAAGTAAACTGTCTTGAGGGAAAGAAAGCTGTTAATTTACAACTATAGAGTATGCAGGATTGATAAAACACCAGATTGCTTCCAAAGTCATACTTCATTCAAGACACAGATCTCTTTCTTCCCCACACTATATAAACAAAGCTATGTTATTCCAGGATCTGAACTAAGAGTATTCATCCTTTTTTTTTTGTTGTTGTTCAATGGGCTATTGATTATTTTGTCAAAACGTTTAAAAGTCACTGTGTTTCATCTAGTATTTCCAATGATAAAAAGAGAAGATATATCTAAAAAGAGGGGAGAAAAAGCTCCCCAGGAGAAGGAAGCTAACATTTTTGCTGTCATCTAGTGACCACGCAGTCTGATTGAAGCCGTGTGGCGCTCAATAAACAAAACCTTTATTTGCAGCTTTCATTTGTGCAACCACTCATAAATATCAGACAACTCTTTTTTTTGACCAAGTCCAAACAAAACAGATTTCTCCAGGGGAAAACCTTTCAAATAAAAAATCCATCAGTCCCATTACAGAGTGCCACTAGACCAAATATTACCAATGAAACGCAATCGTATTTGCTGTGACTGCTGACGGAAAAGACAACAAAACCAAAAGTTTACATCGCACACATGAGTAATGATACGAACTGAATGCATGCCTATGGTTTTTAAGTTGAGCTGCACACCATCAATCTCATCTCCAAAGAAAACAAGAAACAAATGTTGGACTAAGTAATGCAAGAAAAAGCAAGTTTTAAGTTGAGTTTTCATACGTGAACAGATGCATGGGATGTCATCAGTTCTTGTAAATTAATCTGGGTGGTGGCAGTTCATCATGTTTGGAACATCACCTCCAGTTTGTGTGAGAAAACCTCCCAGTGAGCTTTATATAGCTTTGTGTGTGTGTTTGTGCAGGGATCCTAGAAGCCAGCGTGAAGCCGAGCACCCCGCCAAGAGTCTTGTGGCCGCATGTGTGCGTGTGCATGCATGTGTGCGTATGCACGGCTGTTTGAGTGTCTATTCATGCGGAGGAAAGGGTGGGAGGAGGGAGCTGTCTTTTTTTT
>BSAI01000119.1:9745303-9785084 GCA_036245035.1 Adrianichthys oophorus | reverse complement strand
GAAAAAAAAGAGCACGAGTGAACAGAAGAAAAGAAGGACAGATGGAGGGAGGAGGGAATGGATAGAGGAAGAAAAGTAGGAGTGAGAAACTCACAACAATGCAGTCTGCCCTGTGACAGAGACATGATGTCACGTTAGTGGACTCCAAGTGTGGGGGTGGTGGAGTTGTCTGGGTGGGGTCTTTACCTCTGGCCTCCCTGCCTCTCCACCCCTCTGGTCTTTTAGTGAATGAACCTTGGGAAAGATAATGGGCCAGGCTTGCAGCTTCACTTCCGCACAGGCATTAGCTGAAACTGGGAGATTTCCAAGTCGTTCATTCATGCTTTAGTCCCCACAGAGAGCTGCTCAGAGAGAGTGAGCGAACCTGGTAAAAGATCGCACTCAAGGGAATGCCTGTGTGCATGTGTGTGGAGTCAGGTCTTTAGTGAGTGACTGTTAGAAGACCAATGACTGCCATGTTTAATTTAAATAAGTCAAGAAAGCTTTTTAGTGGCCTGACTATACTTTAAAAGATCCCAGAGTTGAGAGTTGTAAATGTATGATTTTGTTGCATATTAAATTTTTGTTCTAAAGCAACATGACCATGAAATGTGAAGACTTGAACAGATTCTAATTTATGGCTTTTTGCCTACTTGCCTGATAAAATATCTCAAAGAAATATAACATTTTTGAAAAAGCTTTTAAAGCTTCTTTTTGAAGCTACCTTCACATCGCCCTTTGCAAAGTGCATTCAAGTGGGCACTTCCAATGAAATGTCTGTGTAAATGTGTGTAAATATCACATATTGGAATAGATCTGTGAAAGAAAAAGCCTGGAGCAAAATTTGTGATATTTGCACCACTTCATCATTTCACACCAAACCTCTTCCACTGTAGGTGGTGGACATGCGCTAATAAACAAAGGAAAAACAAAAGAAGTCCCTCCCTGCTCGTCCAGTTACTAGACCATGGGCTAAAGGCATGTTCTTGAGTGCGTGTCAAGTGTGTCTAGTGTCAAAGTAGTTTTAGACTCTACCTTTCAAATTCATGCATATAATGGGTCAAATCCTATTGATATTGTGAGAAGGTGGACAACAGAGTGGAGGTGGCAGCATAGTTGAGCACTGGTGGCCTGCCAATCAAAAGATTCACAGAACGTCAGTTCAAATTTCAAAGTGCATTTAAGAATGATATTAAACCCACATTCTAAATGATTTTGTAAAAAGTCATCTAAAAAGGAAAACTGTCAGGACGTGTAGAGTTTCTAAATGATTTTCCAGGTTTGTTTTTCTGATATAGAATGTGATTTTCTATTACAAAATAGCTACAGTGGGCAGAGGTTTGTTTGAGTATTGAATCTTATGTCTTCACTTGCTGGAAAAAAAAACTGGGATGTTTTTGTTTTTATAGTTATTTACAACCATTCTAAACAGCTGGGGGAAAAATGTATGGTAAAATTGTTACTTTTCATTGTGTGGACTTGTGCTTTTCTACTTTATTACTGTCTGATCCACTTTCTTTGGGACTAATTGTTCATAACATGACTTCATCTTACATAAGAAATATGTCTGAAATGTGTAAATACAAAAGATTATCCATCCAAAGTCAGGTGGGTTTAAAATCCTAAAACCTTTTCTGTGTTTAGCCACCTCTTCCAGATCTTCTGGAACGAGGCAGAGGCGTTTCCCAGGGAGAGATAAAATCTCCTTAGCGAGTCCTATATCTGCCCCGAGGCTTCCTCCCTAAACACCTCCTAAACAAAATGTCCCAAACACCTCCCCTGAGAGAGACATCCAGGAGGCATCCTGACCAGATGTCCAAATAATCTCATCTGGCTCTTTTTGATGAAGAGGAGCAGAAACTATGCTCTGGGCCTTACTCGGATAACTGACATACTCATGTTTCTCCTCAGGGTGAGACCTGTCGCCCTTTGAAGAAAGTTTTCAGTCCCTTGTGTTTGCGATCACATCTTTCCTGTTTACATAGTTCATGTATTTAAGTTGTGGCTAATCTCACATCTGCAGATTTAACTGACATGAGATCTATTTGGCACTTTTTAAATGTTTTCTTTTTTCTGCTTTTCCATCAGTGAATTCAGAGTGAATGCAATCAAATGTTTGTCAGTTCTTTCTGACAGTTCAACTCAAAAATAAAACAGCAGAACATTCTTTAACAATCTAAGAAAAGTGGCTGCCATGACTGATGGTCCACCTGCACACCTGCTGTTAGATACGCCCTCCTCCTTTGTTATCCCAGCACCATGTTCAGAGCACCTTACTGACTGTTCAGTTTCCGTGTCTGCTTTTTAATATTGCATCCCCTCTGTACTTCATTCATTTAAATTAGTGTTCCTATCATAATCTGCCACCACAAAAAAATCAATGTACTCTTAGAATACTAAATAGAAAACGAGCCTAAAAAGAGTTTGGACTGAGAAATAACTAGACTATTATTTACCCTATAATAAATGTTCCAGTGATTTTGCACTTCTCTACATTCCGTTCCCCTGTTTCTGCAATGGCTACAAAATTTTTCACAAATGTCAAAGACATTTTGAGTTAGTCCATGACTGCTGCAGTTATGTATGTATCTCTTTTGTCTTGTTGTTGATGTTCCAGTATTTCATACCAAATCTTTTGTTAGGAATTTTCCCCCCATTGTTGTTCTTTGTGGGTCTTGTTCAAGGATTACACCAAAACCATCTCAGTTTATTCTGTTGACTAGACTTTGGCTTTTTTTTTTTGAGTTTTTACAGTTTTTTACAGTTAAAGATCCACTCCAATGAAAATCGTGTTTTTGGTGTTTTTAACATGCTCTTATAGCATTTTTATCATAATGGAGGACGTATAAAATAAATTAAGATTAAAACTGCATTTCGGAGAATTTCTTTTTCTAAATTGTGTTGGATATGGATTGTATAAATTATAAGTTATTTTATGAACATGTTGTTTTTAGTTACTTTGTGCAACGAAAGGTTAATTCTGAAAAAAAAAGATTAATTTAATGATAACTATGGCTAAATATCACATTCGTTTATCTAAATATGCTAACAAAAAACGTTTTTTGTGTTTTTCACAAATAGATCTTTTTGTATTGAAAATATTAAATCTTGTACCATTAAGAAAGCTATTAGTACAGTTGAAGTCTGGTCTTGTTTGCAATCTTAATTTTTTTTTATTTATTATATATTTTTTCTCTTCCCTGTCTTTTGTTAACTCCTGGCAAGTTCAAGTTTATCATCTTGTAATTCTCAGAATTGGCTCATTACTTGGAATGTCTTGTATGATTCTTTCTATGTGCTGCATTTTGTCAAAAAAAAGAGAGGGTAAACAAAGGAATGCTGGGAAATTAGTGCAGCTAACTTCCAGTGCCAACAGTCCCACCCACAAACCAGAATCAAATTTCTAATGAGGTCCTGCTACTCTACAGAAAATACATCTTTAAAAAGTGACAGCTTTTTTTATTTCGGCTATAAACTGCAAAATCATAATTAAAAGACCACTGGGTATGATTTTAGAATAGAAAAAATATAGGTGGAGAGAGACTTGAGGGCATTTTGACCACACTGGTATGATCTGGACAAAATTACTTAGTGAAAATCATAACGAGTACATAGAGAACACTTGATTTTTTTTTTTTGTTGCCTTTTGCGTAGTGCATTGAGATGTATTGTACGCTATCTGTCACTTTTTAAAAGTTGAATTGAGTCAAGGCTGACATAAATCCTCCAAAGTATTAAGCAACTATGCACTCCAAGATTTACAGTAAAGTTTAGACAAATACAGTATATAATAAAAGTCTCCCAATCTCTAAAGCTCACACAAACCTCAGAGGTTTTACAAATAAAAAAACTGACAGGACTCCAAAGATACTAAAGCACACTGGAAAAATGAATTAACTAAAACATGTAAAATGTTGAAATAATTATTAGGAAAATATATGGCTATGAGCTACCCGACGGTGTAGCGGTTAGCACCCTTACATCACAGTGAGGAGGCCCTGGTTTGAATCCCAGCTGAAGTTTGCACGTTATCCTTGTGCATGTGTGGATTTTGACCAGTTTCCACCCAAACTCCAAAAGCATGCTTTATAGGTTAGTTGGTGATTCTGAATTGTTCCATAATCATGGTTGAAGAAACTGCCAAAAGGTCATTGCTAGAGGAACTCAGGGCTCATGAGAATGTGATAAGATAAAAGATTCTCTCACAATTAGGAAAGCAGAACACATCAAAATCCTGAAAAGTAGTTCTAAACCCATGTTAAAGTGAGGCAGTTTTCTGATCATCATGAAAATGTTGCTATCCACCAAACATCCAAAATTGGAGCACAACAAAAATCCATAGTAAAAGAATAAAAACATGCACTGTCACCTCTGTGCCGATCAGAGAAAGAAGAGAGAGAAATGCATTCCTTCTAGTTTCACCAGAGTCTTTTCTAAAAATCCCAGGTCTTTCCCCAACCAGGTCTTTAATGTTTGTAAAAAAGGGACTTCAGAGTTCAAACAAATGAAAACATTAACTTGATTGGATGTTCTAAAAGAAAGTCAACTCCGATTGAGGTCCAAACAGGAGCCTTTCTGTGTAGAATTTCTTGAATATCTAAACTTTCTTGTTATTTTGGCTTCTTTTAACAGACTGATATTCTAAAATGCAAATCGATGACACACCCAGAGTTAGCAGTTTTCTCATTTTGACTCCGCGTATGTCCTAGGGTTTGATGTTGGTGAACTGTCAAAACAGGATGGAAGGTCAAGTGTTGGGATGAGCAGCAGGATGCTGCAAAGGAATTACTTGGAAGGCATCATTTCCAAAGCCCTGGACACAGCTTTGAAGTGTGGGTTTCATAGGGTCTTATTGGGATTAAACAACACGTTTTAAACGACATCATCCTTCAGGTGGCTCACTGCTATCAACAGGTCCTCAAACCTGACTCTGATTCCTACACACTTTAACTGCCTGGCTTTTATTTCCAAGAAACTGGTAATTTACCAAGATACACATACGGAATGACTTAGTGTAAAAAATATGTTTACACACTGAATTTATTACAGTGTGTAAATGTATACAACTGCTTTTATAAAAATTAAAGCAAAGGTCAAAACTAAGACTACAGTCATAGATCCCAAAATGCCACGCATGGCGACCTAAATGCACGTTTTTCAGCAAATTCTGCAGGTGACCATACGGCAGCATTTGTAATCGGGAGTCAGTCACAGTTTTACACGTTAAGTGGTGGCTGCAAAGATGTTTTTTTTCTCTCAAAGTTGGCATCATTCAGTGACCGCCCGGGGACATTTCGAGATCGTGCGGAGACAGTTCATTGACAGGCAGGGATGGCGTCATTAACGAAATCGGGCGACAGCCACAGGTCAGTGGCAGCTGGACTTGCAGGCCGGCAGCAGCTCTTACTGGTTCATGTGCCACCGGCTGCTCAGTACGACTCGCCTGACGACTGCCGCTGTCTACATTCATTGACCACACCAACAACATTCAAAAACATTGGGCAACAGCATGAAATCTTTAAGAATCTGCCCATGCCATCGTGCGGTGACAGTTGTATTTGTGCCTGTAGCATAAAAAGAATTCTCCAACCAGGTCCATTGCAGCCGAACAATGAGCAGGTTATTTAATCAACAGTCATCAGCAGGTTTTGTCTTCATCTTATCACTCAAAGACAATGTCCCCTAGAGGTTACTTGAAAATAAGTGATGTTGATGGGAATACATGATAAGAAAAGACATACCATATTTGTGGTGGGAACCCCCACCTCTGGTTATATCTGAATCATAAGGATATAATCATTTAGTCTGTTTCCAAGATGTCAAAACAAAAAGAGAAAGTCGTGGTATTTGGCTTATATAACTCAAAAATTCTTTGTTTATTTATCAAGATGCTCTGAATGGAATTTTTTTTTTGCTACCAGTACTATTGTCTGAAGCCTTGGAGTAATGTTTATTTAGGAACTCACAGACCAAACGGGTGTCTACAGCAGCCTGTGTTTGATTTTCTTGATACAAAAAAAAAAAATAAATAAATAAAATTGGAGACACGCCATCCAATAGCAAAATGTAAGGCTAATCCTTGTATTTGATACATGGAGGACTATAGTAATTTGTCTGAAAGTTTAGAAAGTTCAAACTTTATTTAAGATCAAACTAATCCTGCATTTTATGTCCTGCTCACAGCCTTTCCATAAAAACGATATGAAGTCAGTTTAACAAACCAAAGTCTAGACTGACCCACTTAGTTATTTTTACATTTGAATACATCTGAAAAGTGTACATGTTTCCTCTGTAAGCTTGCTTTCAAAATAAAGCTGAGTTCTGCAGATTGATGGAAGTTTTTTATGAGCAGATTATAACTTTTTGGGCCAACTGTATTCCTCAGGTTTCCTCACATGGCATCAACAATTTGCATATCATTTTATTATTTCAATGCATTGTCCTAAATGTTTCTCTCATATGATTTGTGCTTTTGTCCAAGTCAAGCTTGCTTTATTTTTTTTGCTCCACCATTTCCTCCACAAACACTTCAAGACTGATTAAAGAAACGTTTTTAGCTTCAAATGCAATAATGCAGAAATGTGAAGTGTGCTGAAACTCCTGATTATGAGACAAAATGTCTGCACACATAAAAAGTGCGCTGGCAGGAGCAGGGTTCTATTAATACACGTATGCAGCAGCAGTACATGATCAGGCGCAGACACTGATTTAAATCTCAAAGCAATTTTGAATAATTTGGACCAGGTGGCAGGAGAAAGATCAGACAAACACTTTTCTGATTCAAACCACCCATGAAGTAACAGTAAATTCATTGCAGCCTTGAGTTGTTTTTTTTTTTTTTTTGAAGAATCCAGTCAGGATAATATTCAACATTTTCAACAGTCTTTGTCCAATTTGTTCAGCAAAAAAGCAGCTAAAGGGCAACTTCTCTGCCTGGTTTACACTGTGCTCAATTATGTGTACACAAATGGAAAGACATGTCTGGTTAAGGTGAATATAGACGGCTTGGATGTGAGAGCTTGCATGACCTCAGTTCATGTGTTTGTCTCATTGTTTTTAATTGCTTGCAGAGTTAGCATGATCACACTTTCTTCAAAGCCGTGAAACTAAATCACAGTTGGTAGCACTGACAGGAATATTCCACTATTTTTAACACTCAGCAAGGGAGAGGGAGGGAACCCAAGAGTGATTGCACGTTATTTTCAAATAATAGAAAGGACAGATGGACGGAGGAGCGAGGGATCATGCACAGAAGGACAAACAGAGAAAGGATCTGTGGATCCACCATGGGAAGGTCTCAGTAATTGTTTGAGTTTATTATGTAGCTACAGGAAATTTTACCCTTTGCCACCCACAAGCACTCAATGGTAACTATCAAGTTAAACTGCCAAAGTGCAACATTGTGACAAAGCTTCCTTTTAGAGATGAGAGAAGACAGTAAGATGGGGACGGGTGGGGGTTAAAGCTAGTCTCCTGGGAGTAGGAGGGGCAGTGTCACCGTTTGGAGCTGTTGAAAGGAGCACAATGATCTCCAGTATCGGGTTTGCCTGTTTGACAAATGGATCTCCCGCTGCGATCGTGGCGAGTGCAGAAGTTCTTATCTGCTGGCAGCAACAGGGAATGGGGATGAAAATAAATGTTATGATTTTTTTTTTGTTTTTTCACTCTGATCATCTTTTGTAAAAGCATTTCCGGTGGTCTTTTAAATATAATTATGTCCCTTTTAGCCAAAATAAAAAAAAGCTTTGTCTTTGTCCAGGACATAGTCTCTGCAAAACGACAATATTTTAATAAAATTGCTTTGGGCAGGACTGTTGGAGTAAGCCCATCCCAATTCCCGACATCCATCAATTTACACTCTCTGCCACTAGCTTACAGCCCCTCACACCTTCAAACTATCTATCTATTTACCTGCAAGTGGATGCATCAGAATGGAGCAGAGCAGGGAGCTTGCGGCTTGCTGTTGTAGATTCTACATTGCGCTTACATGCTTTTTCCAACTATATTTTTTCATTTGTTCCTGAATCACAATGATTTGAACAAAGAAATGCTCAGAAACATAATTTTAAGCTTCATTTTCCTAATATATGTCCTCCATCATGAGAAAAATGACACAAGAACATGTTAAAGTACAAAAAACACAATTTTCTTCAGAGTGGGTCTTTACATTAAAGAAATAAATATTGAAAAAACAAACTTTTTCTTAGAAAAAAAAGCTTAAAATCTTACTTCAAAGCGAGCACAACAGACGCACCTGGTTGCACTTCATAAAAAATGTATTTTTGACCTTTATCTCCAAAGTCCCAGGAGCGTTACAACATAAACCCAGCATTTGTCTCCGGCCATGCTGATTGAGCAACAAAGCTGTGGCATCCTCCTATAAAACAGAATCATTGGTGCTTCTAGCTTTCATCGGGCCTTCAATAAAGTGAGCTAAAACTTTAGTTAGTCACACTCAATAAACCTGGATTCATAAACAGAACCTGTCATCACTGCATGAAATCACTCATGCCTAAGACTTTAGCTAATTATTAACCTAATATTAACCTTTTGTTAGAAAATCTGGTTTCAACCTGAACTCCAACACTGATGTTTTACACTTTATGCAGTTCAAGGTGGCTGGTGCCAGCAATTAAACTTTCCAAACTACAACACCATGCATCTCACACTTTTTTTGACAATATACAAAAAAAGATCTCTGAAATGGAAGATCACTATCAGCTTACTCTCACTTATAAAAAAAAAATAAAAATCTCCAATCCGCGCCTTGTAAATCAGCGAGTGTTGATCAAAGCATTGCTGTGAATCTTGCATGATGCATCCTGCATTCCTTTCTAAACACATTCACATGCTGCACTCAGAGACTCAGCACCCCGTGTTTGCTTCAAGAAGTCAAATTTCAACACAAGGCTTCAGGTGAAAATCTGACTTCATGTGTGAAAATGTGCAAGTTTAACATTCCTGTGCACCAAAGGCACAGCCATGTCTTTTATATGGGCTTTGTTGTTTCATTCACAATAAAGGGGAAAATGGAAAATGTAACAGAATGGATCGGACTCAAATAATCTGTTCAGCTTGTATCATTTATATCACACTACACTCCATAACACTTGTGTCTATTAGCATGTCAATTTCTACTCTCTCATGTCTCCCTATATTCCTTTGAATTAAGTCTTAAGGGTTTCAAACTTTAATTTAAGGGAGAACTTGGAAAGACACATTTATTTCATGTAAAAAATCCATCATTTCTCTTGTGAATCGAAAATACTCCAAAAGATTTAACTTTTTATACACTTTAAACAAAATGTAGAAGTATAAAGAGAAAATGTAAACATTTTCAGACAAAGGTTAAACTTGACAAAGCAAGTAGGTACAGGAACGGGATAACATTGCCATGAAAATGTAGTAACAGCTTGGAGTTTGCACTTTTAAATTGGTTTGCTTCAGATACATCTGCTTTCTGCCTTAGTCCAGAAACATGTCTAGTGCTGGATATTGAAATATGTCATTTTCTTGCTATTTAAGCAATGTGCAAATCAGAATAGTTTTCTTTTCTTTCCAAAGTGATGTATTTAACATGCTGGTAAAGAAAATCTTGAGGTGTACATTTAAATAACATAAGGTCTCAGGTTGCTTATTGCTTTATTTCTTTTGCAAATAAGAAGTAACTGGTTTCAAATCCGCCATTAGATTTTGTTCTCTGTTGCTGTCCTGTTCCATCTTACATTGCAGAGATGTGTCTTTGCCAAGATAACCCCTCTCTAATTATCATTTTTTTGTCTGTTGGCTCTCGTCCCTG
Organism: Adrianichthys oophorus; assembly: GCA_036245035.1. Classification (NCBI taxonomy): domain Eukaryota; kingdom Metazoa; phylum Chordata; class Actinopteri; order Beloniformes; family Adrianichthyidae; genus Adrianichthys; species Adrianichthys oophorus. The sequence continues at coordinate 9,775,306 of BSAI01000119.1, read as the reverse complement.
TACCATTTCCTGAGAAGAAAATCGATGTGTACGCATGAAACTTTGCTCCCTCTGGGCTTCTCTTACGTTCTAAAACTTCAATAGTTTGGCAGCGACAAAGCTTGAGGAAGCCAAAACAGATGTTTTGAGGCTAAAAGTCAGCAGAGAGTCATGACCCTAATGGTTCGTGCATATTAACTTTAAGCAGGTGTAAATGGGTTAATTATGATGACAGAAAGCTTTGAAACCAAAGGAGAAAGTCTCAGGAGAGGAGACTTGTCTGCCCTAAACCCGAAAAAAAAAAGAGTCAGTTCAAGGACAATTTAAGATCTAGAGTTTCTGGTAATGCTAGATATTGTCCATTTACAGACGCAAAAATGTCCGTTTTTGTATCCCATTTTCCAGATGAATGTTAAATGAGTTCATTTACTCTTTAGAAAGCATTATAATGTTGGGCCACTATGTAAAATGTGTGAAATTATTATGATTATAGTCTTATTACATTCTTTAAACTTAGAATATCAGTTTCATGCACTCTTTGGGAAATTAACATGCACATCACAGTTGATCTTTAAGTTTAGCCATGCGTATATATTTTCTAATTTGTAATTTAATCTTTCTCATTTACAACCTAATTCAGAATTTCTGAACGGTCCTGTCTGTATAAAACACATGTTAAGCAAATGTTTAAGCTTGCACAAAAATAAATATTTAGTGTCAAGCCGAAAACAGCCTTATCTACTCTATTTTTTTGTGGAGCGGCTTCAGCTGTGCAAGCAGCTGCAGTTCAGTTATCCTGTGGTTGTCAATTTAATTAGTGACCGAATGAAGGGATCAGGCCGTCTACACGGTTACAGAATGATGCATTAGAAGTGCAGACTGGAATGACTGTGTGTCATTTGGGACTTGGCTTTTTGTTCATTTGTTTCACTCTTTCAGTTAGGTGTGTTCTGATCATAGCTACAAAAAAAAACAAAAAACAAAAAGGGAAAGTTTGGTAAAGTACTCAATTGTGCTGATCCTCCTGCAAATGCATGCTGCTTGCAAAAGTTGCAAAAATTTAAACGGCAATAAAGCTTTTCAACAGTAAATGCATTTCTGTGAGCATTTTTACACCTTAAAAGCAAAATCATTAGAACCATTCAATTGAATTATGACCACATATTTAAACACACTAATTTATAACTAGAATTACAATGCATTACATTCAAAAGGGCAAACTATCCTTGCTAACTTTTATAAAGTTTTGAGTCATTAGCATTCATAAAACCGAGGGATGCAAGTTTATTCATTTTAAATTGTTTTTTTTTTTTTATATTTGCTTGCATTTGTGACAATAAAGAAGTAGAAGAGAGCGTGCACAAGTGTGATGTTGAAACTTGCACTTTCAGCTGCACATACACACGGGCGAAGACAGTTCAACATCTTGTATCATTTTCTCAGCATATTTGTTCTAAATATGCTTTTAGGAATGTGCTGGTGGTTTACACTGCCTTGCTTTTTCATCAGACGAGCTTTAAAAGCCAACTTGTTTTGTTAAACATATCTAATGAAATATTTGCATAATTCTGTCCACATCAGTCAGCGTAGTTAGCCATGTGATCACAAACTCTTCACACAGACACGCTACCCTCTTCTAAGAAATAAAACAGGTACATTTCTAAAATTCTTTCCATTCTTGTTTACTTTCTTTCTTTTGTGTTTCTTCTTGTCGTTTTTCTTTCTTTTTTTTTTTGGATGAAATTAAAAAATCTGAATTTACAGCGTTAAATAAAAAATGGAATGACGGATTAATATGTGCACAAAAGTCCAGTGTTATTAATCTTTGAAAACGTTTTATCTCTCTGCTTTTTTATTTGAAGTTTGCAATATGTTTCCACAAACTTACAAGAGTGTTTTGAGCTAACTGGTGCATTTAAGCATTTTCCATGAAAGTGGACTGAGCATAAAAACACAAAGGCTATCCTGTAACGCAACTTATGGATCAGAAAACTGTTGAGGGAAAATATTACTTGATGGGTGTCTTTTAGATGTGATGTTTTAGTCAAGTGATGAGATGGATAATGTTGTAAAAAATGGTAAATGAGAGACTTACTTCTAATGTGTGACAGAAACTGCTTTTTACTATATAAACCCTGAAGGTTTTTTATACAAAAACATGAAAAAACACCATAAAAAACTGCCTATATGTCTCATTAGCATTGGGAAAGAATGGCAACATTGCATGTGGTTAAAAAATATGCATGCACATGTTTCTTTTCTTTTCTATGAAATAAAAGCCAAAATACTGTATACACTAGAGTCACAGCACTTCCTTTCATGTTCATTTTCCACGACATCACAGCTTTTTCTAATTTGTAGATATTTATCATTAATGCCTACTCTGTCACATCTCACCACAGTGTGTCCACACAACACTTCCCAAAGGGTGTCTCTGGGTAGTTGGAGTTCCGCTACACATATTGTGTTATTTTCATCAAGGATAATGCAACTGTTTAATAACAGGCAGGCATTGAGACTTGACAAAAAGCAGGGCTTGAACCAGTAAAAGGTTCAAGGATTGAGAGTCGGCTGTGAGATTTCATCTGTTTGAATAACCTCCGATGTGAAACAAACAAAAAATTAAAAAGTCTTACTTGGACTGTATGCTGTTTCGAAAAGGGTTTATGGAAAAAATTATAACTGGGAACCGTGCTGAAATGAGAAAAAAATAAAATGTGTGCATGTGTAGAAACAGGAAAGCATTTTGTGAGAATTGTTCATGTCTGATCATCACGTCTGATTGGATAGTCAACATCTAAAACATTGGCGCCAAGTCTTCACTTTCAATATATGCCCCATTTCATGAAACATAAGTAATAAAAAATTTGAGGATCAAAAGGTTTTTTTTCTTTAGTCTAGGCATTGAAATTGGATTCAACATGACACAGGAGCTACACAGTTGGGGTAAAAAAAAAAAGTTAAGACCAGTTTCCTGATTTTGTTTCATTTTAAAAAATGGGTTGATTCAAGGTATCCTAAAGCAGACTTCACAGATGTACATTACAGGAGCTGTATAGGTTCAGCCATGCTTCTATTCGTCAGTTTGGGAGTTTTTAAGAGATGACCCGGTAACTCATTGCGGTAAACATTATCTTAAACTATTTTCACATGGGCCTCTGCAATCCACGCTGAAGTGACCAGGTTTAATAAAAGGTCTATGTAAACACACATAAATGTGTGTTTTGAGCTTCCACATTCAAAACTCTTGCATTCACGCATAGCTACGGAAGTTTTTTGGCACTATGTACAAAACATGTGGCCTTTCAGTCGGGTTTTTCTGAGTTTGTTTTTCAAATAAAGATAATCCATATCCACCATGGCAAGGATGCTTACAGGAAACTGAACCGCTTTGTTTTCGTGCCCAAATTTAGAGATATGCACCACTTTGACATTTCGCACTTTGCCTCTTCCAATTTTAAAGTGCCAATCACTGCAGCTTTCTCTGAACAGACAATGATTTCCAGAGTATAAGACTGTGCTTCCAGTTCCTTCTGGTTAGACCCTTGCTTGTTACACTACTTTTTTTATTATCATCTTTAGATTTTTGTCACACTTTGTCAAGTTTGTTTCATATTTTTACTTGTAGCCACATGTTTTACGCTTTTTGATTGCCTTTTCACACAGATTTGCCTCTTGCTCTTTATTGTGGTTCTCTAAAAAAACACACACACAGACACACATTACACAGACCCAAATGGAAGACTTCTGCAGTTACCACTTTGACCTTGCCTCATCTGATCTGCCATTGCTCCAGCCAGTGCCCCACCACCACACACACGCGCACACACCCACATCCCCACAATCATCCAGAACAGAAACAATGCAACTGCCTGGAATATATTTTAATAAGAATGTATTTATTTTAACTCTCAAAACATAAACAGTAATCAGTTGTGATCATTGTTTAAAAATGTTTTTAAAAAAAACAACACCCTAGCAGGGCTCAAACTGACGAGCTTCTGCATTATGAGGTGAATGCACTATCCCCTGCATCACCATTAGAGTTATAAAATGAAGCATGGTAGGTGTTAAAAAAGGAATATCCTATGTTACCGGTTTAAAAATCTCAATTAAAAGTTCAAAGAAAAAACTAGATCGCCAGTTATTTCATTTTTTTCTACCAAAAATGAGAGTATTTTTTACTATAATGCAGGGGAGGTGGGGTGAATTTCCAAGCAGTTGAATGTAAATAAGACAGACAAACCTCTGCTTTGAGCCAGCTTTCTCCTCTTCCTTTGATTTTTTTTTACCTTAGAGCTGTCCCTGAGGGCTTGTTTAAGTGCTTTTTCATCCTTAAGGTTGTAAAGAAGCACTAACAACAAACACCACCACTGTGCCCGCCCCCCCCCCCCCCCCAGCTTAGACAGCAGCAGTTTCGGTAAGGATAGGTACTGCACCAGGAAAAGTTATTGATTACATCAAACTTTTGAGTTATTTTACTTTTGTTTTAATTTTTTTTTTTTAACTAAATGAGGGCTGTGTCCAACTTCTATAACCTTGTAAAAAAATCATAAACATAAGGAGAAAAAAAACCCTTAGTCTAATCATTGCCATTTGGTGCTCCCTCCAAGCAGATGGCGCCCTAGGCAGCCGCCTACGTCGCCTATGTCCAGGGTCGGCCCTGCGTAATGATTAGAACTAATGCTGTTAGGTAAGGGAGGTAGTAAAACATTGCACTGAGTGACAGACTGTTAACTGTGTATTTTTAAATTTGGTGTACACATAAATATCAAATGTAGTTTTTTTGTCCTTATTGGTAGGGTTGTCATGAACTTTTTAAAATCAGATTTGGACGTGGCAACTTAAAATAATAATAAAATTTGAAAAGCATCTGTTAGAGAGCCTACAAAAAGTCCTAAAAAGTTTTTTTGGGGTATGAAACGGGCATTTCCTTCTTTTGTTTTATCAAACAACATTTTGAATGTGTTTATCAAGTTATTTGCAACATTTGTTAGTCATTTTTTGGGCTTTTCTCTGTTATGCTTGACATGTTTTGATGAAAAATGAGAACGTGTGAACTGATCAAAGGTTTGAGTCAAACAAATAATCCTCTATTATCAAGATAAACAACTGATGACATCTTCAGATTCATGCTCTTCTAAAAACTGTTTGGTTGATCTGAAATTAGTGATGCAGCATATTTCACAATGATATCACTGTCTGCTCGCTTGAAAAGACTTTCATTCTCTGCCACAGCAAATGATATGAGCCATACAAACTCAAATTAAATTTATGATTTGCATGATGCAAACACAGGCAAGAAACCAAAGCCTTACACTGAGTCATTCAGCATATTTATTTAGCTGGCAAGTTTACGGGCAATCAGAGACCTGCCTGTGTGAACTCCCTCATTTGTATTCGTTTGTATTTTCTGCTGACACACACTGGAAAGTGCCGACCCAGTGACAGCCACTCTCTCATTAGCAGGTTTTGGTGGAGACTGCAAAAGTTGTGGGTGGCCTAAAATTGGAGAAAAGTGCTTTTCTAGCCTGTATCTGCCTTTTCTTTCCACAGAGACCAAAAGTCTCCCATCAACCTGAATGCATCTCTTACTCAAGGCCGATCCAGCTTTAAAGCATCCAACATTTCAGCAGAAAGAAATCTTATCCAAACAAAGATATGGTGCAGTTATTATTTACAATGGAAAGCATATGTGGAGAAAAAAAACAAAACACTGGATCATGGCTGCACTGACGGCACAACCTTATAAAGTTTTAAATAGATTTCAAACTGAAAGTTTACCAAATATGAGGCAAATTGTGCCTTTTTTCATTTCTGTTGAAAAACTGTATTTAATTTGAATTGCATCAACGGGTAAAATGGCAGTTTCTTTTACAGTAAAGTTTTATTATTGATGCAAGGAACATGGATTCTAAGTATAGCAATAAAAGTACATTTGTTTTCAAAATGATCATTTTTCAGAGTTTGCAGTCTTTTCACATCTCCTTTAACCTCTTAAGACCCAAGCTAATACTTAAACCAAACCTCTACACACGTAGTCACAGGACCCCAGTTAAGCAAAATGAACTACTGTGTTAATACACTCATTGGCCGCTTTATCATAAACACCTGTCCAATTGCTTCTTAACACAAATTTCTAATCAGCCAATCACATGGCAGCAACTCAATGCATTTAGGAATCTTGACATGGTTAAGATGATCTGCTGCAGTTCAAACTGAGCATCAGAATGAGGTAGAAAGGAGACTGAAGTGACCATGAGCGTGGCGTGGTTGTTGGTGGCAGACAAGTTGGTCTGAGTATTTCAGAAACTGCTGATCTATTGGCATTTTCACCCACAACCATCTCTAGGGTTTACAGAGAATGGGCCAAAAAAGAGAAAACATCCAGGGAGTTGCAGTTGTGTAGGCAGAAATCCCCTGCTGATGTCAGAGGTCAGATGAGAATGGCCAGATTGGTTCCAGCTAATAGAAAGGTAACAGTAACTCAAATACCCACTGGTTACAACTGAGACATGCAGATGAGCATTTATGAATGCACAAGACGTCCAACCTTGAGGCAGATGGACTACAGCAGCAGAAAACCACACCAATGCCACTCCTGTCAGCTAAGGTCAGGAAACTGAGGCTACAATTCACAGCAGCTCAAATGAGTCTCCATTTCTGCTCCTACATTCAAATCGTAGGGTCAGAATTTGGCATCAACAACATTATAAAGCATGGATCCATCCTGCCTTGTATCAATGGTTAAACCTGCTGGTGGTGGTGTACTGCTGTGGGGGATGTCTTCCAAGCACTCTTTGGGCCCGCTATGCCTCGTTTCTACTGAGCAGTCCAGACCGAACTGGTCCTCTCCTGGCCAGTTCGGAATGATCTGGGCAATTCAAGAGAGCGTTTCCTTTGTGTTGGACCATCAAGGCGCATGCAGGGTGTAGACCGATGATGTAGCTGTGCGACAACAGCGAAAGGTAATGGCAACAACAATGGAGGTCGTTTTATCATATTTGGGTTCTGGTATTTTGTAAATGCAAAGAATGTAATATTGTTTGCAAGAAGATTGTGGGAGGTGAAGAAGAATACAGCCGAAAGGAGGACAACAACTAAATGTTTGGAAATGTTGGCGCTGGTCGGGCGCTTTCTGTTGATGTAATACTTTTCCATCAATCAATGGATTTCATTGTGTGACAACAGTAGCTCCGCCCTGAATGATCCATTCCATTTTTCTATCAACCTACAAACGACGGGGGACCAAAAATGGCACAAGTCGGTCCTGCTTAATGGGTCCATTTAATAATGGAAATGCTCAAATTAGGTCTTAAGAGTTTAAAAACTTAAATTCAGCGTATTTCTAAAGTATTCTTTAAGAGTGTATTCCCGCTTAATGTTTAAAGCCAGGCAGTGATGGAAGGGAAAACTGGGTTTCTTAAATAGGAGTTGTGGGTTACAGAAAATCAAGCTCTGTCAACCAAACATTGTATCAGCATCTGGTTGATACATCAGAGAAGCATATCACTGAAAAAGGTCACTAAGTGCAGGATATATTGTGATGTAAATGCTAACTGACAGTGTGTCATTGAGAATTATGGCACAAAACCCATAAAACACTGTAAACGTCAAACTTGACATGGTGCAACTCTGTATGAGTTCCTTGGGTCCTGTAAACTTAATATCACGTTCGAAATACTTTTAACAACTTGTACAAATTCCTCCAAGTACTTGTATGTTACTGTTACCGAGGGAGCTTTCAAGAAGTTTTGTGTTTCAGTTGAATCATCCTGAGCATGAAAAGTTGAGTTTAAGAATAATAAAATCTGATTTTACCTAATAAATAAACATAATGAAGTACCAGGATGAGAACAAAAGCCTCCTGAAACTTCTCTGATTTTGTAATCAGAGCGACTCTCATGGGATTCCTCAAAAGGGGCACAATCAGGAAATACAATTATTTCCTCAAAATCGCCTCCTTTTATTCTTTCAAAGAGCTTCCTGCTCTAACATCATTTCATAACAGGCATCATAAAAGATATGAGGTCCTTATAAAACCAAACATGCTCTGAACATTTTCACTGTAACAGGGGTACAATGTTTTGCCCATAGATCACATCTGCTAAGCATTAGGCTGTAATGACTTTCATAGATTTGTGCTTTGACTTGTGTAAAAATGCTGAAAAGCAGACAACTCACTTGGTGGCTGCAGGTTGCTGCCGCTCGATCACAATTTAAACTCCAATTTTACCCTCATCTTTGTGGCTTTATAATCAAGACACAATTGTTTGCAAAAAAAATTCTTTTTTAATAAATAGAGTTGAAGTTATTGAAAATTCATTCATGCTGATTACATTTTAAGAGGTTTAAAATGACTTTTGTAGCATTTGTTTATGTGCTAAATCTGTGTAGAAGAAAAAAAAACATGAAAATGAATGTGAAAAAACACACTTGAAGGACATTTTCTCATCTACATCTGGCTTTAAATGTGTTTGTTCTTTTATTTATTTGCCCTTTACCAGACTGAGTGCTATTTGAGCTTTCAGGATGAGGACTGGGAGTGTTTTACCGATAGAACTCATGGTGTCTGGAGTATTTCTGTCAGTGATGAAGTGTTCATCGATGCAGGCTCCTCTTAGGCTCAGTGCACACTGCTGTATGAAAAAGAAAATCTGCATCAAAACAAATTGGGTTTATTTCTGGATGTGTGTTTTAATTTCAAGATTATTTTTGTTCCAAATATAAAATATCATTGTAACTCACTGAACGTGTAAATTCTAAGGACAGAGGTTATTAAGTTTGCCACCTTACAGTTATAAGCTTGAACTTGCGTTACCTTTTCTGTGGCTTCTTTCTATTTGGTCACTAGTGTGGAAGTTGAAGTGGTAAATTCCACCATGAGGTTCACATTATTGCTAGTGGCAGTAATGAAGTGCATAATGTGCATCAACGCACAAATGTTCATAGCTGCTGACAAGTAAACAGTGTGGACGGTGAAATAAAAGGGTGCTTCAAAATGCAGCTTTGTCATGAAAAAAAATTCTATAATTCATCTATTGTAGGACACACTAATATATTTTTAAAAAATTTTGGGCCTGATTTTTTGGTTAAGTTGCCATGCTCAAGCGAAAAACAAAAAAAGGGTTGCCATTGGTACAAAATACATTCTTTTTTATTCATCCATTAAGGCAAATACAGGAAGTAAAATCAATGCAAAGTATTCACACACAGAAAAAATATTAGTGGGATATACATCTTCTCACCATTTACACATCATTTACATGACATATTTGAGACTTTGTTGTTTCCTTTCGATTCATTCAGTCTGTGAAATTTGTCAGAACTATGGCGACTTTTCCCCTCGCTATCTACTACTTCAGTGTGCATGTGCCATCCAACGTTACCCCTCTTGCCTAAAACATTTTATAGTACCGTCTCAATCTCAAACGCTATCGTATGTACATGATATACACGGATTCTTAAATACATGCTGCTTCCAGTCTATTTACAACATAAGAGCTTATCGATACTTTAGAAGGGTTAAACAGAACCATATGTGTACTTGAATCTTTAAACAAACACTTGGTTTCAAAATATGATATCAATAAAGTTTGAAATATGGAAATTAAATATACTCAAAAAAAGATTCATGTTCAAACTTTGATGGAGCTCAACAAATATTTCAAGAAAAAGGTTTGTGGTGAAAATAAAACACAAAAAAGAAAACTAATGGTAGATGTGCTGTCAAACAACAGTCTTTCAAAGAACAATTTTGAAAATAATTCTCATTTAAAATGTTTCAGATTGGTTGCTTTATTGGTTGTTGAATTCTGTTCAGATGACTGTAAAAGCTGAACCTGTCTTTGGCTGACGGTAACACCACGACAGCTGCAGTAGAGCTCCACCTCAGTTTCAACTCACATTTGGATGATTTTTGGTTGAAGCTACACTATGAAAGATAACGTGCAACAAATACATTGCTTCAGCTCATGTCTCACGGAAGCAACATAAAAGAAACTCCTGGAGAAAATGTCATTCTTTGGTGTTTGAACACTAAATGTAATCTTTAAATAAGTTCCCAGCCTACATGAGCAGCCTGTACTGTCATTAGAAGGATATAAACACTGTTACTGGTTATAAATGTTTAAAAAAGGCAAAATTTGAAATTTATAGGGTTTGAAAAAAAACTGCATGCTTATTGAATAGTTGGAGTTTCAAAAAAATTAGCAAATTTAGTCATGAAATCAGAAATATTTAGCATAAAGTCATTTGGATGAAGCTTGATGAAAGGCTGCTACATCTGTTGCTTCCATTTAGTTCACACCACTCATCTGAATATCTCTGCACCTCCCTGAAGGTTATGAAATATGCATTATTTTTTTTAACAAACGCAGTTCAGGCGTGTTTTCTCATTGCTATGTGTGTACATGTGCTTGTGCGGCCTCCTCTTGTAAAAGCCAGCTTGAACCCTTAGAGTTTGTTCTGTCTCTTGTCAGTGTCTGCTTTTTTGCTCCTTTTCAAAACAGCCACAACCCCACTGTTTTCTTAGTTGTTTTTTCTTTTTTTAAGGAAAAACCTTCATTGATCGACGGAAGAGGCCTCATCACTGACAGCTGCTGCCTCGGCTTCAGATCTTCTGGCACATGTGGAGTCTGGACTTGGACAAGGAGGTGGCGTCTTTCCACACCTTGCAGGAGAGGCCCTTGGCGCAGTCGCAGCGCTGGAAGATTTCCAAGCCGTGAGAGCCTTTCTTCCTTTGCTTGGTGCACACCTCTCCCTGCCTCAGCACCGGTTTGCAGATTTTGGTCCAGAAATGGCGAGCGCAGCAGTAGCCCTCAGAGCAATCGGACGAACGCAAGCAAGGGTCACCCTCGTGACCTGAAAGAACACCAGGTGGAACATGAGCAAGATCATTCTAACAGAACGAGGAGATAAGATTGACATTGTCGATTCTGTTCAAAAAACATATATGATGCTGTCTCATTCCTAAAAACTCCACCGATTCCATCATATTTGGACATGTCAGAGACACAGGAAGCATTAAAAAGTAAAACTGCTTTCATCATTCAAGCCACGCATCTCAAATGTTTTATGTCTTCCTTCGCTTATTTCAATATTTAGTCTTGCCAGCGATGAACTATTAATTCATTTTTTTTATCCTGGATCTCCTAGGTGGAGATTTCTCAAGCAGTGACTTGCAGGAAGCTTCTACAGTGATCTATTCTGATGAAAAGCATGTATTTGGTGTTTTTAACATATTCTTGTAGCATTTTTCTTAGAAAAAACATTAAATAATGAATAATAATAATTAAATAATAACATTGCATTTCTGTTTTTTTTAATTGTTGTAAATCAGGAGCAGACAAAAAAATGCAGGTGGAGCTACAAGCTCCATGCTCCGCTCTGATGCATCCACTTGCTGACAACTATATCAAAACTATATCCTGAAAAATGAAAAGTGTTTTTTATTTTTATTTTGGCTACAAATGTCATAATCATAATTAAAAGACCACTTGTAACACTTTTACAATAGATCAAAAGATGATCCGAGTGGGACTTTGAGGAGGAAAGACTCAAAAACAAACAAGAGCAAATACATAAATCTGTTGCAACTTTTACCTTGTTGTAGCATTTCCTCTTTAAGCCCTGTTGCTTAGAGAGTGCATTTAGATTTTAGTGACCTTATGAAAGGCTGTGAAAATGACTTCAATCAGGTAGTATGAACACGAAGCAGGGGGTTCAATGAGTTATTGCAACTGACATGCCAAAACTGCGTTCTGTGGTTTCTCTGCTTGTGTGTCACACGGTGTGTGCTGCTGTCAGCAGAACTGTTCTGTGGCTTTGTGACAGTGCAGAACAGCAACATGCATTGTGGTTTGTTCTCAGCTGCTCTGGTATGTTTTGGGCACAGCACAGCTGTTACTGTACACGAGCAGAGGGCCCTCTATCAACATCGTTTGTGAACTGGCATTGTCGGATTGTTGAAGGTCTGCTGGAACGACTTCAATTCCAGAGGATGAGGATGGCAGGGAAGGAAATGAGAACATTGAGGAGGTTTTACATGGTTTGCAAAGGAGATTTTTTACCTTTCAGCATATGTTTAGTCTGTGCTTTCCCTTTCTTTCTCCAGTTGTGGTATTTTGTGGAGTGTTTGCTGTGCTCGTCCAACGCTGGGATGTGAGGCGAGAGCACGCTCTCAGACACCGGGATGCAAATATCTGCACAGAAAAAGAACAGGAAAAGAGGTGAGGCTCAACTATTATAAGGGATACATTTTAATAACAGGTCTGTTGCCAAAATGAATTTCTCAGAACCCTGGATAATTTGAGGGTGGGGCGTGAAACCTCAAACATCTCTGCTGGAGCAATTCTTTTGCCAACTTCAATATTTGGTTTGCTGAGGAGAATTGAGGACATTTTTTTTTTTGTTATTTAACTCTCCTTCTCCTTTATCTTTAATTGTCAAAAAGAAAGTATATTTTAGAAAAGACAAACAAAAGAACAATTTCTAACCTAAACAAAAATAATTATAAAAAAGCTTTGATGCAAATCTAAGTTTTAGTAAGTCCCCTGACTTCGACAGGCTGTATAGTCTCTAATAAGAATTTGTAAATGAATTCACACGCACAGTTACTGCAGCGGTTTCCAGGGCAGCACATAGAATCTCGGTTGCATCTTTTCTTCTTCCGACGGCAGGAGAGGCAGCGAGAAGGACTCTGTTGAGGGCTGTGACAGTAACTGCCCACACTGCATTCCTTGTCATTACTGCATGGATACACTTGCTGGGGAAAAATACAGAAAAACACAACATTTATTGTTTTTTTTTTTTGTTTGTTTTGCTCCACCTGTACAGCATGCAAAAAAATGAGTGCAAGAAGCAACAGACACAACACTGTAGAAGACGATTGTTTCAAAGTAAAGTTAGAAAACTGCCAACAAAATAAATAAGTTCCATGTATTGGGTAATTGGTTTTATCGCATTCTGATTTTATTTTGAAATTAACTTCTGAGGAAATTACAGAAACGCAAAATTCTGTAAAACACGATTCAATACATAAGAGACTCTTATTTTGAAAAACACCTCCTTGGGTGCAGAAACCGCATGTGAAAGAAAGAAGAAGCTCCAACATTCATTAGCACTACTGCAGCACATCGGAAGTTCTCACATGCATGTTTGAGCTTCAAAAAAATAAGAACAAGATTAGACTTGCTGGACAGCTGCCACAGTTGACTTTCTCAGGCTTGAAATGTATGAAGGTAATGGTGTAGCAATGGAAAAATGAGCAGAAATATCAAATTGAATGCTCATCCACTGTTATGACAGGAAGCAAATGCTTAACATCTGGATAAAAGTAAGCATGATGCTCAAATCTGTGTTTACTCCAACATCCAGGGAGATTAGGCAACATACTAAGGTCATGTAAATGAATTAGGGGGAGACGGGAATAAAACAAGATGTTGGACATATTTGGGTCCTGGTTTGCACCTTCCTGATTCAGGATGTCCGACAGCTCTCAGCCTTTCATCTCACTGTGCAGAAAATGCAATTGTGGTACATCCCAGCTTACTTACATCACACACCCTCGCTAAAGCCACAAACTACCATTTTGCATTTTATTTGTTTATAGATCAACTATACAAGAATTAGTTGGAGAGACTCTGGTGTTTGAAGCAGAGCTGGCTGCCTGTTCCCACTGCATCCTGTCATCACACTAATCGCCTCCTGGCTCAGATGCCGTACATAGTACACAAATAGTAGCTTGTTACTCAGCCCCTGGAAGAAAACTTTAATGACAAATTATTCCTACAACTTTAGTTATCACTGTAAGCTCACTTAATATGATCTTTACTTTTGGCAAACTTCTACGTCCAAGGTGACTGCTATAACCTACTTCGTCCAAGAAATTCTCCATTTCCAGAAGGCTGTTTGGGAAAACACAGCAAGGAAAAATTTTGTGAAAATATGGTCCGACAAGAAGTTTTAGACAGAGCGACTTTTTGTACTAAAGCTTTCCAATGAAATGTTTATGTAAATGTGCATTTCAGGCTTCCACATTCAAAATTCTCACGTTCTGAGTAATTAAGTTTTATAGCTAAGCGTAGCTGAGTTTTTATGACCATTTTTGGGCTCTAAGTCCTTTGAGCGTGCGATAAAAGTTGCATCAAGTTTAACTTGGACCAATCAAGGACTTGTATGAATGGCATCCATTTTAATTCATGGAAGTGACAACATCCATTTGGAAATGGATCGTGAAGGACAAACAATTGCAAAAGTTGGAGCAAGATTTGCACCGTTTTGACAGTTCGCACCAAGCCTCTTCTAGCTGTAGATGGTGGACATGCACTCGTAAAAGGTAGAAAAAGACAAAGAAGCCCCTCCATGCTTGTCCAGTGTGAACACCATGGGCTGTACTTGCGTTCAAGAACCTGCATTTAGTGCGTTTTTTATACAAATCACAAGCCCAGTGTGTCCGTAGTTTCACAGATAATATGCAGACGTGTGTCTGCTCAGATTTTGACCTTCCTTCCTGGCCCTGCTGTTGGTGTTAAATCAGGTTCCACAGACTACATGTCAGTAGGAAGGAGTGTGGCAGATGAAGAAGACCTGGGCTCACCTCTTCCATCATAGCTCGATCTGGATGACAGCCCTTTGAAATGCACTGATACCTGACCCCCTGAAACCACAGCTGATAATCTGCCTTATCCTGTCGTGTTTAAACCGCCCCATTTGCAACTTCTGAGGGATAAACCATCATTTGACTGCATCCTAAAAGTCGTCTCACGTGTTTTTCTGTTGATCCCCTATTTTCTATCCTGACGACCTTCACACATAAAAGCGAGGCTTTGGAAACTGCACAGGAAGAGGGCTAAAAACCGAGCACTTCAAATCCTCGCTTGGTATGCTGGTGTGACGATAAAGGAAGAGACAGACGGAGATCCATAAGGGAAGCCCCCGGTCCTATCTTGTGTTGCTTTCGTGCTGGTAAAGCGCTGTTGCTTTGAAGAGGAAACATAAATGTGCGGGAGCAACAATCTGCAAGGGATTTACTCCAGGATATAGAGGGCTTTGAACCCTCGCTCCCAGTCTTTGAGATCCCTTATTTACGTCTGTAAACCCATTCCAGAGTGTTGATACTATTCCACCGACATGCTCTGTAATGCATCAAAATAACACTATGAATGCCACCGCTGCTTTAACATCTTTATGTGAGTTTAAAATTCAGGAAAAGCAGGATGATGAAACATGTTATCCAAGAAAAGAAAAGAGCTCATATTTAATTGGCAAAATCCTACAGACAGAATCCTAACGGACTGGTGGTTGTTTCCTGCTCCAGAACATAAAAAGCTACAAAGCTAAATGTTGTTAGCAGATAAGGAACACTGTATTTAATGGATTAAGGGAATGAAGACAGTCTGAAAGCACTTTCACACAGACACTGTAGTAAAAAAAAAGCATGCTGGTGAGGATCTCTTTCACTCTCCTCTTTTCCAAATGAGTTGCTTAGATATCAATAAGGCATTGTTCTAACACCACCACGACATGCAATCACAGCACAACAACATCTGCAGGTTGTTCTTGTTGGCTGCACACCTTTGTCTGGAATTAGCGAATGCATATTGATAATCTGCAGGAGTTTGAACCTAGAGGGTTGATTATTGTTTCACTTTGTGTCAACAATGAGGAGCACATCTCTCTCAAGACTAAAAAGAACTAACTAGACATGCCGTGAGTGCCAGTTTGTCAGGGACAGATGTTTGGTGGTGGGAGTATGATGGTGTGAGAATCTGTCGTAGAATCTTTTTGGTTAGCAGATCTCCAAAAACCCTTCAAAAAGTCACACGCCCTGTGATGGTGGAACTCCAGTTCACACAGATCTGACTCTCCCCTGTAACGCCTCTGAAACTACATCTTGAGGAAGTCAGAGACGACACTGAGTGTAATGCACAGCATGGCAGAAAAAGATGGGGATATAGAGGTGGTGCAAAAAATAGCCTTAAAGGGGCTTTACGTGTTCTATAAAGAAGTTATGTAACATCTGTTCCAGCGTAAACATATGACTGTAAACAATGTGTACTTATATTGCACTTAACTACCTTTTTAGAAGACCCAAAGTTCTTGACAGGCACAATCCCATTCATCCACGTACTCACACGCTGATGGCAGCTCTACTGCCAAACACTGGCACCAACCTATAAACACCAGGAGCGATGTGGGGTTCAGTGCCTTGTCCAAAGACATTTCAACACATGGGCAGGCTAGGCAGGAACCAAACCTGCAATCTTCCAATCAGAGGTCGACCGCTCTATCTCTGCACCATGACGTTTACATAACTCCAGGTATCTGTTTTGCCTAAACCAAACCAAGCAAACAAACCATCTCATTTCTGCTGTTTCTGCACTTGAAAGTTGCAGGCTTATACCATTTTACCATTATTTTTACTTAGTCCTATTCATGTAACATTCCATCATTTTTTATGCCATATCCTTACTTTTTTCCTTCTGTGCCAGTGTGGGCTTTCTATGGTGATGTTTATTTGATTGACTGGATAATCCTAAATCATCTGTAGCAGGATTTTGAGATAAACTGGAAGTGTAGTAGTTGTAAAGGGATTATTTAAGCCCCAAAAGTAGATGCATCTCATTTGGAGATCAAGCCAAAGTTTTTTGGAAACTTGGAACCAATCTACCAAAACTAAATGATGGTAAAACTCCAAGAACCACCAAGTCAGACCTGCTGTTCTCTTTCTGGTGAAAAAAAAGCAATGAAAGTTGCTTTCGTTGGGAAGAAACTTTTTATAATGCTATGTATAGTCACTCCCCTAAAAGCACTAATTTCTTTCATGTAAAGAGTGATGTTAATGCTCTTTTAACTATTTAGACACTGAGTTTTGATTCATCCTCTGACATTCACAAATGCGCCGGACCTTCTGAGTTACAGTTTGTAACCTGAACCTATGAATGGTGTTAATGAGTAGTGTGGGGCCTTAAGAAGTCAAATAAACAAAGCCATTGTGTAAACAGTCTTCACAGACCCGGAAAGCATACAGAGGTTGTATCACATAACATAGAAATGACTGTGCACATGTCACTCACACAAACCATGTCCTCAAACAGAGTTTGATGTGCTTCATCACACAAAGTCACACGTGTTTCTAGTTGTGCCTTAATGAAGACGAGGGGGCCGAATGTCTAACAAGTAGACCTTATTTAGATAATCTCTGATCTGATTTTACCAGTTGTAATTCACGAGGTGGAATGCCGTGAAGTGACGCGCACCCTCGTCTCCTTTCTCTTCAGAACCAACACATTCAGCTCAGCTGAACAAACAGGCAGAAGTCACTGCAGCTGTAATTTTGTCTGACACTTTTTCTTTCTCAAAGGCCACAAGCCAAAAGATTTGTGTCAGTTTTACTATACTCAGATGCAGTGATGGAGGGATTCATTCAATAAGGATATTACCACCAGGAAACTGTTAAAACCTGCTTTTGTTTGTTGGTGAATACTGCTACTTTCACCCACAACTGTTGTGACAACACCAGATTACACTCTAGTTTCCTGTATGCTTTTTCCCAAGCTGGATAGACGTCTAAAATGTGTGTTATTCAAACAATAATATAAAAAATACATATATTTTTTAAAAATGTGATAGACCTATGAGAAGCATTGCATTTCCTATCCTCTTATTTGACAAGAAAATAAAAGGATGGCTTAAGTGGTAAGTGCTTACTATCCAAGTATTTCCTGCAAGTTGTCTAGAGGTGTGAAAATCTGCCAGCCAGATCCCAACAACTTGAAAGAAGTCAGCAGAATGGCAACCAACCATAAATCTGCCTATAGCATATATCTGCAGCATGTTTCCTCATAAATGTGGTTAAAGGCAAATAAATGCTGAGGTCGTGGGGACCTATTTTCCAGATATTAAGCCAAACCTTAATCAGCGCTGAAAGCTTTCCAAAATGTGGATGAAACCCTTTGGGGGGACAATTTTGAGCCACTTTGGGGGGAAAAAGTTCATCTTTGACACGCTTTTGTGCTCAGAAATTACACAAGGTAAGACACACAATTCAGTAACACAAAGATGTTCCAAAACAAAATCCAGAACTTTGTTTTGGCAACGTGGCAAATAGAATTGATGAAACTCCGCAGCTTTTAAATCAACAAGCACTACAACTTTGTGGCTGAGAGGTGACTTTACAACTACAAAACACACCAACATACACAAATAACACAAACCCTCTCTGTTTGCCACAAAAGCATCAACATTTGTACAAAATGCCCTATTATTTTATAGTATTTTAATCAATTTTAAACCAAATTGAACAACTGCAAAGATAAGTGTTACACATTTTGCATTTACAGTGCCATGGCAACACAACAAACTACCTTACAGACAAACAATGACTTGAAAAGTTCAGGCAAAAGTGTGTGATTAGGATGATGGACTGTTGGTGTTGTGGAGATGTGCCAGTGCTATCTGCTGCACAAAAACCACAATGAGGCATTTTCCTAAACTAAACACAACAAACAAATGTGCATGTCATTGATGAATTTACCCACTTTAATCCCAGCCTTTTATTTGCATTCAAGTGGCGCTTTGCTGAAGCAGCAGGAGTTGATCACTTTTTGAGTGGGTAGTAAGTGGTGAGTGTATCCCAGCGGCCCCATACGGAATCTCATAATCCCAGCAAGCGTCTGGGCCGCTTTAATGACACCAGGACCCAGACAGAAAATTACCCCAAGTGTTAACTTTTTCTCACATTTCTGCTGCCATCAATGATTTACCGTTGAAGTGCGCTGCACCCGACTGTGGCGTCGGGTTTGAGAGGCAATTAAGGTTTATGAGGGGTCCAGTGCTCCCAGAGTTCTAATAACAGCTCACACTTGAGTTATATTTTTGGGTGTGAATAAAAAAAAAAAACGATATTGTATCTTGCTTTTGCGCGTGCGTAAAAGTCACTCGCTTGACTGCTTTTCCAGACAAGTGGAAGTTAAAAAAAAGTGAAAGTGTACCTGCGGGATGAAGTTGCGCTTCTTGGTGACAGCAGCAGAGCGGTTAGTGGCCGCTGTGGGCTTCTCCTCCATGAGACCAGGCTTGATGGAGTTCTCTTTCGGGCGCCCCTCTGACGCGTCTGTCCTCACGGAGACGATGAGAAACATTAAAACGCAGCATCTATTCCAAGTAGTGGCAATCATCCTCGATATAATGTGGAAAGGGAAACTTAAAAGCTTAAAGTTTGCGTCGGCAAATAAACTTAAATAAAAAACAATTTTAAAAAAAACACACGCACACAATCTCTCTCAATAAGGCGCGTGCGCCCCCGCTCTGTCCATGCGTCACGGGTGCCAAGAGCGCAACGGGGACAAGGATAGTGAGACAAAAATGTATACTACTGATCTGATGTTCAAAAGAATGGACAGTGACGAAGGGGAATGATGAAGAGTCAAAAGAAAAAGGGGGGGGGGGGAAACACCTTTAGGAGGTCTCCACTGTGTCTCCGTCTGGCTGTGAGTGAGCACTCCGTCTTCCAGCCGGCAGCTTTATGATCTCAGATACTTTTTTTTTAATGGGATCCTAATGACTTTGCTTCCTCCGCCCCTATTCACGACTGACAAAGAGTGAAACTAATCTGTGCGCGGCACTGCTGCTCCCGCACTGTCGTCTCCACACCGGCACCAGAAGCTCCTTTGGGAAAGAGCTATAAAATTATACACTGTGTATTTTAACTGAGCACTTAAACTTTTTTTTTTTTACTGCGAGGTGGTCGAGGACGCAGAGGAAATAGAGAAAAAAAGCAAGTTTTAAGAGACCTATTATAAGCAAAGTGGAACATTTACACATTATCACGTGAAAGAATTGATTTCTAAAGGAAATGTGTTCAAACGCAGGCCTAAAAGATCATGTTTCATATGACCTAACTTCATAACTTACAATTACAATCAGGCTGATAATCACTGTTTTCCTCTCTATGGGAAAGACATCCCTCATGACGCACAAGCCGGATGAGATAAGGTTAGTGCAGAAAATATAGACTGCACTTTCATTCTGGGAATTCTGCAGGATTCTGCAGAATCTGGCAACTGAGGTCTTTCCTTTTTAGGAAGCTAAAATATATGCAGTTGAATCACCTCATTTCCTATACATTTTCCATATCACTCATATTTAAAACTTCATTCTGATGGTTGTGTAAAAAATGATGAACACTCAACAATTATTGAAAGTGAATAGAAGTCTCAGAAAACAACTTTCTCACAATAGTTTTCAATTCTTTAGTCTTCACACATTCACACACACACTTGGTCTATTCAGTGTTGGAAGCTTGGTTGAACAGGGGTGAAACCAGTATACCAGTAAAGCCTTCTGACCTCAAAGGCGATCCATCACAGAGTCCAATTCAAAGTGTCAAGTTCTTTTGTTGAACACAATAGGTAACCAACCGAACTGGGGAGTGGGAGGAAGTATTGGACTTGTCTGGTGTAACTGTAGACGCTCAGAAGTGCTACTATTTTAGCCTTCGTTGTCACCTGAGTGGACAGTGATTTACCATGAAAGAGTCCCAACAGACAGATGCTTTTAAATACCGTACATTTTCAAAGAGTTTTTTTTTCTCCAGAATTCATGGTAGAACTTATTGTAACATCTGACATAAAGGGACACAAAAAGTAGTTGGGAACAAATTCCTTCTTGTTTCATATTTACTCTTTTTTTTTTGACAAACCCACAAACATTTTTACTTCTCTTTTGGAAACTAAAAGCTGCCTTTTTTTTTTTTTACTTAAAATAATTTTTAAAAAAAAGTTTAGTGGAAAACCCAGCCCCATATTTGCCCGTTGGTTAACTCCCAAACCAGTTTTGGACACATTTTTACAAGAAAAAAAGAAAAAAAATGGGATAACTAAATATGTTTAGATTGCTAACTGCAACCAAACTTACAACTGTTCACAGTTAAGAATAATATTTCTAAGTATTTAAAGAATATTTGGATTGCCATTATGCTTATTTTTTTAGACTATTAAGTAGCTTAATTTATTTGTCTATTTTCCATTACGTTTTTTCAAAAAGAGTTTTTAATCACACTTTTTATTATTGTGAATGGGAAAATCATTGTGAATCAGGAGCAGACGAAAAAATGCAGTTGGAAAAAGCTTTTAGCTGTGACATAGATGCCCTGATCCGCTCCATTCTGATGCATCAACTTGTAGACGACTAGATCCATGAACGCTTTGTTTTATTTGTCTGAGCTGCATCTGGCTCAAAACTGTACGGCTGCATAGCTTCAATATTGGTTACCTTTTTTGTGCAATCGGTGATGTTCGGTTGGGGTTGTGAGAGGCTGTAAGCGAGCAGGAGAGAGTGTGAACAAAGGGTTGATAGGATATCAGCGCGGGCTTACTCCTCGCTAACAGTCCTGCCCACAACTCAGACACAAATTTCTAATGAACTCCTGCCGCTCTGCAGAAATTATGTCCTGGGAACAGACACAGGTTTTTTTTTTATTTTGTCTAAAAACGGCATAATTATGATTAAAAGACCACTGGGAATGCTTTGAAACTAGATCAAAAGATAAGAGCAGGACTCGATAAATACTGAAAAAGAAGTA
This sequence comes from Adrianichthys oophorus, assembly GCA_036245035.1. Taxonomy (NCBI): domain Eukaryota; kingdom Metazoa; phylum Chordata; class Actinopteri; order Beloniformes; family Adrianichthyidae; genus Adrianichthys; species Adrianichthys oophorus. The sequence goes on along the minus strand of BSAI01000119.1, from coordinate 9,753,744 downwards.
TCTGAACCAATAAGTATCAACGATTTATCAACAAGGTCAATACTGTTTTTTATTAGCTAAGCAACCTTTTATGAACTTTATTATCATTTAAGTATTAATGCATAAATAAACTAATTGAGTTTGTCAAATAACAACAACTAACAACAAACTAACAGCAAATTTTAAAGTGATCCCACTAAGAAGGTAAAAATGTTCATATATTAAAGAAATGACTGACTGCTGAATTTATATTGAAAAATTCCCAATAAATCCCTTGCCTTCAATTTTAAATGCTTCTTTGAATTTATTGTGTGATAAATAAACATTTTTTACCTAAAAAATTCAAAGTAAACTAAAAATAAAATCACTAATCACCTTGATTTATCTGATCAACACTAGTAGGAATCTGGCTTTTTTCTGCTTTGAGACATGTACTGAACCCACTAAAATGCCCTCAAGAAAGGCTGAAAGTGGATCACAGTGAATTGGAGGACCAGAGCAAGGCGGGTCAGCGCTCGGTGGAATTTCAACCTCATTCATCACTTTATGAGATCCAAGCACGAATAAGGAGACACTCAAAATGACAGACTGCTTCGAATGCATGTGGATGCAATGTTACTGATTAGTGTGGAAATGTCTAAAGGAACCGCAGCAGATGAGATATGACAGGCCAGAGTAGCAAAGTAACCAAGAGCACGAAAGCCCATTGATCTGACAGACTGCAAAAGCATCAGGTGCAATAGATACAAATTATTGGGGGGGGTTCTCTCTCCATCGACAATACAGGATCTCAAGTATTTGTCACAAAAAGTAAAACTGACTTTAAGATAAAATACATCTTTTATGATTGTTGTTTTTGGCCCAGCCAGTTGGAATTTCTTATCTGGTTCTGACACATTATATCAGCTGCAATCTCCTCATGGTAGTCACTTTTTTTATCACTTTCTAAGCCATCGGTAAATATCTCCAAATGTGCAAATGGCTGTTTGTTAAGCAGACAACAGGACAAAAAAAATCCAACCTGTTGTTTGTGTTATCTATTTATATTTTGCTATTACATATCAAATGGAATTTCTCTGAGGCTTCCAACTTTAGCCAAGTCTGACTTTTAAGGTGGGAAGGATAAATAAAGCAAAATAAACGACACAAATTTGCTTTATTTATCCATCCTACCTTCATCTGTAAAGAAACGCTTTCACGTAAAATGTTCCTGTGTTAAAAGGAAATACACAATGAATCAGGATTTATTTTAGGATTTTTTTTTTAAACAAAACATCAAGGCATACAATCCAAAGAGTACAAAATGATCCAAAATATGACTCCATGCTGTTCATTTTTTTTGGTGTAAACGTGTCCTTTTAACATCTGAATGAACATAGAATTGCTTCTTCAGCCTCCAGTGGTCTTTAGTGGAACTGCAGAATTTGGGATTTCTGGTTTGTGCCAAATTTGGGAAAGTAAGTTTGTCAGTGGCCCATAAAAGACACATACCTGATCTTGGTAACTGGATATCTTGTCTGACACACTGTGTGAAACTCAGCTTCAGTTTCTAATAATACATGTGATTGAAGTCCATGTTGGTTTATTTTTCAACCCGTACTCATGGATCTCATCTTCCAGACATTGACATCATGGCTGACCACCCACAACTGTGTAAGTCGGCCCAGGATGAGTCTGCCTTTGATTCTGCATCATTCTGGGATTTGTTTATGTTCCTCACAGGATTCGGGGTTCCCCAATGATCAGACCCAGCAACACGTCAGTCATGCCTTGCTCAGGAGACAGAGCAAAAGACTGAAAGGCAATGCATCGGATTCAGAAAGAAGATAAAATTATGTTAGTGAGCACCTTGCTCACAAGTGGACCATGTCTGGCAGATGTGAGCTGGCAGCCTGATGAAGAGTCTCATTCTGCAGGTGGCTAACCACTGGAGCAGGAGGCCAAGAGGAAGTATGTCTGCTTCCAGGAAATTACTTGTTTGGATGTTCAAAGAAAAACAGATTTGTTGAGAGTTGTACTGATTCAAATGCAGACAGCTGTGGATGTTTTTATTACTGGATTTTTTTTCTGGAACAGATTTATTAGGAAATATGTGTCCAACTTAAAGAGAATTACTGGTCTCAGTTTTTTTTTTTCAAGGCAAGACTTTAGTTTTCTACAAGAAAACAAACTTCAGATTTGAGTGGTAACAGTCACTTAGTGCTCACTGAATAACGGTTTTTCTTTCAGTGACAGATTTCTCAACTCAACAGAAAATATTTTCTCCAACTTTCTAAACTTCTCAGGATTTTTGTTACTTTTACAAAATTAAATGTTGCTCCGGATCCTGTCCTTACAGTCACACAACTTTACTGTAAGATCATTCAAAATACATCAATCATTTAACCATATATCTTTATTTGTTTCCATTCATTTGCTATCATCTCTATGTGATCAGACCGCCACAAAAACAATGGATCCTATCAACATTTTTCTCTTCAGGTTCACTTTTGTGTAGAACCAGACAAACAAACAGCTGCAGTAAAAACAGCAACATGATTTGGGTTTCAATGTTCAATCTTGATTTTAGTGTTAGGAAAGAGGTAGAGGGGGGGAAAAAAAGAAAATTTCATTCCATGTTGCAAAACATATAACATTTCTGGTTGGGATTAGGACTTGTTGAGCTATTTTCTGATGGATGGACTCCACCGTTCTGATCCAAGCTTCTTTCAATGTCAGATATAGAGATTTTGAAGGCTTTCTGAACTTTGGTGTACATTTCTCCATGTGTAATAACTCATATTTTGCTTTTTCTTTGTCTGTCTTTATCTTGAACCCTTTGTTTTACACTACATCTAAAAGTTTGTATGCTTGGTGTTTTTTGTTCTTTTTATAACGTGTAAGTCCTTGTTTGTTGTTGTGTGAGTAAGGTAAACTTTGACGTGATATTATTTAATTGTCTGTTCCATTATCTGCGCCTAAATTTTGGTTTTAAATTGTTTTGCGAATACAAAACAATAGACCAGTTCAAATGTTTCCATTTGTGAAGATTTAATTAGAGGCAAAAAGAGACACCAGAAATAGTACAAATAAACATGTTTGAAAGGTTTTGCTTCCAAAAATCTTCGCACATTTTTCTGATTTTCTTAATGAATCCATGCACTGTTGAGGGAGGAAAATCCTACTGAAAACACTTAGCAGAGTATTGCTGAAAAAAAAAAGATTGACATACTTATTGACATTTTTTATGACTACAAAAACTACCAGCTCCTGTTTTCAAACTTTGCAGCTCAACTGACAGAAGGTTTCAATGAGGGAAAAAAAGAAAGAAAAAACGTTTTAACAAAAGTTTTTATTCTTATAGGAGGATCAGTTATTTTGATTTTATTCTAGCTGACATTTGTACTTTGTCTGTTTATCTTATTAATTTTTTGCTTGGCATTTCGCAGTACCAATGAATAGACTTACTACAACTCTGTTTTGTTTTGTTTTTTGTCCCGTCCAAACAACCATGGTTGGAAACTCCAATTGGCATGCTCACCCTTCTTTGGGCTCAGGATACCAATGATGCAGCAATTCATGATTGAAAACCCAACCATATGTTTCACCCTTAAACCGAATCATGGGGAAAGTGAATTGTTGCACCCCTACACCATATCAGCATGTTTACGTTGAAAGTGTCAAACAAATGTTTTGCTAAATTTACAACTTTATTGTTTGTTTTATTACATCACAATAAGCTTAAAATAAGCCAACTGAAACATTTTTCTACATTGTTACTCACCTATTTGCAAATTAAGAATTGAAACTTTCAGAATTTTGTTGTTTTTGTTGTTTTTTAGCAAACAAATCATATTTGGAACCGGAACAAAACGATGTCCCAAAAAACAAGTTTTTTTACCGAATTGTGGCGAAAGTGAATCAGTGGATCCCTAGAGGATACAAATCTAGTATGTAAGTGCTACAAAAAGTGTTCCCAGCGGTCTTATAATATTTCCGTTTGCAGCCAAAATCAATCAAACTGTGTTGTTTTCTAGAACATAGTTTCTTTCATTAAGCAGCAGGAGTTCAATAGAAATTCTCCTGTAAGTTGTGAGCGGGACTGTTGGTGAGAAGTAAGCCTGTACTCACTTCCCATCATCGCTTTATTTATTTCCCGCTATAGCTTATAGCCCCTCACAACCCAACCTAATATTAGCGGTGCAACAAAAATGGCGAGCAATATTGGAGCTATTCAGCTGTACAGTTTGGAGCCAGGTTCCAGCTCAGACGAGGAAAATAAAGACATACATGGATCTATTTGTCTACAAGTAGATGCATCAGAATGGAGTGGAGCAGAGAGCTTGTGGCTGGCTTCACGTTGCATCTACAAGCTTTTACAAACTGCATTTTTTTTGTCAGCTCCACCTGATTCACAACAATTTGATTAAAGAAATACTTAGAAATGCAATTTTGAGCTTAATTCTCTTAAGATAAATCCTCCATCATCAGAAAAATGACACAAGAACATGTCAAAAAAACTAAAGACACAATTTTCATTGGAGTGGGTCTTTGAGTCCTAGTTTTTTACCAATTCAAAAACTCCCATACACAAAAAATCCAAAAACTAAAGATAAAAGGGAACAACAGTTTGTGAGTGAATCAGGAATAATTTCAGAAGTTCACCCATTAATTGCATTGAGGTTGTATAGGAGTAACGTGCATTTTGGTGAGTGTGAACGATAAAAGTTCAGCAGCAGGAAGAATGTCTCATTCATTGTCTGGTTCATTGCTTTAACAGTCTCCATTCTTTTCTATGGAGATACCCTCCGGCTCAGATCAGAATCCCTGCTGCTGCGTCACTTTATTCAAAAGTCAAGCACTGGTTTCTTCACTGCGCATTCCAGGAAGATCAACTGAAGGCTGCAGCCAGCGGTGAGCACGGCTCAGTTTAAAAGACACATTGGCAGATAATTGTTCCTATCCTCCCATTTCTACAGAAGATGGATTAGGCCATTTCCGAAGACTTGGACCTTCAGTTGGGAACATGAATGCGCCCTATTGCTGCCTCAGATTATTTAATCGATAGCGGTGACCCCTCACTGGCAGAGTGCTGACCACATGAAAGCGTCAAACGCTCTGGCATGCAGATGCCCAGAAGGCCATTAATGCCTCTAAATCAAACCGAGCCCTCTCTGCCTGGGGCTGTGGAAAACAGTGTGGAGCACTGTCACTGCTCCGACTGATATTTAAAGTCATCTTTAAAGATGTGACTCCTTGTCCCCTTTTTTCTTTCCAACAGAAAAAAACAGCTTGATGGAGGATCTTATGGGAAAATAGGGTCATGAACATGAGCATCAAAAGACAATAAAGCCCAGGTATTACACCGCACAATACTTGAAAGCAATCATTTTCTATTTATGCTTTCACTCCAAGATTGCCTGGATCTGAACGGATTTAACACATTTCTGCTAAGGTTTCCATTCAAAATAAAATTGCATTCTTTGGTTCACATGTGCATGAACCATGAATAAGAGGCTCCAGGTAAAGTTTTAAAAGAACCCCAGAGACAGGAGCCAGAGTTTGGCAACCCACAACCCCTTCCCAAAAAGAGATTTATGATCTACTTGATTGGCATGGGCTATAAATATCACGTTCTCATGATAAACGACGATTTTCAAAATTTTTCATTGAATCAATATGGTAAACCAGAAAATTAGATAATACTGACTGTGGACTGAAATGGCACACTTGGACCTCAGCAATGCGTCGACAGGACAGATAAAAATGTACACTCAATTGTTGCCACTGAGATCCCATGAGGAGTGTTGATTACTTCTGACAGTAATAGTGTTTTAATTGGAACCAGCCTTGGCCAAATACATGTGAGCCTGTTAGTGTACATGCTATGTCTAGTGCGGGCGTGCTTTCTGCAGTTTACCTCAAAGTGCTGCTTTAAAATGTCTGCAGTAATTACAGCCGCATACAACTTTTGGCTCGTAACTCCAGGACCTGTCTGCAGATATTGAGTAACAGTCTTTCCTGGTTTCTGGCATGAAGCTGATAGCTATATCAGCATGTCAACAAGTTTTAGGACAAGAGTTACACAATGTGCTTTAGAAGTTGGTAAAGGGTTTGCGGAAGCCTAAAGTTAAAAGTCTTGGAATCCCACTTTACTTTAAAGGTTGCCTTTTTTTAAGTGTTTTTATCAAAGTATATACATTTAAATAAACTACTGGTACTTGGTAAAAAAAAGGGGGGATTTCTGTTTGCCAAGAAATAGTAGTGCAGCTCCCTTTGCTGTATGTCTTTGGTGTCTAAAAGACAGGTTCAACCAGATTTCAGGTTTTTCGTCCTCAGATATTCTTTCTTAGTCAATTTATTTGATAAATATTAAAATTTTGTGCCATTGTCTCACTTATCCTCATTACCAAAAATCACTGACTAGTTTTCTTTTTGACACCCCGGCCTTGGAGGATCAACCGCAAACATATTTCTGGCCACATCACGGAAAACATGGATGATATTGAGCGAGTAGCTTGGGTTTATATGTTTTTGGGGAGCTCTACAGAGGTGCCGGCATGCATGTCACCGGGGCTGGGTTCATGAGTTCATTCAGTCTCTCCTGGTGCGGTGTACTTCACTCCTGCAGCGGGAGCTGCGTCTGGATGACGGCCGCTTTAAACGTGACTTCCATCTGTCTAGTTTGAGCTTGAACCTGAGAAGAGAAAAATACGAATAAAACTGGGGGATCTTTTAAGAAAAATGTCTCAATGAACATAAGAAAAACATCACAAGCCCATGGACGACGAAGCTACAACAGCAAGCCACAAGCTCCCTAACCCTGCTCCCCTCCTTCTCATGCATCCACTTGTAGACAAATAAATTCTTTAACGTCTTCGTTCCAATTTGCTCGCCATTTTTGTTGCACTGGTAATGTTCGGTTTGGTCTTGTGAGGGAGGGGCTGTAAGCTAGAGGGAGAGCACGTAAACAGATGGATGATGGGAAGGGGGTAGCCCTACTCCACTCCAACAGTTCCACCCAAAACTCAGAGGTGAATTTCTAACGAAATACAAGGTTCTCTGCAGAAACCATCGAGGAAAAGACCACTGGGAACGCTTTTACAATAGATCACAAACACAACAGCTCCCCTCGCCTGCTCACACCAGCTTCCTGTCTATTTCAGGCTTCCACTGAAACTTTGATCACTTAATTCTAAGTGTGCTTGGCACATTACCACACTTGTCCATAGCTTTACAGCCTCACACAGGAGCCAGACCACAGAGGTCAATGAACCAGTATTTTCATGTCAATCTTGTTTTCATATGCTTGTGTTTTGACACTCTAATTTTATCATTCTTTCTTCATTTTGAAGCGTTTTTGTTGTTTCTAATTTTATTTCGTCATCTTTTCCCTGCGTGAGACATATTTGCCATATTTTGCAAAGCACAGAAGACTTCATAGTTTTGCAGGGGATTCAAATATTTTTTAAAACCATTACCTGCTATAATTTTGGAGGTTTGATGTGAAGCATTGACCTTTTTTGTTCTGCGTATATTCCCCTAACAGATCTCCTGGTGGCTTTGACAGTGCTGCCCACATCTCAGAGTTAATTTCTAATGAACTTGTGTTGTCTGCAGAAACAGAGTCCTATAGAAAACTACACAGCTTGTTTTTATTTAGGCTAAAAACAGCATAACCATAATTCAATGACCACTGGGAACGCTTTACAATTGATCAAAAGATGATCAAAGTGGGACTTGTCATTTTTTAGGGTTGGAAAGTGTGCACAACAAAAGCCCGAATGCTGAAATGTTGCAATAGGTTTTCCATTTTCTGTATGTTAGAATCCATTCAGATTTGTATTTATTCTGTCACCACATTGCTACCAAATAATGAGGAACTACCAAGTGATTATCTGCATTTAAGACTCTGGTAAAACTACCTTTTTATTTGTGTTAACCAAGTTTTTTTCATGATGTAACATATAGTTATACTAATGTGTTCAAGTAAGTGTATAGATCAAAGAGAGTATTGATTTCAGTATGTCCTGGTGTTTCAAGTTCTCTTTTCCTCACTCTGATCCTGTTCAAATAAACACAACATGAGAATTGAAAGTCTCTTTCCTGTAGGCGTCAATCTGACTTGGGCCTGTCCATCCCTGGAAAAGTACCTCTTTGTTGTTTCTCCAAGCCGCTGTGGTTACATCAGCTTTACGTGTTAACTTGCTATCAGTGTTACTTAGTTGCACAGGATTAAATGGCAGCACTACAATGCTCCATTGTGCTTAAACCTGTGATGTTGGTGCAAAGCGAGGTAACGGAGGTGGACCTCTGAAACACAATGTTCCCTACAGCACCTTCTCATTTGATCACGGCACTCAAAGTTTGACAGACAATTGTTGGAAGATAATCACTCAAAAGGGTGTGAAAAATGAAACAGTAATTACTTTACCGTTAACAAAATCAATTATTTGTTGTTTGGTTTTATGAGAATCCATAAT
>BSAI01000119.1:9643742-9745293 GCA_036245035.1 Adrianichthys oophorus | reverse complement strand
ATTATTTGTTGTTTGGTTTTATGAGAATCCATAATAAACGTTTATTACCTTATTTTGAACTGCAACACAGTTAAGGAACGTGTAGTGTTGGGTCAAAAGAGATTAAAAAAAAGACCTGATTTCAGCAACTGATCAAATGACAAAAAATATTCTTTTGTTTACGTTATTTTATTTTTGAGACGAAAAATTTGCATTATTGTAATTTTTATTAGATGTTCTTGAAATGTACAAACATCACTAGAAATGCAATGAAGCTGTCATAGTTCAGGCTCATCACTGGAATCAAATCATGTTTAAATATATGTGCTCTAACATAACTGCAGTCAAGCATGCCTTTCTAGAATGTTTTTTTTTTAATTGTTTTTATTAGAATTTTTTTTTTTCTTAACTCAGTAGTTGGTGGCATCTTGTTTTCATTTGCTCGTTTTTTTTTTTATTCTTATCTGTCTTTTATGTATTTTAATGCCTATTGTAGTTTAATGCTGTTACTTAATTACCTTTTTGCTTTTAATTTGCTAAATTTTTACATATTCTTTGTATCCCTCTTAATTAAAAAACTCTTTGGTACCTTGATGGCGTTGTAATGTGCTATAGAAATAAAGATTCATCCCTTTCATTCAAAACTTAAAACACTAAAAACAACAACTAAAAGCTTAAAAAGTAAAAAAATAATAAAAATACAAAATAGGTGACATAGTAAAATAATAGCACTGATAAAAGCAAAAGGAAAAACAAAATAATGCTGTGTCCAAAGCCTGGCAATAAAAAAGGTCCTTTAAATATGCTCTCAAAAGCATTCAGTGCTCGTACAGCCCTTTGTGTTTGCTCTTACCATGTATTTGTTCTCGTTCAGTTAATCCCATTTTAGAACATTTTGATTATCTTTTTTTTCCAGAAATCTGTACATGACTCTAGCCTACCGACTGCAGACTGTAAAGTGAATGTCAAAGCTGCTGCTTTGTTTTCACAGAAAAACACGGCTGCAGTACATACATAAACTCCAGTTTCTTCAGCAACTGTTCAGAGCAAAAGAGAGACACAACTGCACTCCAGGTAGTCATTTCTATTTTAAAAGACCGTTTTTTTTTTCTTTTGCAATAATGCATTCTTCCTAACACCACAGGCATGTGCAACTTCATGTCAGAGGCTTTGGCGTTTAGTCACAGAACGCTGCGATTTGATGGTTGGTGTTAAAATAGTTTTGGTTTGGACAAGTGTCAAGGTAATCATCCAGAGTCCACATGATTCGACCAGACCACCAATTAAACTCTCCCCGTTTGGGAAATCTATTGTTCTTAGACAGACAGTTTAAAGCACCAACAACTCATTCAACATTTTATTTTTTGCCTCAGAATTCTAAAAAAGACATACTCAGATGCCTCAAATGCGTTTGTACATAAGTCACCTCATCCACGTTTGTTCCTCGTGTCCTTTTATTTTAATAAGATAATGAGGCGTAACTAACAAGTTTAACTTTAAAAATTACACGAATTCCAGGCAATCAAAAACACAGGAACTTGATATTTAGTGGTATTATTTAACATTGTTGTAAATGTTACTAATAGGAAAACAAAACCCCCCAAAAAAACCAAATAGACAATGTGACATAGCTGACTTTACAATTTCTTATTCTAATTGTGACAAAGCAGCAGACAAAACCAAACTGTCTGTTTTTCCATTAAGGCCTAGTGTTGCAGTTCATGCTCAGTGGCTTAACAATGAATTATGGGGTCCTTAAAGGGCTGTTATCTCTCCAGACACCCACTTGTTTTAATAAAATGATCCTCCAGGAATTTCTCTCCAGCTGTGGGCCTTTCTATTGTCATAACCTTTCATCTTTCTTCCATCTGTAGTTACCTGGAGTCTCAGGACGTGACCTGTGGACACCTGCTGGGCTGCAGAGATGTGTCTGATGTTCATAAATCACAGTGACTGCTTTATACTGTTATTTTTCCTGGTCCTTGCTGTTTTTAGTGGGTTGATGTGACCAGACCATGTTCATGGGGGTATGACTTTAAGCTGGAGAAAGTCATTTATCTTGGTTTCACGTAGAAATTCCTTTAAAGAGAAGAACAAGATGGTACATGTTATTTTTGTGTGCTTCCTGTTAGACAAAGTTACACAAATCAATCAGACTTTATTTATGGAGCTGCTGCCGGACCAATGCGCTCACCAGAAAAGGTACAAATAAAACCACTTAAGAGGAGCAACAACAACAAAAAAGCTTGATTTGTTCAGTATACAAAAAAACTTTTGGATAGAGCATCTGGAAAAATCTATCAAGAAAAGAAAACCAATGATGTGTGTGTTGTCTTTGGAGTTGAGCCTTATTATCAGACTTTTTTCATATGTAAGTTTTAAAACTTTCATGTCTTAGTTAGGAAAGTTAGGAAAAATTAGAAATTTTCTGCAAAAAAAATAGTTGCTAGCATTTATTATTTTGTTATGTTGAAATACTACCAACCCAAAGTTACTCTAAAGCTGTTGAAAAAGTTGCTGAAATTCCTGCTCCAACATCAGACCGTGAAACATTCTGGATTTTTTCTTAAAATTTTAGATGTTTTTTCCTGATAAATTTGCTGAGTGCATTAAACAAACTAAAGACAAACACTCATGATGGTGCCAGACAAATGTTTGTGATGATCAATACATTTGCTTTTGAAAAAATCTTCTGTTCACTAACCAGTGTTGGCTGTATGTTGCAACTGAAAAGTGTGTTTTATGTTATTAGGGTAAATGGGGTGTTCTTATACGTCACGTTTTATAGAAGATCCAAAGATGTTTACAGTCAGTCCCATTCACACACAAATTCAAACACTGATGGCTCTGCGGAGTTATAGGTCCTATAACCACCGGGAGGAATGTGGGGTTCCATATCTTGACTCTTCGACACCGAACCTATAGGATCTTCCAGTCAGAAGTCGGCCGCTCCACCTCTGCACCACAGTCGCCCCAATTATATGCACTCGATCAGCTAAATCAGTATTTTTTGTCAAAATGCTTACAGTTAAATATTGCACTTTTTGCAAATACAAGACTAAGGAATAATTTTTTTTCTATTACCTGCTTTTATTGGACTTTAAAAAAATAGTTGGAATGATGATTTTCTTTTTGGGGTTTTTTTGTAAAAAATGTGGTAAAAGGAAAGTATTTCTTCAAGCCAGTCATCCAAAAATAAATAGAGTTTCCCTTAAGTGAAGGCCTTCCCAGAAAGTGGAAACTAAAATATAAGATGAAAAGAGCTGATGATGTCGCCTCGTTAAATGTGTGCATACGAAGAGGAGACAAGTCTCAATGTGTGACTCAATAAGACTCAACAAATTTAGCTCTGTGGCTGTTTGTGAGTTTGCATTAAGAGAAATCCTAGGCTTAGAGCATGTAGATGCCGATGTAACACAGATTCTGCATATGACAGCGTGCAAGCATCATTACAGAGGAAAGGCATCATGGAGGCGTGCTTTCATTTACACTTGAGTCAAAATCTTGAGTCTGGCCGAATGAAATGACCTTGGTTGTATAAATGTTTGTGGGACAGCCCAGTCCAACACAATCCCTCCAAATTCAGATGTTTAAAGGATGCTTCTGGAACAGTTTTTAATGCTATGCGATCATGTTTCATTTATCCATGTGTGCTACATTTGTTGTGATGTTTCTGACAGGACTTGAACGCTCCAGAGGTGTTGCTCCTGTTGTGCTCCGCAGTCACCGCTTCCATGCAGTGGGCGTTTGGTTAGAATTAGGCTTTGAGAAACGGAAGAAAGTGTTTGCGGTCAGGCTCACAAAGAGCATCCATCCATGATGAACAGCAGAGAACAAAATGTACTTTATTGCCTGTAAATAACACTCAAATTACTTCCTTAAAGCAGCTGCTCATCTTGTGGTTTAAGTAGAAGTATACACACGTACTTTTTTGTACACTACATTACAGCCTTATACAGCAAATCCTTACATCAGACCCTCCAAAAAACCTGACAGGTTTTGCTGCAGATCCACAACAAAACTGAACTGCAAACACGCTTTCTCTCAGGACTATAACTAGAAAACCTCTCGAATTCTGGAACGTTTAATCTTCAGTTCTCATTTAGAGCATACGAGCAGGGGAGCAAAATCTCATGAAGTGCGCGCCCCTTACACACTGGCATCTGAACACACCACATCATAAAGTAATGACACCCCTCAGGACACACACTTGATACCGACTGCGTGCACAGTTTCTTCTCTGTACTCTCAGGATGTTTTCCAATAAGAAAACTCGTCAACAGAATCCAAGTGTTGCACAATTCATTGCAAGGCAGGAGTTTATTCTTAAGTGGTGCTCACTTTTGTTCTTTCTCGTTATGAGTTTTTTGAGGAACTGGCACTTCGGCTTTTGGCCGGTAAACTTGCTGCCGTGGCTAAAACACTCTTGGAATTTTAAACATCTCATCTAAATCTGTCAATAAAACTACATTTCATTTTAGAAATGTGCTTTTCCTGTTTTTTTTACATGAATCCAGGGGCGGAGCTAGGAAAGTTTATATGGGGGGGGGGGGGCAGCTGGTCCCCCTGTACCCCCTGTAGCTATACTACTACATAAATCTCTTTTTTCACTTAACTTATTTTTTGACCCTGCTTTTGTCTTCACTTCATGACATGTTGCAGCCTCTAAAACATTATTTTCATCAACAGTTTGTAAAATTTCTCCAAAAAAAAAAAAAAAAAAAAAAGAAGAGAAGGGTTTGCCAACTTGATTGACAAAATCAGCCCAGTTCTCTTAAGAATTTTGAAAAAACTCTTATATTTAAGGTCTTTTTGTAGCGATTCTGGTCCAAGCTTTGTTTCACATATTTATCTTTTTAGCATCAGTATTTCGGCAGAGCAGCACCTCTTTGTCCACAGTTCTAAACTAGTGACAGTTTATCAACTTTAGATAATTGATCTTTTGGAAGTACTTGCTGGGAAACTGTGGCACACCACAGGAAGAAGCAGACACATTGTTCGAAGTTTTATGGTTAAAAATAGAGAATCTTGGGAATTTGTATCACCATATTTTGAGAACCTCAGTGAGATTCCAGCCTGATATTCTTTTCCTAGAATCAGAGATTCAACAACTTCTGCCAAGTTACCAAGTAATAAAAAAATTCTATCGGAGTACGTGCGAGCTTGGATTCCTACGTGTTTTGTTTTTTTGACCTGAGAAGACATGGGAAGGTGGTTCAGCTTGACCTTGCGCTTCCCCATAAAACTCATGGAAAATAATGAATGACTCTGCAGCTCAGTAAAGCATTCCCTTTATCTGCACACCACGATCTGCTCAGACATTTATGTTAGCTCCAGAACGAGAAGTTCAAAAGGAAAGGACGATGGAAAGGATTACAAAAGTAATAGGGTTCTATTACGCTGTACTCTAGTTTGTTAAGCGATCCTCTGTTAGATGGGTTCAGCTTGACAGTTGAGGAAAAATAAAAAATGAAAAAAACATTTACAGAGACAATTTATCATCTCGCTGGTGGTTGCTCATGTGGGGCAGGGGGCTTTGTGTCGGTGCTTGTGTACAATGTGGCTTCTCCTGTTCCACACATTGTTTCCAGAAGGGAGGATAAGGCCCAAAGTAATTACAGCAATTTATGATCAAAGCTGGAACAATGTCCAAGACAAATACAAGCGTGGCATCGGGTAGCAGCACATCTGAAGACACGGGGAGAACTTGAGGAAGAAATGCCAGTGAATGGCTGAAACCACATCGCTGTGTTTGTTTGTGAGGAAAAAGCGCCTGGAAGTTAATCACAGGTGTTCATTATGCGCCATGTAGGATCTGACCTCATGGGTTCTCAGTGAACTGAGGTGCAGAATGCTGCGAGTTTATAGGGACTGGTTTGGGCACAGCTGCCTGTAGTCCTTTTTTTTCCGAGTATTTTTACATTAAATTGGACATTTGACCATTCAAACTTTCTGAATATTTACTTTATCGCTACACAGATCAGGAGTAGCCAGTGCCATCTTTGTGCTAAATGATGCAGAACTCACTAGAAAGCATTTCTATGACATGAACAAAGCTGTTTCACCGGATTTCAGAAGGTAAACAAACAAGAAAAAGAGACTTGTGCTTATTTTTTTCCTTTATGGTAAAACTGCAGCGTCTCCCCTTTGGACCAAAATAGCTATTATATGTTCAGTCATGAGATGAGGTTGACAAAAGGCCTCCATGTCGGTTTATTCTCAGCAGTAGGTGGTCCTAGTTACGAGTTTTTAGGGATAAGTCATTGCTCAGAATTTTCTCCAACAGAAAGAAAGCAGATGTGTTGATCTGTGTTTAGCACACACCACAACTAAATGGAGAATAGCATATATACAGAGATCACGCCAAGTTATCACTGCTCATTTGTGTATTTTTTAGGAATGAACCAGAGGTGGGAGCATGAAAAAGAAAAACAAAGACCCATTCCAGTAAAAATCCTGTTTTGGTGTTTTTAACAAATCTTTGTAGACTTTTTCTGATGATGGAGGTCATATATAAAGAAAATTAAGTTTAAATTTCATTTCCGAGTATTTCTTTATTTAAATTGTTGTGAATCTGGAGCAGGTTGAAAAAGCTAGTAACAATATGCAATGTGAGCAATATGAGCTGCTCCGCTCCATATTGCTCGCCATTTGTGTTGCACCAGTAATATTAATAATAAGCAACAGTAAACAAAGGGATACTGGGAGATGAAGACAGGCTCACTCTGCGCCAACAGTCTCACCTACTCACAACTTGGAGTCGAATATCTGAGGAAGTACTGCCGCTCTGCATAAAATATGTCCTAGAAAACGATACGGGTTTTATAAATTTTGCCTAAAAATTGCATAATCATAATTAAAAAAACCACTGGGAACATTTTTGAAATAGATCAAAAGATGATTGGAGTGGGACTTTAAGCAAAAAAAGAAGTGTCCTGAAGACGGCAAGGACTCCACGAATGAGCAGCTAAGGTAAAAAAAAAAGGCCTGGAGACATTTACTAAAAATTGCTTTATGTAAAAGCTTTATGTAAAGAACGTTTGGCTCAAAAATAACAAACAAAAAGTCGCCCAAAACTTCCCTCCGGACTTCACAACAGTATTTAGGTCAAAATTTGCACGTTTTTTTGCTCAGTATCTCTCAATTTGGAAATAGAAGACACAAAATGAAGAGAGTCAATCACTGAATGTTTAACATGAGGCCTGTGTGCTTTTTTTCCCCTACAGATGAGTTTCTGATGCAACGCACTGTCAACAGAATGTGAAACCTTGAAACTGAGACTGCTACCGAGCTCCTGAATGTCTCTCAGTTTGCCTAAGGAGCCCGTTGTCCTGTAGTTGTACCCCACTAAACCTGCCTTCAACTGTACGTGAACCTCTGACCGCAAACATACACCGCCGAGTCCTCCGAGCGGTGACAAGTAAAGATATACAGTTTCCTTTTTCAGACACCCTTGCTCTGCATGGAGCGCAGAAATAGTATTAATTTGCTATGAGGTTGTGAAACTGATGCTTTTTCTTTGATGTGTGCACGACTCCACTTTTGATGCACGACCCCTTCATCCTGGGCTTTTGTCTCATAAGTTAATGTCTCAAAGGCTGTCCGGCCTCATCCATAAACGCCGGCTTGACTGCACCATAAATGGGAATGATTTATCCGGCCCCCGTAAGCTTGGAGTAATGAACTGTTGCGTGAAGCTTCCTGCACTGCAGCTGTTTGAGTCAAAATGAACATATCCGGAACGTTCCCCTCGTCCCTCCGAGGCCGTCCACATTTGGGTCTGTGGGTCTTACATTTAATGATACTTTGTCATTTGCAAGTATTTGAAGTGATGAAAGTGATGAACATTACTGCAGGCTTGATGAAAAGATATATGAATATTTAATAGCTACAATAAGTAGTTTTGTGTTTAACCTGTATTTGTTATAGAAAATGCACATTAATGGCAACTGCAGTTGCACCAAAATAGTGAATTTTTGGTTTTAGTTCTCAATCAGCAAATACATACATTTTAAAAGCATAATGTCAGCATGTGAATGAATTTTATTGATGTCACAAAATAAAAGTCGTAGAAATGAGTGTTGGCTTACTTCCATGTCAGCAGTCCCGCCCACAACTCAGAGGTGAACTTCTAATAAACTCTTGCCGCTCTGCAGAGACTATGTTCTAAAAAACAACATTTTTTTTTTTTTATTTTGGCTAAAAACGGCATCATCATAATTAAAAGATGATTTTACAATGGATCAAAAGATGATCGGAGTGGGTCTAAACGTTTGAAATGCACAATAATGCCATAAAAAACGGTTCATTTTGCCTTTAAAAACCTTATATGTTCACCCCAAACTTCTTCCTGTAAATGGGCACCAACTCTGCCCCACGAATGCTACTCAAAGCCATCACAGAGGAATGCCACTTCCCCTGAATTTTAATCATGTCCTGTGTCTTTGAATTGCATATTTCAAAGTAAAGCCTGTTTTTGTCATGGCCGGCTTTGACTGGAACACAAAACAGATGGAAGGAAATTGGAGATAAATGCAGATGGAGTCCATGTGGGACGAGATGAGACAGTGATGATGTCAATAAAGGCATGATGTCTGCATGTATATAGGTGCACAGGAGCATAAATGCAACAAAAGCACAACCTCTCTGAATGGTAGGAGGTGGTGCACTGACAGACCCTCAGGCCTCTGGCACCTGTAAGCTTAACACCCTCCAAAGCAATTAGCCAGGGCACACAACAGCACCACCCAGAGAGCACATATCCTTTACAGATAATTAGGATGACATTTTGAAGCGTTCCCGCCAAAATCCTATCGTTTTGATGTGGTTCTAGAGTCTCTGCCCTGCATAGCAGAGATTAAACACTACCTCGTAGAAGACACTTCAAAAAAACTGTTGGGAATATTTTTGACAGAACTTTTCTCAATCCTTTATTTCCCACTTCTGCATCTGGGAGCCAGCTGTAGCTCTCTGTATACACTGTGTGAAGGGTGTTTAAGTTTGATTGAGGTCAGCAGCAGGTTTGTCTACTATGACGGACAGCTGATTGACCAAATGAGGGGTCACCACCATGGCTTCCAGCGGGACAAAATGACACTTTGAAGAAGCGGGATGCTGAAATGCGGGCTGCTGCAAGGACAAAGATGAAGAGGTGATGAAAAGCCAGAGTTCCAGTTGTAAGAGGGAAGCTGAAATCACAAAAGAAGTTCATCACAACAGAAGATTTCAGTATTTACTAAAGTAGTACTAACACTTTAATGAGTATTGATAAAGTAAAGATTTTCACAAGTGTAGACAAATGTGGAAAAACTATTCAACCTTTAATTTTTTATTTAAACTTGTGGGAAATTTAACTCCTTGACACTTGGATGTATTTCCAGTTATGAAAGAGAAAATGTTTTTGTTTGGTCTAGATGCTGAAATTTTGGAGCAGTTTGATGAATATTGGCATCAATAGGCTCCAAGGGGTTGCAATGTGAAAACATATGCTCCAGATCACAAATCATAATACGGTATTTTTTTAATTTTCTGCCTTTATTTAAATTAATTATTTTTTACCTTCCCCTTCATGAACCGTCACCTTAATGTGGTGGAGGAGTTTGAGAGCTCGAGTGATCTCAGGAGCTCTACTGTCTGGGGCTTCAGCCCCTGGTAGGGTCTACCATGGCAGACAGGTCTTGGTTGACGAGCCAGACAAAGAGCGGTTCAGAACCCAATCGCCTGGATTGACGTTACCGGGGGACCAACCTGGAACAAGCCCTGGGGTAGGGGTTCACAGGTGAGCAGCCGGTGACCGGGGCCCCAGTTGAGTAAAGCCTGAAGGAACGACGTGGTATCACTCTCCAGTGGGCCCACCACCTGCCAGTGCAATGTGATTTGGGGGGCAGTCGAAGGCGAATGCCTCGGCGGCCTAAACTCGTGGAACTTGGCTTTTGGAACATGTAACCTCTCTGGGAGGGAGGGAGCCTGGGCTTGTGCGGGAGGTTGAGAGGTACCGGTTAGATATAGTTGGGCTCACCTCTACGCACAATCTGGGCTCTGAAACTCAGTCACTCGAGAAGGGTTGGATTCCCTGGTAGGTGGAACACACCCTCCGGTCCCCCTTCTTGAAAAGGGGAACCACCACCCCTGTCTGCCGTCTTCAGTCTCCCTGGGAAAGTCTTTGCCAGGGTACTGGAGAGTAGAGTCCCTTCGATAGTCAAACCTCAGATCCAGGAACAACAGTGTGGTTTTTGTCATGAAACTGTGGACCAGCTGGACCTCTTTAGGGTGCTGGAGTTCGCTCATCCAGTCCATATGTGTTTTGTGGATTTGGAGGAGGAGTTCGACCGCGTCTCTCGTAGTGTCCTGTGGAGGGTGCTTTAGGAGTATGGGGTCTGGGGAGCCTTACTGAGGGCTGTCCGGTCTCTACATGACTGGAGTAAGAGTTTGGTCCGCATAGCCGGCAGTAAGTTGGACCTGGTTCCGGTGCATGTTGGACTCCAGCAGGGCTGCCCTTTATCACCAGTTCTGTGTTCATAGTTTTTATAAATACAATTTCTAGACACAGTCAGGGGTCGGAGGGAGTCTGGTTTGGGGACCACAGAATTTAATTTGTGCTCTTTGCAGATGATGTTGTTCTGTTGGCTTTATTGAACCAGGACCACCAGCATGCATTGTAAAGGTTTACAGCCGAGTGTGAAGCGACTGGGATGAGGGTCAGCACCACTAAGTCTGAGGCCATGGTTCTTGACCGGAGAAAGGTGGTTTGCCCTCTCTGGGTGGGTGGAGTTCTCCTTCCCCAGGTGGAGGAGTTTAAAGATCTTGGAGTCTTGTTCACAAGTGAGGGAAGATCGCAGTGTGAATTTTGACAAGCGGATTGGTGTGGTGTCAGTACCGGTCCATGTAGTGAAGAGTGAGGTGATCCAATACTCACTTATGGTCATGAGCAAGGCAAGAACAAGGTCCCGAATACATGCGGCCAAAATGAGCTTGCTCCGTAGGGTGTCTGGGCGCCCCCTTAAAGATAAGGTGAGAAGCTCGGTCACCCGGGAAGAGCTCGGAGGAGAGCCGCTGCTCCTTCACATCAAGAGGAGCCATCTGATCCGGATGCCTCCTGGACGCTTCTCTGGGGAGGTATTCTGGACATGTCCCACTGGGCAGAGGCTCAGGGGAAGACCAGGGACAAGCTGGAGAGACTACATCTCTCAGCTGGCCTAGGAGTCCCCCCAGAGGAGCTGGAGGAAGTGGCCAGGGAGAGGGATGTCAGGGCATCTTTGCTTAGACTGCTGCCCCCACGATTTTTGACATAAAAAAAAAAGCCTTAAAATCCTCCTCTATGAGTAGAAAAGGTTTTTCATAATTTACTTCTGCATTTCAGCTCATTTTTAGGTAAACAGTGTTTTTTTTCCAACTGAAGCCGCCTTTATTCTTCTCTCAAGAAAAACTTGAATTTTGACTTTTTTTTTCTAAACAGAAAAGGCATTTACCAAACATACTTCAAAAACTTAAAAACATTGAAAAGTGAGTGTTTTCTAAAAATGTTTTAATGGACAAGGAATAATTTTACCCCAAATCCAAACACCTAAATATATAGAATAACTTGGGAAAAATAAAGAACAACAATACCAACTAAAAGAAAAAAAAGATTTCATATGTGACAAAATGTAAATAGTTACATGCAGAATGAGGCTAAAATGATAGAGAAGACAATTTAAATTAAAGGACTCAGCTTTGAATCGTTTAAACTGCCAAACCGTTTTATGAATGTAACAGCTGGGACAAAACAAATTTAAAAAATGAACAAAACATTGTATTTGTTCTTAATTAAACTACACGTGTGAATGGACTGTGAAGACCAAGGCACTCCACTCACACTTATAATACTTGTGAAAGCCAGTTTTCACAAGGAAAATACAAAGAAGCTCATTTGTGCTGCAGGCGTGCAAAAGGTGAACTCCAGCAGTAACACTTTAGATGTGATTAAAACTCAAAAATCTTTCCTGAACATTTAAGTACTGTTCAACAGTTCCATCCATTCAGGTCATCAGGAGCTTTCTGCATCTTTGATTATTTTTGTACAATCGTTTTAAACCAGTCATTAGAAAATACAGTTTTAGAGTTAATGAAACAGTAACGGCTACTTTTATAAAATGTCATGTTTGCAGCAAACTGACCTCTTTCATAGTTTTGTAATAGTAAATGTAGATAAATAAAGCATATAAAGCTAAAACGTAATCAAGACAAGACTAAAAGCAAACCAAGAGCATGAAAGTGACAGATAAAAGCCGGGCTGAGGTTTGTGTTAAAGACATGAGTGGTCCCCTCGTTTGGAGCAGGAACTGTTCCCATTCTTCCCGTCTTGGTTGTGTGAGAATCAGAACCCTCAGGCCTTCTCCAGTGACTTGTAGTACTCTTTCAGCACAGCCCAGGCCGACGGCGCCATGAAGCCATCCGGAGGGTTTTGTCCTTCACGAGCCAGCTTTCGCATGCGAGTGCCTGAGATGAAGTCATAATCTTGATGGCTAGCAGAGGAATAAAAAAAAAAAGTCCAAAGAATGGTAAACATGGTACAAAATGAGACATCTGCTGGCTGACAATTGGAGAAAAAGACAGGTTCTCAGTAACAAAAAACTTTAAATTTACAAAATAAAGATGTTATTCTCTAAAATGACATAAGAACTACACTTTCATAGTAAGGAGCAATTGCTTTTATGTCAATTCCAGTTTTTAGAAATGAGCCTTTTTTTTTTTTTAGCTCTAAAAACTCTCTATTTCTCTTCTCTTGGCATCCGATTAAACAAGCAGTTAATATTAATTTCCTGTGTCTTTCTTTGACTAAATCATGTTATTTTTCAAAGTAAGAAAAACCATTTAGTTACCGCAAAATTAAACAGTCGTCTGTCAGAGTGAAGGCATTCCAGAGGCTTTTATTTTCATCACCATCTCTTTCCTGTGTTTAACAAATGAGGCTCCAAACTTCCAAAGAGAAAATTTAAAGGACTAAGAAAAGCTATAAGAAGATTTGCAGGCAGCAAGAAGCCAGAAATCTTTGGAATCTGTCCCTAGTGAAGCCCTTTAATGTTTTCTGAAAATGGCTTTCCACCTCTCTACACTGGAGTTAATTTTGACCATGAATATGATCACAAATTGTGACTAAAAATATGCTTTTTGAGTTTAGAAAACAAAAAAAAAAAAAAACAACCATACCAAAAAAATCTGGTGAGCAGCTTGCTCTGATCTGAGCATTGTCACTTCAGACAAAGATAGAGATGTGTTGGTGATTTAGATGCTAATCTCTAACTTGTTCAGAGTTTGGAAGAGTCAGAATGGCCACAAGAAGGCGGCAAACTCTGGAAGTGCAGCACTTTTGTCTCTGAGATGGAATTTGTGGCACAAACTGCAAAATAAAAGTGCTGAGAATGCACTTTTGTTCCCAAAAGTTATCCAAAAAAAAGTTTTAAAATGATACCCGTTTGCACTCTTTCACATGGTCGGCAAATGTCAGTCCACTTTGAACTTTTTGTGGTGTAAAGGACAAATGAAGTATGATACACAACGGAGTGAAGGATTGTGAAATTATTAGTATTTGTTTTTTATTAAAAACAACTGGATCTTCTGTTCTCTGGATCTTTCTTTCATCATTCCGATAAAAGTATGAAAGAATAATACATTTCCTAGTCTCATCATTTGGTCAAACTTCAAACAATATCAATAGATTATTGGTCTCATTTTAGACAAAAGACTAAAAGAACTGATTGGAGTTTTGGGGAAAAAAACGTATCTTGAAACATCCAGTTTTACACAGAAAAATGTTACGTTAGATTTGCATCATGAATAATAAAGCTAATCCTTTGATTAGTCTTAACAACTGTGGCAGCTACAGTTGCATAACCCAATGTGGATTGTTTGTATTAGATCTGGAGGAAAAGCAAAGAAACTATATAATTAGTCATTATGCACACTGTCTATGTGCAGACTTTAATCAACGGCAGATCCTGGTAATTTCCTTGAACATCAAAAGTCATGCTAATCCTCAAAGCCTTTTAAGTCTACAGGAAAGAAAAGCAGCTGCTGTTTTCCTTGGCTCAATATTTTACCTCAGACAGCAATGAAAAAGAAAAAAATTGAGTTTTTTTCTGTGAGCAATAAAAAAAGCATCTCTGTTTAGCATGTTTAGCCTAAAGTTAAGTAATTAGTCTGCTATAAATCTATACATTCATTTCTTAATTAATTCTGTGTGAGCCAGCACTTCCTGCATACCTCCCCTGTATCCTATTACTTAAAAATAAATTACCTTAAAAACTACAGGAGACAAAAGAGTCCACTCCTCAAAACGGCCCTTCAGACTACAAAAACAGTGCTTACTTCTTGGGGTCATAAAAGTCCATGGCTCTTTTGATCTTGTTGTAAGCAGCAACCTTGAAGGGTACTATCTCAAGGCTGATGAGGCCTGGAGCCATGGTGAGGACCTTAGCTCCATGACTGGGCTCATAGAGGTCCTTTCCGGTGTCTGGGTGAGGCATGCCTGCAGGGTCTCGGCCAACGATGTAGAAATTGGCTCCAGCCACCATCCGCGCTCTGCAGTGCCACTGAACCTGAGACGATGGGTTCAACCACGCAAAAACAAATTTAAAAAACTTCAATGAAGGATGTCTTGACGTTAGGGAGGAAACATTCGGTGAATAACGGCATCAATATCCTAAAAGTATGAAACTTTTACATGTTGATGTTTGATTAGTTTGTTAGGTTGATTTTTTTAAAAAAGTCTGGGATGGAGGTTTGTTGGAAAACACTACAAAGAGTGTCTTTAAACAATTGTAAGTTCCTCTTTTTCACATTTGTTTCTCTAAAAAAAATTACAAACGATGTGACTCTGATTGTGTTTTACAGCAACATGTTTGTTCAGTTACTTCTGAGGAAAACTTCAACGCTGTGTTCAAACAAATGTCAGACGTACAACTGCAAACATCATGGTCTTGATTATTACCTCGGTTGGCCCCGCATACATCATGGGGGAGGGAAAAATTGCAACAATAGTGGAGTCTGGATTCAGCACGCCTTCTTCCATCACTGCGGCGTGCTGCTTCATTCTCCATGGCAGAGGCACGTCGTCGTCCTTGGTCCAGCCCCCCAGCGGGTGGAGCAGAAGGACAGGCCGGCGGTAACCACGCTCAATCAGACGCTTCTGAGTGTCCTGCATCAGAAGGGCGTGGCCGTTGTGGACTGGGTTACGGAGCTGGAAGGCAAAGATGGCGTCTAAAACCAGGAAAACAAGCAAAGGTTATTAAAGCCTAAGTCCCAACTGCCCTTACGGGTGGATACAAGGGCTCTGTGGGTGAAAAATGGGCAAACGTGTACATGTTACACAAGTGGGCCACACAAAATATCAAGGACTAGGTGCCCATAAGGCAGGGATAGGCAACTCCAGGCCTCGAGGGCCACATTCCTGCATGTTTTCCAACATACCATGCTCTGGCATGTTCTAATAGGCTGGACACACCTGAACCAGGTAATCAGCCATGAGTAGGGCTTGGATATCTGGAAATTATGCAGACACTGTGGCCCTCGAGGCCTGGAGTTGCCCATCCCTGACATAAAGTGAAAATGATCATGCACATTTTCTTCAACGGGCATGCGGGGGGCCACAAATCATAGCAAACACATATGTAACATGTAAGTTACGGTGAAGTAGGCAAGATGCAGGCATGTTGTACGGATTAATTTTTTATACCCCCTCATTTTTAAAAATAAGAAAAGTAGACACTTAGAGCTTTGCTTGTGTGAGAATCTTCCGGACACTTACTAATCCCGTGCACACTCAATGCATGCACCATTTGCATGCGGTCAGTAAGAAGTCAGCACTTGCTGACGATTAGAGTATGGTGGCACCATACAACAGCATCACCCATATGTCATAAGTGTGTGCAACTGAAATTATCCTTACAAAGGCTTCATAAAACTCTTCCCACAAGCAAAGCAATTGTACATTTCACTTTTATCAACTTCCCTTGAAGTGGCCGTAAGAGCCTCAAGAGAACTGCAAAACACATCCGTGCTCCTGTCTACAACCTTCCACGGGCCTGGACAACCCAATGACCCGCAGCACCCATATGAGTCGATCCTTTACTGCTTTATGTGACTAAAGCTTTAGTTCCTTATAGTTAGTATGTCCATTTTAGCAAGAAAGTATCAAATTTACCAAAGATAGTACGCTAAAAACTGAGCTGTCAAAGTCCTGACCCGCAGAGTTAGTATAAAGTTCTGTTCAGTTGTAAAGATAAAACAGAAAGAAATAGGGAAAATTTGTTCTGTATTCCTTTTTCCATTTAGTTCAGGTACATAGAATATAAAGCCTGAACCTGCCACCATACCTGCATTCATTTCTTTAAACTTCTGCCTCAGCTCGTTGGGAGTTAGTCGGTACTGGTCAAGACCATCATTCCAACGGATCCTATCCAGAACTTGCAGGTCTCCACCAACCAGCCAGTCCCCACCTTCCATCACCATCTGCAGTAATAATAATAACGGTGAATAAAACAGTAAACACAAATCAAACTGGGTTTAGATTTCAAGCATCGTAGACCTTTCATTTCTTTGGTTTAATGCAGCCAAGCTTTCTAATAGAACGAATAAACAGTATAGTATAAAACACTCAGCAAAATGACAGACTCTGGACATTTCTACTTTTTATTAAAGTATCTATCTTAACTTAGATAAAAGCTCTCCAAATAATAAAGTTTTTTTCAATTTTGAAAATAAACTTTTACAGCCTGAAAGGAAAAAAAAGCCCCTTCTCCTGGTGGCAGACAGAAAAGGCCAAACAAAACTTGAGTATGTCTTCACAAATATAACAACTTTATGAATATTTTAAATGAATAAGTAAAAAGAGACCTGAAAGATACAGAAAGTGTTCAGAGAAAGAAATGGTTTCCCTGTCTTCTCAAATATCCATAGAACATATAAATAAAAATGTTTTTGTTTATGCATGCCAAATGAATGCTCTTTCCTTGGTGTGTAATATGATGAATGTTAAATAAACAGTGTTAGTGCTGTGTAAAGGAAGAGCACCATTTTTTTCCCAAGAAATCACACTTTTGTTTTTCAAATAAGACCATGTTTGCTTTACTAGTTTGAACTAATGGCGTGTGGAAAAAATAAAAAAATAAAAATAAATAAATTATGGAAATCTTTTTTATCTGTAGTTTTTCATTCTGTAATGAATGCTAGGGAATGTCAATAGTCTTTTGTATGGAAAGCTGAGTTTATTCTAGTCATTTTGACACGCTGGATGAGAGGATGGAATTTGGGGAGACGCTTCCAAAGTTATTATAAACTAATTAAGTTGGAACTAAGATAGGGTCCTTATTTTCAAAATCTACTCACTACCATCAAGTGAAATTGGAAGAATTTGTGCGAGACATTTTATGAACTTAACATAGGTAAAGATCTGATAAATGCTCATGACCACATTCACCAGAGTTTCCCCTTGTGGGATTCATCAAACAAAGTCATTCAAGTGCTAAGGAAGCAGGAACCGGCTCCTTTGGTTTCAGGCACTATGTTTCGCCTGCCTCCTGCCGCACTCATGAGACCAAAGATAGAATTACTGAAATTGCTGACCTGTGCTATTTTAATATGATACAAAGTGACAAACTTACGTAGAAAAATCCACCCGTTTTGCTGAATTCCCTAGAATGTAATTTATCATGTGAGAACTCTTTGATATCTATACTTTAAAAGCAGACTTATTAATGCATGCTATGCAGATGAAAGAGCGGTGTGCAGCTTTAGCATCACTACAACTTCATAGAAAGCTGCTTTACTCATTGTAAAAACACACCAAAAAAATCTTGGGTTTTTTTTCTCCTTTTGTCCACATCAACGATGAAAGATTAAATCCTTGTGTGGATAAATTGTCATGTGAAGCATGTACACATGTAGCATGTTTAATAACTGTAATAGCCTCCCTTCACATGTGAGAAAGCCTAACCAAATAAACAGCTCCAACACTGTAGCTTCCAGAAAAAGCGTCTCCATCTGACACACAGGTAAACAGGAAGGATTGGATTGACGGCATGTTATGCAAAAAAAAATGTCTATTTGTGGCTGGAAGGAGGAGGAGGAATTTTTAAAAAATTATAGCTGTAACGATAAATGAGTGCTGACAGAAAGGCTCCAGTGCACTAAGCTAAACATATACTGATGTGTGCAAACACACAACTTTAATGGGCGAGACCCTCATCAGGGAACTTGTGTTAGGTTTTAAGTGCCTGGGAAAGACAAAAAAAGAAAGAAAAAGTCACAGCTGTGAGAATGGCGCACATGTGCTGAGGAAGCACTGACACATGAGGTGACGACAACGTAGAGCTATGGTACCAATATTTGAAATTTGCAGATTGTAATGCATTAGCAAACTGTCAGGACAGATTTCACCATGAAAAATAGAGAAGCATAAATGTAAAACTCGCCACTTTGTCTTCAAACTACTCTGGGTAATTTTATTGCTGTGCTAATGAGACACAGTCAAGGTTTTTAAAATAGGATGCTGGAAGTTTAGTAGCAGTTAACTGTGTTCATTCATGACAGGCAAAACTAGCCACGTGTGTTCATTAAAATCCCACTCACTAAAATCCAAAAGAGTTCCCAGTGGTCTTTTTATTATGATTATGCCAGTTTTAGGCAAAATCTAAAAATGTGTGGTTTTCTAGTACATTCTCTGAATTGTGGGAGAGACTGTTAGCGTGGAGGAACCCCGCCCCCTTCCCATTTCCACAGAGCATCTTTTTTGTCAATTCCTGATCAACAACATATTGAATAATGAAATACTCAGAAATGAAATGTTGGTATACATTTTAAAATATATCTTCCATGATCAGAAAAATGGCAAAAGAACATGTTTAAAATCACTAAAAAACACAATTATTATCAAAGTGGGTCTTTAAAAACATTGTAAATTTAGCTGGCATTTTACAAACAGCCTTGCATTACTGCTCTGAGTGTATTGAATATCTAAAAAAAACAAAAAAAAAACTATTTTTGTCAGTAACATGAGACACATTCCTGTCTAGAAATAAAGCCTAGGCACTTTGCACAGACCGTGCAGGATCATTTCTGGACACCGTCTCCCTAAAGGGTCTACCTGAGCCCCACCAGTCAATAAGAGCTTGACTAAAAAAAGAAATAAAAACGGGCTAAATTAGGAAAGCAGATGGCTAAATGGAAATATGGATGGGTGGGGACAGAGCAATGCAGTCTCAAAAACATATTTTGGAACCGGCCGAGCAGGAGAATCGACCTCCAAATGTAACACCTGCAAATGTGGGTGGACCAAAAGTCTTTGAGTGATTACACTGAACGTTTGGGCAGAACGTTAGAAAAACTGAGCCCTGACAAGCTCAGTTTTTCCAGAAGTAATATGAAAGTAACAGCTAGGACCTCTTTCTTAGCGGAGTGGAAACTGCGAGAACAGTCTGCTTCAAATTAAAAGCATGCAACAATTAGGACAAATGTTGTGACTTAACTGACTTGTGAAAAAATTTTAATTAGCACAAGTTGATTAAATGAAGCATTTCCCATTTTCAGTATTACTTTTTTTAAATGAACAAAAGATCTGTACATAGAGTGCAGTTGGAAATCAGTTGTTCAAACAATTAACATCAAAGAAAACTAAAGTTTTCTTTAAATTGATGTATGGGAATGATTTGCGGCTTTGAGACACATTTCACTAATAAATAATACAAAATGTGTAAGCCCTTTCAAACTTCTTAAAGGTTTGGATTAAGAATCAAAATGACTGATTATAGTGTGTTCTGGCAAGCTTTACTCAAAGAAATGTATGTGGCTGCCAGCAGAAAAAGTGTCCATTCGATGTAATCAATAACCACTTGGCTTGTCTTTAAGTTACTCTCAGGAGGTTTTTTTTGTGATGTCCCACACTCTAAGCAGTTCAACCTGTGTGCAGCTGGCAGCGCGACAGCAATGAAAGATACTTTACAGTGTTTTTCTTTGGAGAGGCCGGCAGCATAAACAGGCCAGATCTGATTTTCCGTACTAAGAAGAATGGGAATTGCACTTTGTGTGAACACAGAATAGCTTTACCAAACAAGAAACGCTAAAATGTGGTTTATGAAGTATTAGATTTTTCTTATTCCGAACCTTCTTGGTAAATTACTTTAGAACCCAGGATAAAATAGGGGTATTTGCTTTAGGAAAACTGGGTTTTGGGATAAATTACTACTAGACTTTCTGTTGGTACTTCAATTCCCAGTTTTTTTTTAATCATTTTGGCTTACTTATGCCAGTAAGCCAGACTGACCTACAATAACCGACACCTGTCTGACAGTTTCACAACTTCTGCTTTTTTAACCTTGCTTGTCATTCTAAAGAGTTTCCAAATCTATAATAAATCTGGAAACATTAAGAATTTCATGATCCTTTTAAGTAGAACTAGTTTTCAGCATGAATTAAACCAGAAGAGATCTTTTTATAAAGACTGATCTTGCCATGCCTTTTAATTTTGGAAGTTGATCATTTGAGCTACTTTGGGGGACTATGGACAATCCCACAAAAGTCTTAAACATTGACTTTAAATGAAAACTGGATTGAGTAACTCCCTCCCCTCTCGTGTTCCAAATCGGAAGTACTTGCTGGCTCCAAGAAGCTAAAATCCCATGGACTTTCTTTGGGAAACAACTAACAGCTATAAACAGCTAATCCTGTGTCATTATATTGGTCAGAATAACCATTTTTGCTCTGCTACCTAACATCCGCTTGCTAATCCTATTTTCTTTTTGTATTTTTTCTGTAGCACAAGTTATGAAAGTTATTAACTGGACAATCAGATCCCTCAATAAATGTATGTAATCTCACGTCGAACAACAAAAGTGTTTGATCAATTTTCTCAAGCCCGCTATTCAAGTGTGGTCTTCCAACAAACTCACTCCTAATTAGCAAGAGGGGTTTCCATTGAAATGTTGACTCAGACTCTGGCTTCAACACGGAGATGTCTGTATCGTGAAAAAATGACTGACTTCAGTTCTTTGGAGCTGGAAGTAAGTCATTTTCTACAGCTGATGTCACACTCACTCAGTCCAGATCTCATTTACAGGCAGTGGTCTAAAACAGCTGAGTGACTTACCATGAAGCACTGCACAACTCATACTTCTCTCTTCATTTTCTTAGCAACTTTTATTTTGGGTTCCTTCACTGCACATTAAGAATTTATAATCTATTCCAGTAATTCCAACTTTCACAAATATCTAATACTTTAACACAGTGGTTATTCAAGGTCATTTTGAACTAGCATGAATTACTGTCAAACACTCACCTTAATGTAAGGGTGGTCTTTACAGGTAGTGCCCCACTGCCGAGCACAGCGCTCTTCTTTCCTGTGTTCATAAAACTCTGGGTTACGAAGGATGGCCACTCTTTTGCCCTCGTACACCAGGGCCATAGCGGTGATGCCATCCAAACGCTCCTTATCGGCCTTCGATACTGGCAGCACCACAGGCACAGAAAGATTGATCACACCACCTGTTCGACAGGAGGAGAAGGGGTGTGTAACTCATTACTGCCTTAAGGTTACCCTGAAAAACATAAGTTTTACAAACAAAAGTAGAAAAGGCTAAAGATTAGATCTACAACAATCTTTCAATTCTACAAAAACATAAACAACTAGGTAATATATCACATGAATCTTAAAATATAAAAAAGCCAAATAAGCATTGATAAATACATTCATATAGCTCAATAATATTACTTCTTATAATAATAATATTAACCATTTATACTGTATTGTTCAGAAGTGAATTACTCTTTATGTTGTAGGTCTACAATTGTACATTTGACTTGTGTATCTCTTTCCAGATGAATGTAACAATTGTGTGTTGAATGCTGGATGGAGATAGAATTCACATCAAAATACTTTTGCAAAAGTTTTTTCAGTTTTGCAAGTGGAAGAATTATGAGTGAACCATTTTACATTTTTGTCTAGGATTGAGCTGTTACCTCAGTTCTCTGTGACAGTGGTTCACTCTCCCCGTTTATTGTCCAAATGTCTGTGCCACAGGTAAACAAAGCATGGTGTGTAAATTTAGTGAAAAATGCAGAGAAACAGCTGACCTGTCCAAGTTTTTTTGCACCACTAAGACCTCTCAGAAGAAACGTTCATGTTGGCTCATGTTATTTTGCATTCTTATTGGAGACATGATTTTACAAAAAAAATGTAAAATCCATAGTTTTTAAAGGCTTCAACAGACCCTATCTAGAATGTAGTTCTCAGCTTCTGAAATGTCTTCAATCATTTAAATTACTTAACAAATAAACAAAAACAAACAAACAAAAAATGGTGTTAAAGGGCCTAAAGGGCTTTCCTTTAGC
The DNA here is from genome assembly GCA_036245035.1 of Adrianichthys oophorus. NCBI lineage: Eukaryota > Metazoa > Chordata > Actinopteri > Beloniformes > Adrianichthyidae > Adrianichthys > Adrianichthys oophorus. The sequence goes on along the minus strand of BSAI01000119.1, from coordinate 9,722,955 downwards.
CTTTCAGAGTAAACTATATCCATTTATATGATCATATATTACCTCTGGCACAATAAAGAACACATTTTTGATGAAATATGAGTTCTTTTTGTGAACTTTGTTCCAACCAGCAAGTAAGACAAATTGATCTCTGAAGCTCCGCCTCTCGCTCCTTGTACGTACCGCCCATTTCATTATGTCAATCTGGAGCCGGCCTCAGCAGCGTGTCTGTGTTTCTCCCACAAAAACAAACATCCACGCTTTTGCAAAGATGGATGTGCATATTTTGTATCTGCCTTTAGTGGCCTGGACGTTTATCCCAAAAATTTGGCAGCCAGCCTGGCATTTATTAGAGTCTGGTGTTTATTCCTTCCCTGACAGAATGGTGATGGCTAATGAGTTCATTTTGTGGTGAAATTCTGTCACGAAATGTAGACAACAACACCAGATGAACATTTTAGGATTGATTGAAATGATGAGAACTTGTGTTGTGTTTTGAATAGGAATGGTTGTGAACAATTCTTTTCTCTTTGAAGCATCATCAATCTCCGTATCAAAAATCCTCTTTGCTTTCATGTAAGGGCTGCCCGGTGGCGCAGTGGTTAGCGCTCCTGCCTCACAGCAAGAAGGTTCCCGGTTCAGGTCCTGGCTGGGGGACCTTTCTGTGTGGAGTTTGCATGTTCTCCCCGTGCATGTGTGGGTTTTCTCCGGGTACTCCGGCTTCCTCCAACCGTCCAAAAACATGCTTCATAGGTTAATTGGTTACTCTAAATTGTCCCTAGGTGTGAATGTGAGTGTGCATGGGTGTGTGTTTGTGGCCCCTGCGACAGACTGGCGACCAGTCCAGGGGTGTACCCTGCCTTCGCCCATGAGTAGCCAGGTTAGGCTCCGGCAACCCCGTGACCCCGAAGGGGATAAAGCGGATTGGAAAATGAATGAATGAATGAATGAATGCTTTCATGTGAATCACTTTCCAGGAGACACCCACACCTTTATTACGTCTTTGCTCAATAATCCAAGTTCAAACCAGTTCTTCTAATTCCTCCCTCGCTTTCTTTACACCTCCTCCAGGAAATGTGTTTGCTTGTTGCTTCTTTGTCTGCAGCTGTCTTCTCCATACCACCATCTGCTTGCGCCATTCTCAGATGTGTTTAGGATCCACCCCCAAAGAAGTTGTGTAGATTCCTTACCATAATGTTCTTTGGCGTTTGCCACCGCACAAAGTTTAAACGCTAAACCGAATGAGCGTTTCTTGACAATTCCTACACAACACAAATGCCACAGAGATTTGGGGTCTGCATGACTGTACTCGACCTTGTCTTAAAGGAGCCCAGCCACTGTTAGAGACCGGCGTCTAAAGCAACGAACACCTGTTAAACCCAAGGGCTATTAGAGACAAGACACAATTAGAAGAAATACGGAATTGCGTATTTAAAATTAAAATGTTTTGTCAATCAGGGCTAGCTTCGCAGAGAAAGTGGATGTTTGTGTTAGTCTGGGGGTGGTGCTGGCAGCACAGATGATTCCTAGAAGGGGTTGTTCTCACTTGTCTACATCAGCTCATAAGAACCCGCTCAGTTTCGTGGGTTGGGAGGGACTGGAGCTCAGAGCACAGGTTTTAATTAAAATACTACTTTGGGGGTGTTTATAATGAGGAAGGAATGAACATTATAATACACTTGGTTTTTCATGGTATAGGCCCTTTAAACTTTACTCAGTCACTGGAGAAAGCTGTTTCACATCAAACAGTCTAAGTGGGTGAGTTCCGGTGACACCGTGTTCTAATCATTGATCTTTCAGTCTGAATATTTTGTCTCAGTACCTTCACCGCATCTTATGCTACTTTCACATTGGGCATGTGACACGTGTTCAACACTGTGCTAAACACGGGAGGGTTCTTGAACCTCGGTTTAGTCCATGGTGTTCACACTGGACAAGCAGGTTCATTCTTCTTTTCCTAGTACTTTTGTTAACAACCACATGTCTGCCACCTACAATTGGAAGAGGCTATGTGCAAAATGTCAAAGCAGAGCAAACTTGTCCAGGCTTTTTCTTTCCCAGCTCTATTTAAGTATATGAAAAACTCTGTGTCATATAATGCTGGCCGGGCACAAACACAAATTATTAATTCTTTCCTATATAATTGATTTTCAAATAGTTGGCACTTTTGAGAATGAAAAAGGACACCATCAATGTCAGTACCAAATCCAAAACCAGATTTTGAACATAGAAGCCCAAAACACTCAATTTATGCTTGTTTACGAAGACTTTTCATTGGAAGTGGTCACTTAAACGCACATTGTGGAGCGAAGTGAACATTGCTTTAAAAGGACACCTATGTGCCGAAGGCATGTTGTATACACACTGCATATCTGTGCTGTATTGGAGTGCTTTGTAGAACCTAAAGGTGGTCGAAAAGTTACACAGGCGTGAACTAGTAGTGTCCATTAACCTCATTTCACGACTGCAGATAAACAAAAAATATTATTCAAGGTAAAAAGAAAAAGTGGAGGTCAATAAGGAATGCAAAGTCAACAGACTATATAATTAACACAAAATACAAATTTTGAGTAATATTCAATATGAAATTTTTCTTTTAAAGAAAATTTAAGCATGCTCTTCCTGCACACGTGTAGCACTAATGGACTCTGAAATGACTTTCTAACTGTGTGGAGTGATAGATGTACTCAATAAAGGCAGAAAATGCAAAGTGAAATACCATTGTTGATGGTTTCAGCTATTGGTTATGTTTCAACCACTGAAGTAATTTTGATATTTGATATGTTGATGATCTTCAGTGTTTTCATTGATTATTACTTGGGAAAAGTTAACCTTACCCAAGTTTTAGTGCATCTCCAGCCAAACATACTGATGTTCAAGCTATTTCTATCTGTTATGCTGCAACATTGGAATTTCCCCATTGAAGGACAAATAAAAGATTATCTCATCTTATCTTATCTTTTCTAAAGTTTAAATAAAACTTGCAATTAAGTTGTTTTTGCTGACACATTCTGTGTGACTGTATGTTTTTCATTTTACACACTGTTTTAAGAAACATCTTACCATCCAGCAGGCAGTCAAAATGAAGACACTGCAGAAACTCTCTTTCTCTCATAAAGCCATTCAGAGGAGTGGCCCAGCCTTCAGCCAGCAACTGCACCCACTGCATGTCCAACTGAGGAGGACAGTCACATTGCCATTCATGAAATATCAGAAATTACCAATCAGTCCTCTACATACGATACATTCAAACCATAAAATGTACTTTTAAGTAATCATTTGTATAGATGGCTGTCACTACCCTGTTTTACAATTGGATTCAATTCTGGAAGGATTCAACAAAAGTCTTTTGCATAAAAAAATGTCCATCATATATACCTTTCCAATCTGCACAGCAGGAAGAGTTTCTGCATCAGCCTTAGCAAGGTCCAATTTATTCTCTTGAACATACAGTTCTTTCACTTCATAGGAACCATCAACCGGAACTATATCCTGCACAAACAAATTTCAAAAAGCAAGGTACTTTAAACAATTAATTTTAAAGAAAAACCATCACACGCAATAATGGTTTAAAAAAAGGGAATTCATAATAAGTTTTCCTGTGTATCTCAAGAGGCAAAACAGGAGCACTTATGATACTCTTATGCTCCCTGGTGGCTAGTGGAGAAATTACAGCACTATCTTAACAATTAGGTCAGAACTATTTACAGAAGTTTAAAAAAAAAAAATAGAAATAAGTGCTAAAATGTAACAGTACATAAAGCCATTTCTGGCCCTCACCCGTTCTTGAAGCAGGTCAACCAGCTGTTGGATGCACTCATTCACACTGCAGGGGTCAGTCTTCAGCACCAGCTCTGGAGCTTCTGGCTTCTCATACTCTGAATCGATGCCAGTGAATCCTATCAAAGCAGAAACTATTTTAATATAGATTTAAGCTGTGCTAAATTCAAAATGTTTCATTCCTTGGCAAAAATTTCATGAAATTGCACTCATAGCACAGATTGTTAATAAAGTCAGATATATATAGCTGTTTTTAAACTGTTACAAATGAAATGTAAAATCATGGGAACTTTGTTCGTTTTGCATACATTTAGTTCATAAACATATATTTTTTTGAAAACTTTAACTTGTAGATTTTGAAGACAAGTTACAGAAAACCGCAGGAGTTTCCCATTTTGTTCATCAATTTTCAACCTTGGCTTGTTTTTTTTTTCTTTTTTCATAAAAGAGCTACAATAGCTTGACACCACATAAAAAAAGAGGTATTCTTGATACAAGTCTCTCCACCTGCCAGCCCCTACCTTGCCTTCTGTCTATATACAAACTTTCTCTTCTGTAACACAACCTAAATGACCTCGAGGGGTATGAACGAGGCTATTAATGACTTCAAACATTTTTTTTTAAAGAAAATTAAAGCAGAGACCAGGAGAGCACAGAATTATACTGATTCTTTATTTGCAATCCCTTCTGATGTCCAGCAACAGCATAAGAAAAGTTCATTTTTTTCCCCCAACATTTGACTATGACAAACATTTTAAAAAATACAAATCAGAAATGCAAAAAAAAATGTTCCTGCAGTTTCATTCTGCAAAACAGTTCACAAAGGCTTCATTCTTGCATTTAAAGACATACTTCCATGTGCTTCTTTTCAGGAGATCAATTAATAAATAATTAATAACAAAAGCTTATTGATTTTCTTACTACAAAAGAGTAATGTTAGAATGGACTGGCAAATATACTTGTGACAACACAAACTAGTAAAAAGACAAAAAAAAACTATAAAATGTTACAATTTTAAATGTATAAAAAAAGCAACTCATGCAATCAAGAATGTGGATTGTACACAGTCATAAATGATTGCTTTATAGTCAGCGTTTGTGTTGTGTGTTACGGAATAACTGTCAAGTGCTTTAGGATGCTCTTCCTGCACGCTTGTAACACTAATGGACTCTGAAATGACTTTCTAACTGTGTGGAATGATAGATGTACTCAATAAAGGCAGAAAATTCAAAGCGAAATACCATTGTTGATGGTGGCAGCTATCGGTTATGCTTCAACCACTGAAGGAATTTTGATATTTGATATGTTGTTAATGATCTTCACTTCTTTCATGCTCTATTACTTGTGAAAACAAAAACTGCCTTCATTGATATTCTTGTAAGAACATAATATGAATTCCTACCAGCAGTTGAATGGAATGGAAAAATATAACATTTCAGAAGCTTGTAGAGTTTAACTAAAAAAAGTAAAATATATGTTTTACAAAATGAGTATCCATTAAAAGATTAAATTAAAAATATACTGGCATTTTACAGTGAGATATAGGTGAAAAGAAATATAAACTTGCTCTCTCTCATCCTCGTTCCTCAAGTCAAGATAAATAAACTAATATAAAGCAGCTCAGTATTTTAAACAAATTAATACTGTAATCTATATTGTACAAACTGTTGTTTTTCTCTGGGGGTTTTCAAGGGCAAATAATTTATTTAGAAACACAGCTGATCTGTAAATGATTAGTCCGGCTGAACTACTAGATATGAAGTGTTCAGGATAAACAATTGTGTGCTGGAACAAACATGAATGTAATTTACAAGAACGCACAACATATTAGAAAAAGATGCATAATTTTAAAAAAATGCAGACAGATGGCATTTTTTGGGATATTTAGAGTATATTAGGAAAGTAAAGGAACTTAAATGTTGCTCGCCTTTCTGCATATCTCATCAGGGGTCGCAACAGTGAAGCAGCTTTCACCAATCCGCAAACTTGGTTTGGCAAAACTTTTATGTCAGATGCCTTTCCTGACACAACCCTATATTTTATCTGGGCTGGGGACTGGCATAGGGAGGCCCGGACCCAGGCATCCCTGTGGCTACATAGCTAGGCAACAGAGAGGGTCTTGCCTAGGGAACCACACTGGGTTAAGCTCATCACGCCCCCTGGAAAACAAACCCCCTGTTCATCCAGCCAACTCACCCATCCAGACGCTAAAGTAAAGGAGGTTAAATGAAACAGCATAAATGTCTAAGTCACTGTGTGGGTTCAAAGTTTTTACTCCACCTTTTCCTTCCTACAGCCTCTGCTTTCTAATGAAAACGCAACCAGCAACACAACTATAACATAGCTAAAGATAATGATCTAGTCTATAGATTTGCAATCAAAAACCTTTAAGTAAAAAGTTCCTCAGGGCTTCCCCCAGCATGAATGAAATCCAGCGTGGTGAAAGCAGATCTGGGTTCTTGTGTAAGTGTGGATGTGCATGGACAGCAAATGGGGGAAGGGTGCCGGCAGGCACTAAAAGACACTTTAATATGGCATGCAGGTAAAAAAATAATAATCAGGAGTTTAACAATATTTTTCTTCCCATGTAAAACCACAACAAGCCAGCAAATATTTGAGGATCACAAATATTTTAAATGTTATTGTGAGGCTACCCTATACAAAAAGAGCTTTTCTGGAAAAGAAACTGCAAAAAAAGTTTTTTTTTTCTTTTTCAGAAAATAGATGAGTCATCCTACTCGTGTAAAGCACTGAAAAGTGATGAAAAGCATTTCCTCTCATTTGTGAGGTATCAGCTTGCATGAGAAACATGCCAGGTTAAAGAAATAAGGAAGTTGGGTAACAATGAAATACAAATGGCTCTAAAAGTATCAGATTAGGATTGCTGATAATTAGGGATGCAATGACTCACTTTCTCCAAAATTTGGTTCAAACCCAATTTGTGGGTCAGTTTTTTTAGTTCAATATATGATTTGTGTATTGCAAAAAACATCTTCCCCCTTAAAAAATGTTCTTAAAAAAATAGTAAGTAGTATAGCAAGTAAGTAAAAATGAAAATCCTTCAGTAGACTTATCCTAAGCCTGATGTAATGTAATAAAGCAATAAATCATAAACTCTTCTTAAATTTAGCACAAACACGTGTACACGAATACACAAAACACTTTCAGCATAAACATATGAAAATGTAGGGATGAAACAATACATTTTCCCCACAATTCGATTCCATGGTGAATTGTAGCATCCCTACAAATAATATGTGTTTTTCATTCTGAAAAAAGTATTTGAGGGATAAATGTCTTCTTAAGGACACTCTCTTATTTGATGCTCAGATAATTCTGGTATTAAATGCTATTCTAGAACAAAATAATGTCAGCTACATTGTGACTTTTAATTCTATCTGAGCCATCTGGTCTTTGAAAGTAATAAAGATTTTGAGGGCATTTCACTGCTTTTGTTCTAATGTTGACCCGATCTACAACCTGGAATGCAAGTCATGAATATATGGATTAATGCTTAGCAGAATCATACTTCACCTCTTATCTCCCCTGCTCTGGCTCTTTTGTAAAGGCCTTTCACATCCCTCTGCTCACAAACGTCCAGTGGGGCATCTACAAAAACCTCAAAGAACGGTAGTCCCGCGGCTTCATGGATCTTCCGTGCATTAAGGCGATCCTGTCAATGAAACAGCATTGGACATTTATTAGAATGGGGTACACTGTCCTGTTGCATTTCTAAACTTAAACACATCTTAAAACAATGAAAGACAATTTTACATTATTTCTCCTGTTTAATAGTTAATGCCACATTCACTCACTCTGCTGTAAGGAGAAATGAAGCTTGCGATGCAGACCAATCCTGCATCAGCAAAAAGCCGGGCCACCTCAGCAATCCGCCTAATGTTCTCTTCACGGTCCTCTGGGCTGAAACCTAGGTTCTTGTTCAGACCTTGACGAATATTGTCCCCATCCAAGGTGTAGCAGGGGATGCGATGGCAAACCAGGTACTCCTCCAGAGCCATGCTGACCGTTGTCTTTCCAGCACCAGACAAGCCTTAGTATGAAGCAAAACAACACAGTTATGAATAGAAAATAGCTAATTAAAGCTACAGCAAAATTTGCATTGTAATGTTATCATACCAGTCAGCCAAACAGTGCATCCCCTGAATCCTCCTCTTGTCCCTACAACTTGACCTCGTTTGTTTCTGCTTACATGATGAGCTTGATAGGTGACATTAGTTGCGCGTTGCATTCCCTGGAATATCACAGGTTCAGTGTGAAACTTATGAGTTCCAGAAACACGCAAAAATTTTAAACTAAAATGAGAAAAGTTGACAATGACTTTAATTTTGTATTCAACTGAACCATTTACTATTACATATTATCATTACATTAAAATATTATGCAAATATAATGCAAATCTGTCATTCACAAAACCTCAGTTTTAAAAATCACTGTAGTTAGTTTGCATTAGTCTTTCACAAAGCTTTCCAATTGAACATTCTAACACAAAAAATTATTATGGTAAATTATAGCTTTATTTCAATTCAAGAAATCTTTGGAAACTCATGAAGGAGAATATTCACATGACCACAAAAATACTGGGAGTGATTATAAAACTACAATAATCAAATTTGACAAATTCACATGCAGAAATTCCCTAATTAAAAAAAAAATTTTGTTTAGTCCACCATGAGACTTTTTTTCTTGCATGTGCATTAGAAGACTCTGGTCTTAAACGATTTGTTTTGCTTTTTAGTCTGAAACTGTTTTATGTTTCTATAAGAGAACTTTGTCTAAAAGTTCTCATATATCTTCCATGTTTACAAAATAAGTTACATGCTTTTGCAGTATTTTGTTTAGACTACACAAAGAGACAACTGATGACTTTAGTTTTCTACTCATTAATGTATAGCTTTTTCTATTTCAACATTTACATATAATATAAAATATATAATTAGATGAAGTGGTTCACGAGCATAAAAATATAGATTTTTGGGGAGAAATCTCTTGATAATCGAATTACAACTGAAAACACAATAAATGTATCATAATGCCAGTGCATTTAACGGACTTAAGGTCCATGTTCATTAAAAACAATTGTCTGGCATCAATCAGCAAGTTTTGAACGAAAAGCTTGCCAGGACTGCGTTGATGTTTGCAGAAAAGTTGTTAGCTACCTTAGGGGAATTAGCAAAAATTAGCAAACAGAGCTTTAAATGGGGAGCTAGGCTACAGCTAGCTAAATTGGCTAATATTAAAAATGATAAAGCATTGCTGTCAGGTTGAACTGACAGGTCATTAGCTGTTACTTTTTAAAGTGAGCACAATTGTTGACAATATTACTCAGCTATGAATTGACATCACCTCTGAAAGAAAAATAGAATAAAAATGAACTCACCCAGCTCTCAGCAGCGTTGGTTAGCTTTTGTTTTTTATTCAAGTTACCCTCCGTTTCCATTTCTTAGCGGGGGAAAAGCAGCTAACTAGCAGAAAAGTAGCCCTTAAATGAAACACAAAGACTAAAGCGAATGTATTTTTATTTAACCGTTGAGGTGGGGCTTCTAAAGCATGGAATGCAGAAGTCAGAGGCTGTGGCACGACTACAAAACGAGGCACCGGCGCACCAGCGAAAGCGACATCCTTAGCGCTTACGTCATATGTGACGTAGCCCCTCAGGAAATAAAGCCGATATGAGGTCAGTTTAGCTTATACATACATACATATATATATATATGTATGTATGTATGTATAAAATATAATATTGAAAAAAACGTGTTTTAATAGGTTAAATTGTTTTTTTTTTTTTTTTTTTTTTTTTTTTTTTTTTTTTTGTTAGTTGCTGTTGTTTTTGTTTTCTAATGGAATCTGCTTATGACGAATATGCAGATTTTCACAGAATCGAAAGCACAATACGCATACTCCAGGACTCGGATCAGCAGTTTCAAACGAACATAGTTATAGGGCGACACATGCGCTGATTACAGGACAGCCGTGAATTACAGGGGGATGCTGGCGCGCGCTGAGAATACATGAGGCGCTTCGGGGAGGAGCGCCTCAGCAAAAGCAACAGAGAGCTCCGCGCTCTGTGACACAGCACAGCTAGCGGCGGACATTCAGCCAGCATCTGGAAGCATCAGGGATACCGAGGAAGACAGCAGGGAGGCCCGATCAAGGAAAGGTAAGATGCTGGAACATTCCAAAACAATAATACAAATTTAAAAAATGCACAAAGCTAGATGCGTTTTTGGCCTTTTCGTGATGCGTTTGCAACCAAATGGTGTCCGAGGGAGGAATTATGAAATGTAACTTAAATTACATAAAATAGGATGTAACGAACATCTAATGGTAAACTTTTGTTTACATTAAAACCAGATATGTCGACATTTATTAAAAAGTATTGCTTAATAAATCATTTTCCAATTTAAGTCTTTTTTTTACATTCATGTACTGAAACAGGACAACTTTAGTTGAGATTTTTTCTATTTTTGGTTCTTTTTTAAAGACTTGAAATAACCTGTTGCCCCACCCTGCAAGCCTCATGCCCAACCTTGTGTTTAACACTGTGTGGGGTCACTGTGCTACACCCTAAGAGTAAACTTCAGAGGTGGCTGTGGTCCAAACATCACATGTGCCAAATTCCTTCTCAATAATATGTTTGAGGTATTTAAAAAGAATTTTCCAGCATCCCTCATCATTTGTAGTTGCGGTCCCTAGAAAAAAAAAATAGATGGAGGGTTTATGGACTAAGATATATTTGAGGTCTGTGAAAAGATTTTCAAAATATTCACCCATTGGAGCAGGTAAGCCAAAAATAAAATGTTAGTAACACTACACAAGATGAGAAAAATATAATAGAATTTGTCAGAACAACCAAAAAATAGCAGATATGCTCCTTTCTTCACACGTTTTTTTTTTTTTATAAAGATTTAAAGATAAATCATTACAAAAGGTTGCACTTTGATTGGTTGTTGCAAACCCTTCTGATGCTTACAGAAGTCGTTTACTTTCAAGGCTTTGCTGCTACTCTGCTAATGGTGGACATTAGCTAGTGTGAAAGTGGCTTTTAATTGCTTCTAAGCTGCAGTGGCTCCCTCTAAGATCCTAGCAGTCGGTACACACCTTGCTTCAAAAGTGGCCAACGTCTTTTTTTAGCCTGATCACTGCCGTAAAGGGAATACCGGTCTTCAAATTCCTTGATTTGTGCATCCTAAATTCATCCTCAGAAGAAGGATTTTTGTATTCAATCCATTAACATTAGAAAATCTTTTTCTTATTTTGCCTTTAAAAAGTTTCCTTTTATCAAATAATCAAACGACAAGTTGATTTTTTTCCATTTTAGCCGACCTCTCCTTACATTCACCAAAAGATTTGCCACAAATCAGGACATTGATTTTATCTGTGTAGAAATGAAAAAGAACCTTACCTTTTACATAAGTTATTTTAGCCACCTTTTTTTAATAAACATTTTGCCTAAAACACTCCTAAAATATGCTTTTGTTTGCAGCTAAGTTTATGAATTCATTGTTTCTTTTTTAACTTGGCAGTTTTATTTCCTTAAAGAATGAATCATGCTGCAAATGTCACAGCATTTTATTGTTATAATCACTTTATAACACTTTACATTTTATTGTTATCATGATCTCTGTACATTGCCAAAAAAAAAAGCTTGTCCTTTCTTTAAAAGGACGTACAGTTTTATAAACTAATGTATGTCTGTAAAGAGCTAAAAAGCCCAGGCCCACTTTACCTTTGAAGATACAACTTCCTCACTACTTTGTTGTCAGCTTATCTTTGGGTGTCACTGGTTCGTAGGAAGCAGGCCCTCCTCTGGTGTCGCTTATTTTTGGCTCTTTGATGAAGGCCCTACATGATGCCGGGATGAAAATGAGTAGGCTGTAGGAGCAGCATGTTATTTGGAAGGACCCAGAACGAGGCGAAAACCGTGTCTCCCACAGTAAAACGTAGCCCTCAAAAGCAACGAGACCTGAAATAGCTTGGGTGTGTGGAGGCAGCTGGGTTATTCATTAGTGCAGCTTGCGACCATGCTGAACAGGGTTTTCTGCTAGCTTTCCATCACCACCCATCCCTTCAGAACACTGGTGGCTGGGAGAATACTGTGCACTGTACAGTAGGGAGGAATGGACCGGAAAATTAGCCAAATTCGGACTATGCCACTGACCTGCCGCCACACTTCACAGGCAGTGCAATTTAACAGTCACAAACCCCATCTTCACACTAGTGAACACCTCAGTATGTTAAAGTATCATTGATGTTGTGTTTGTTCAACAAAACTGAACAAAAAAAATGATGTTTTCCACAGCTGTGTTCTGTTTGGCTCACCAAAATAAAAGCTTCAAGAGTGACACTTATAAAATAAATGATGGACTGATATAAAAACAGCCGTGTTTTTAATTTCCCTCAGGTATCTGGCTCCAAACGGTGATCAAATTGGTCTCGAAAACTCGTTGCAAGCTTGACACACCATCTGGCTCTCCCCTAAATGCTCTTCATGGCTTAGCTCATACAAAGTCACGACACAGTCCCAGATACAGCTCTGTAATGGACCTACTTTGTCTTCTTGTTTTTATCTGATTTAATTTTCCATCTTAGTCCATATTAACATACCTTATGAATCCACATTAGGTAGTTTGTGTCCTGTGGCTGTGCATCAGTTACATAAGTGGGATTGAATCTGCTCAGTGAGATTGCATTTTAACTTGACTGTTCTGTCAAATATGAGCCATCCTGAGAAAACATTTTAGAGCTTCCCTGTACCTAGCTGTACCTTTCTTTTTTTTCTATTGAGTTTTTTTTTTAACAAATAAACAACATTTGTGACGTCCCAGAGGACTTTAATTGTAATGCATTGCAAGCCCTACAGCAATATTTGGTCTATTATGGTACTTAAGTCCTTTTAGACGTGAAATGGTCAACATCTCTGATGACACAGTGCAATACACGAATAAGGACTGTAAATATTTCAACACCCAACATTTCACTTGCTTATTTTGAATTTTTTTTTCATAGATTTGCTGCTTTTAAACCAGTTTTTTAAAAGAAAATGTGAGAAAACCGATCGCTTAAAAGGAAATTAGACATTTTACAGTTATCCAAAATATGTTTTATGATATTTTGAAATAAAAAATCAGTAAACTTGCCATTTTTTGCCTTTAATGCAACCAAGTTTAAAAGCATCCAAAATAATTCCACACTTAACACTTTGTTTTCTGTATCTTGGCAGCTGAAGAGCGTTTCCTCTGAATGTGGACTGAACAGACACTCATGGCTTCACAGGAGCTTGGAAACGCCAGGGAGTCTGCCACTGATAATCTGAAGCCAGGAATTGACAATGATGCTGTGCCCAGCACCAGCAAAACCTGCCCCATCCACACTCCGAGCAGCGAGGAGGCCAAAAGGGGTTTCCGGAAGGGCATGAGCAGACACAATGACTATGTGAAAATCACCGTGCCTGAGTCCAAAGTCAACCGTCTGCCCACCGAGTGGTGGAAGACAGTGATCGCTTTTTTCTATGCCGCTTTTAACCTGGTCTTGACGACCGTGGTCATCACCATTGTGCATGAGAGAGTCCCACCTAAAGAGACTAGCCCACCTCTTCCTGATAAGTTTTTTGACTACATCGACCGGGTCCAGTGGGCCTTTGCGGTGACAGAGATCAACGGCATGGTGCTGCTGGCCATCTGGATGATCCAGCTGTTTTTCTTTAAATACAAGTAAGAACCATTTGATAGATTTTCTTTTACTTCTTTGGGGTTGATTTGTCTTTTTTATAGATTTGTGATTGAAAGTGGGTGACTTCATTGTAGATTCTGCTAACAGTTTTCTTATGTTGTTCAAAAATTCTACGCCACAAAAGGGATTCATATTTTCTATTATCTTTTTATGTGCTGCAATTTACACGGAAAACTATAAGTAACATTAAAAACCAAACGTACATATACTTTAAAATCAGGATTCTGATTGTGGGTGAATAGACACGTGCATTTGGATATTCCCTTTGTTTCTGGAAGCCCTTTCAACTCAACACTTCTTACAGCACTGAATTTAACTTAAAGCCAGGAGTCAAACCACAAACTTTCTAATTTGCAGTTCACTGCAGTGCCTTTGAGCTACAAACATCCAAACATCTGTGAGATCTAGTCAAAACTACAAGAACTACATTAAACTTTACACAAAACTAAAACTTGGGTCAAAAAGAAAAAAAATGGATTCAATTGGTCTTTTGTTTCTTAATTCTTAAAATGAAGCCTCCTTTTTATCATATCAATGTTTAAATGCATCCAAAATAATACCTGCAAATTCAAAAATAGTTTTGTAAACCAGATTAAGCTTTTGAGTCTTTAAATTTTGTCTGTTAAAGTTTCTTCTCTGGAATCATAGCTGACTTTTACAAAAAAGAACAAAACAAACTAAAGCAAAAATATCTATACATAAAAACAGAAGTGTATGAGTCAGCATTTGGTATTTGGGTTTCCTGTTTATTCTTCAGTTAAGAAACTTGACTCTTTTTTATATATATCTATATCTATCTATCTATATATATATATATATATATATATATATATATATAACTCATATCAATATTTGTTTAATTTTCAGCCTGGTTTGTTTCTAATTTAATTTTCACTACTCAGGAATCTAAAATAAGAACAACAAAAGTGTTTACACCATCCTATAATTTTCATAGACTGGAATAACAGAAGGATCTCGAAACTATTCCAAGGAGCCTACAATTCAAAAGCCATCCCAACAACATTATGTGACAAAGCTATAAGCTGTAATAACAAATAAAGGAGTGGAAGCGTGCACACCAGTGACAACTGCTTCATTTCCACCCCCAGGTCTATAGTCTTTCGAAGATTTTTCTTCCTCATCGGCACCCTGTACTTGTACCGTTGTGTGACCATGTACATCACCACCCTGCCTGTGCCTGGCATGCACATGACCTGTGCTCCTAAGGTGAGCATCGCTAAAGCAATATCCGGTATTATTTTTGGACATTTCACTCAAAAGAAGCTCTTAAAAAAAAGGAAGAAAGAAAAGCAAGGAAGAAAGTATTTAATGGCCTTAGGTGCACCAGTGGAATTGAGGTACTTCAATGTCTGATCAAAAACATATGCTTTCTGCCTTTGCCTGCTGAGTGAGCAGCATTAGAAGGTCATACACTTTTTGGTCCAGTATTTTTTTAATACAGGTGCAGTAGAAGACAATATTAAAGTCTTTCATTTCCTGCTTTCATGTGACAACTGTAAAGTTCTCATGCAAGCAGGGAGAAACAAAAGCCAATTTTAGTTGTAAGTTGAGGATCTAGTGGTGTTAAATAAAGGCTGAACTCCAGAAATAAACTTTTTTTCAAAATGTTAAATCATTAAAATGCTATTTTTATAGTTCACTTAATTGATTTTATTCTTTTTGCCAGCTTTATGGAGACTCCCAAGCAAAAATTCAGCGAATTCTGCGGCTGATGTCAGGTGGAGGCCTCTCCATGACAAACTCTCATCTGCTGTGTGGAGACTTCCTCTATAGTGGGCACACAGTGATGCTCACCCTCACCTACTTGTTCATCAAGGAGTGTGAGTAGCCTAATAGTTTTGCATTGCACAGTAAAGCAAAGCTTTCATAAGTTAACTCGTGTCTGTTTTCGATTTCAAAGAGTACGGTTTTAAAAGTATTTTATCATCTGAATTTTCTTCATATCTTACAATTTGTTTAGTTATGGTGTTGAAACAGGGATTGTGTTACTTTTGTCATTTAATTTAATTTTTATTTTTTTTTACTGTACTGCTGTAACATTATAAATGACAGTTTTAGAAAAAAAACTCATGTCTTTTCTTTTTTTCATGTTACATCAGATTCGCCGCGGTCGTTTTGGTGGTACCATCTCATATGCTGGCTGCTGAGCGCTGTGGGTGTGGTCTGCATCTTGGTGGCCCACGAGCACTATAGCGTGGACGTGGTCGTGGCCTATTTCATCACATCCCGTCTGTTCTGGTGGTACCACACCATGGCCAACCTACAGGTCAGCTGAACACAGCCCTCCATCCACTCACAGATGCATGACATTTAACTCTTTTTTAAAAGAAGTCTTTGTTGCTTTGTTTTGTTTAAATTGTAGATTATAAATCAGATATGTTCAAAATGTTAATCAATACTTCAGTGTTTTGTTTGTTTTTTTTTGTAGGCTTGTGAATTTCCCTCCATCAGCCAACTAGAAACCAGAATGACTTCTTTAGTATTATTATTTGGTAGTAAAGTGAACTCTTATATGGGGGTTTGGTTACAGTACACATTAGGCTTCTTCTTTTAGTTTGTGTAATAACATGCCTGACAGAGTGCAGTTTTTTTCAGTCTCATGTGTGCTGTAAAAATTGATCTGATTTGGCTTTAATGTACAATATCATGTTTTACAAAAATAAGCAACATAATGGCACAAACCCTTTATGTTAACTGCAAAGCATTGAAGTGATGATTTGACTTTGCAGTCATTACACCAACTCAAAACTATCAGAATATTTTTGAAGTTTCATTTGATGCCAGCTGAGGCTTGACCTAATTTATTTCACCCAGTAAGTTGGCAAAGAAAAAAAGGATAAATATGTTGCAATAGATCAATGTTCAGGGTTCAGCCCAACAGAAATTATTTATTTGTCTAATGCAGGGAGAACTGTTGTCAAGAGGGATGAGCCAAAACTCTTGAAACATGACATGACCCTCTTAATTTTAAAAGGATTGAAGACACTTAGAACCTATTCATTAATTTTTTTTTACATTTTTGCATACATTTTGTTAGTAAA
Source organism: Adrianichthys oophorus (assembly GCA_036245035.1). Lineage (NCBI taxonomy): Eukaryota > Metazoa > Chordata > Actinopteri > Beloniformes > Adrianichthyidae > Adrianichthys > Adrianichthys oophorus. The sequence continues at coordinate 9,706,384 of BSAI01000119.1, read as the reverse complement.
AAATGACCTGTGTCATCTGGCTGTCTGTTATATTTACTTTTTTTTAACCAAGCAAATACACTAAAGAAAAGAGAAATGAAATTTGCTGTAACAGAAAATAAAGGAAATGTTTTAAGAGTGTGTTTATATGCATGTTAGAGAGCAACCACCTACATATGCAACAACAATGAAAAATGACAAATTGCTGTGAAAATGTGTTTGTCCTTTTCTAGATTGTGTTAAAAGTCAATTAGGGCATTTTTTTCACAACTAAAATATATATTTTTATTCACTTTCTTTTTCTTTTAACAGACCCTAAAATGTTCTCCCAACAACTATCTCACCAACACCTGGTGGAACCCGTTGTTTAACTTCCTGGAGAGGAATGTCCAAACGTCGGTGCCATGCTCCTTCATTTGGCCCCTCACCTGGCTGTCTGTGTGCTTGAAGAATCCCTGCAAGAAGTACTCCATGGTGCAAAGCACACGGGAGGAGTAACACGCCTCAGCTGCTGTAGCACCTTTGTCTGATGACCCACTGGAGTGGAGTTCGCTCAGTCAGTACTGTCTTTTGTGCAAGGACCAAAATCTACCTACTTCATCGTCATTCGTAGAATATAGCATAAAGAATAGAGAATGAAAGCAAAAAGGATCGATATGAATCTATATTTTGCTACTGTGGTTTATTTATGGCATAAAGTGCTGCAAGAGTGACTCGTTTTTTCCCTATAGTCTGGGAATTCCAACTACTTTCATTTCAATATAGCAGCTTCATTTTTCCAGTACTTTGTTTTATTAGACAGATACTACAAAAACTGCAATGTGTCTTTAGTGTGACCTCAATGTGATAATGTACTGAAGTCACAAGGTGCCTTAGTGTTTTCAACATCTGTAACTGTACCAAAGCTGCCATTCTCATCTTAAATTCAACTTTGTATTATTTCAATTCCATTAAAGTTGTGTTATTTGTAGTGGCTTTAAGTTTGTTAACTCTAGTAATCAAGTTGTAGCACTCTAATAAAATGTAACTGTAATAAAACTATTGTATAGCAGCCCTTTTTATTGATTAGATTTTGGTCAAATCCCAGTGTATTTGATAAAGTTAAAGCATTATTAAACACATTTCTAAATATGTAAAAGCTGCATCAAAAACAACAAATAAAATGGCATTTGATGTAATTTTTTTTACAGTTGAAAACAATGAACTATAAATATGTTTTTTTTTTATTTAACTTTCTATTTAGTTTTTCCGCCCCAGAAAAGTCCTCAATTAAGATGGTCAGAGAAACCAAAGTTGAGCTTCTCAGATAGGAAGCAACTTTACGTTTTAAAAAGAAATTAGAAAAAAAATAGACAAAAAAAGTATTTATGACACATTTAGCAGGAATGATTGTCAAATAAAAGTTACATTTTGTTTTTTGTAGTCCTTTTTAAATCACCGTACATTGCCATAAGGACAGCTCCAATCATGATCAAATATAGTTATCTTCACTTTACATTTAAGTCAATAATTATCCAGTCTTTAGTTATTGGTGTACATTTAAAATCCACCACAAATAAAACAATTTCAACAATTTGAGTCTTACTAGGAACTCGTCATTTAAAAACTGTTGAAAGAGGTAAACATCAGGATAGAAAACATTTAGCAATCTATAAAAAATAATGACTGAGTTTTAATTCCCCCCCTGTATTTTACAGCTTTTGTTTTATTTAAAAAGGCTTCAAACTAGAAACTTTGAAAGGTCTGTAAAGTCGGAGAACTGCGGTAAAGGGGCGGGGCCCTGTCTTTGTTTACTGCTGATAAACCAATCACAGCCCGCCTGAGCACTGTCAGCCAATAGGAATGCAGTAACGGAAGGAGACTGCACTTGCCCTCTCATAACAACACAGGAAGAGCGTGTCAACAGCCGGACAGTTTTTCTTCCGAAAATATATATAGTATATTTTAACTCTCGCCATGGTTTCGTCGTCTTTTGGACTCATTTGGAGCTCCGTGCTGTCATTTTCAACCATTTTAGCGTCACTTCTGTTCTTGCTAGTCTATTATTTAGTCCGTTTCTATCAGAAGCAGCGGACAATATACAGGAATATTCCTCCAGGTCCAAAGCCGTGGCCTGTGGTCGGGAACTTCGGCAACTTTTTCGTGCCTCCTTCTGTTAGGACGAAAATCGGAGATCAGCCTAACAGCACCAACGCTCTAGAAATCGAGTCTTTAAGGAACCAAGCCAGAGTGTATGGGAACATATATAGCCTTTTTATTGGCAGCCAGCTGATCGTAGTTCTGCACGGCTTTGACCTGATCAGAGATGCCCTCCTCAACCACCCGGAGGCCTTCTCCGACAGACCGGACATCCCTCTGGTCACCATCCTCACCAAACGTAAAGGTAAGCAGAATAAATCGTGTTTTTAAATAATTAAAGCAAGGGCACATTTAGATTTCTATCCCAGCTCACACACAGATTACTCTTTAGTGTTTGAAATAATGCATATAAAAGATAACAGACCTCAAAGCAATGGGCAGCAAAGTTCAAATTCACTTTTTTTAGGAAAACAAAGAGAAAATATTCCAAAAATGTTATTATAATTTTGTTAAATCTGCATTATTTGCATATAACACATGTATGGGAAAAATAAACCTACACTTGGTTTTTGGGACATTTCTTTGCGGTCAAAATGAGATTAAAATTTCAATTTTTAAATACTGATTCAGTTGGCAGAGTTGTTTATTTTATAGTTTTGACATGCTGAACAAAATGTTACTGTAGTGGGCGGCCGGATGGCTCAGTCTAGGACCGGCACTCAGGAAACCTGGATTTACCGCCCAACCATGGGTCTCCCAGTGCCCTGAGAATACAGAGCTGTGTCAGGAAGGCCATTCGGTATAAAACTCTCTGCTAAACCACCTGTGTGAATCAGTTAAAGCTGGTTCACTGTGGCTGGCCCTGATAGGATAAGGTGAACAACCTTTATTTAAAAAAAATCTTAGATAAATCCAATTTTTTGGCCCATTTTGACTATTTTAGTGTATATTAATAGACTAGACTAGAATAAAATAGTGATACACTCCTGTCTTGGGACTTGTAAGATGATGTGCAGTATTTAAACTGAGGTGGAGGTCCTCGACCAGTCAAATGCTCTGGACAGTTTAGGCACCAATCTCCAAATAAAGATAGTAGAAAAAAGAGAGACAGAAAACCTCCAGAAGTACAAAAAAAATAAAATAAAAGTTAAGGCTTTAGCCGTAACTGATTCCACAAGAGAAATTAGTTTAATATTTGAAATGACCTAAATAGTTTCAGAATGTGAAGGATGTCTCACATATGTTCTTTCCCATGTTTGCTTCATACAGCCCTAAAATATAATCCGTCTTTGCTGTAGAATCTGCCATCTTTTGCAATATTTTCTGCTGACGTTGATGGATTTTAGTGTTCATCTGTTTCACAGTACCAAAGCCATTCTCCTATTTCATGGATTTTATGAGCCAGTCCTGGGCTCCATGAAATGTGAGTGGGTTCAAATCCCCAAAATCTTGTTTTTTTCATCATGTCTTTATTTGACCCAGTGGGGAGAAAGTTCTTTTTAGCTCATGACCAGACTGTCAGGTCAAATCATCTTGTTGGCTGGAACTCATTACAAAAGTAATGTTTCATACTAACATATTATTTTTTGTCTGTAAAAGGCATTAGTGAAAAAAGTACAATTTAATTCAAAGAGGGTGGCTCTTTGTTTTATTTCTTAAAAGTGCAAGAGCTTGTTGTACAGACCTCTCTGTCTGGTGTTGTCTTAGGGCAAGACCCTGAATCAGTTATGAGCACTGTGTTAATGTGTGTGTGCATGGATGAATGGGACTGTGACTGTAAAGCGCCTTGGGCCTTGATCAAGGTAGAAAGGCGCTATATAAGTATACTCTGTTTACCGTTTTTCATAAAGGGTTGACAATAGGTACACTCAAGGAAAAAATGCAAATGAGAAATAGATCGGGGGAGAGCAAAGTGGAGACCAGGGATATAAAGGCTGCGAGCTGATGAGACGAGAGACGAGAAAGGAATAAGTTACAGATCGTTCTTGTTTATCTATTCTGAAAGCTCCAAATGTCACAATATCTTAGTTAATCGTAGCAAGACAAGTTCTATTTAGTTTAGCAATGTCATTATCAACATCTGCTGTTCCAGACATCAGACTATAAGATAAGTACCTATAATAACTGAGATCTGCAGCCTAAAAAGAGACCTTATTGGTAGTTTACAGTACTAAGGGATTGTCAAAATTACCTTGAGCATGCTCTGTAATGCCAATTTTAGAGAAATTAGCTAAATTATAGCTTGACATCAAAATAAGAATTTCCACATTTAAAAAAATTTGTAGCGTAATTACAAGCTTAGTGGTATATTTTCACAAGCCTGGTGAGAGAAAACATTGAAAAAACAGTAATAAATTGATGCCTTGAATTCTCCAATTTCAGGAATAGTTTTTGCACCCTATGGGCCAGTATGGAGAAAGCAACGCAAGTTCTGCCACACCACACTTCGAAACTTTGGCTTGGGAAAGCTGAGTTTGGAGCCTTGTATACAACAAGGCCTGGCCAACGTCAAAAGAGAGCTGCTCCGCCTGAATGAGGAGCGTGGCAGCGCCGGCGTGGACCCGACCACCCTGATTGGTAACTCTGTTTCAAACGTCATTTGCTCCCTGATCCTCGGCCAGTGCTTCCACCATGAGGATGTGGAGTTCCGCACCATGATACGCCTCATGGAACATGGGCTAAAAATCTGCATGAACAGTCCAGCAGTCCTCATCAACATCTTTCCGCTGCTCTACTATTTGCCTTTTGGGGTTTTCAAGGAGCTACGGCAGGTGGAGCGAGACATCACCGTGTTCTTAAAGAGGATTATTGCAAAGCACCGTGACACGCTGGATCCTGACAATCCAAGGGATCTTACAGACATGTACTTGATAGAGATGTCGGCGCAGCAAGCTGCAGGAGAGGAGGACAGCAGCTTCACAGATGATTATCTCTTCTACGTTATAGGGGACCTCTTTATCGCTGGCACAGACACCACTACCAATTCCATTTTATGGTTTCTGCTCTATATGATCTTACACCCTGACGTCCAAGGTAAAAGCAGCAACAATCCAGTCTGCATCATGTGTCCTATTGTCCTCTAAACTGCAGGTTTTATATTAATATTTCACAATATCCACCAAAGTCTCACTTCAATCATCTTTTGATCTATTTTAAAAGCATTCCCGATGGTCTGGGTTTTTTTTGGGAAGTAGTTTTTGCAGAGCGGCAATTCATTAGTGGGCAGGACTGCTGACGCGGAGTAAGCCTGCCCTTATTTCCCATCATCCCTTTCTTTACACCCTCTTGCGCTAGCTTACAGCCCCTCACACCCCAACCTAACACAATCAGTGTGACAAAAATGGCGAGCAATATTGGAGCTATCCAGCTGTTTTGAGTCAGAGACCAGCTTGAACGAGAAGAATGAACACATACATGGATCTAATTAAGCATCAGAATTGAGCGGAGCTGGGACCTTCTGGCTTGCCGTAGTGGCTTCTACATCACACCTACAAGATTTTTCAAACAGCATTTTTTTGGTCTTCTCCTGATTCACAATTATTTGACTAAATAAATGCAGCAATTTTAAGCTTAACTTTCTTTATATTTGTCCTCTATCATGAGAAAAATGCCACAAGAACATGTTAAAAATACATTTTTCATTGGAGTGGTTCTTTAAAAACTGCAATATTATCATCTTTTTACATGTACTGTTGTCACTTGATAACCTTTACTGACTATGAAAAAGTGTTGTTTTTGTAAGACCTTTCATGGATTCGTATTTTAACATATTTTATGCTTTTAGATAAAAATGCAAGTCATCTATAGAAAGAAAAAAGGGAACTGTGCAACTATGATACTTCCATATTTTTTTTTACTTGTCTGACTAAGTTAGAAATGTACCCACTTCTTAAATTTTTCTCAAACACAAAGACTCCCTCAGCTAATTCAAAAAACAAACCAAAAACACACTGTTGCTGCAGGTTTTGGTGATTTGTTCTGATTGGGTTGTGATGTCTCTGTTTGAAGACAAAGTTCAGGCTGAGATCAATAAAGTGGTGGGAAAACAGCGGGTTCCCTCCATGAAGGATAAAGGAAGTTTGCCGTTCACTGAGGCCGCCATCATGGAAGTGCAGCGGCTGCACTCAGTGGTTCCTCTTGCCATTCCACACATGAGTTCAGAGACAAAAGGTACCTGTTGTCTCCATCAACCTCTGGTTCTTCACACGTGCCCAAGAGATTTGTGTCAAAACGTTCCACTTTTTTCTGTTAAAACAAATTATTTTTCCTTCTTCAGTGTTCAGAGGGTACACCATTCCAAAGGGAACAGTTATTTTTCCCAACCTGTGGTCTGTACATAGAGATCCAACCCTTTGGGAGGATGCTGACTCGTTCAAGCCCGCGCGGTTCTTGGACCATGAGGGCAATCTGCTCAGGAAAGAGTACTTCATACCATTTGGCATCGGTATACTTTTCTTTGCTCATACACACAAACAGACAAACATCAAAGATTACACATATTCCTTTGCAAGTTTGCCTTTGGTTCTACTTGTGTCTTCTAGGTCGCAGGGTCTGCATGGGAGAGCAGCTGGCTAAGATGGAGCTCTTCCTGACAGTCACTACTTTACTGCACGCCTTCAAGTTCAGACACCCAGAGGGAAAGCCTCCTCCTACTCCGAAGGAACGCTTCGGCCTGACGATGGCTCCCTACCCTTTCAGTGTGTGTGTGACTCCTCGAGGTGGAAACGAAGGAGCAGATTTAAATCACGGTGACCTCGCCTAAAAGTCTAATCATATGGATAAAACTATTGAAAATGGTTCCTATTATAGAGCCACAAAAGGCAAACTCATTATCACGGATGCAATCTCTGTTGATCTTTTGGCCAACTTTTCAAACTGTGGTTTTAACAATTTGATGTGTTTTTTTATTCTTACATACTTTAAAAGTTTGCTTATTGATTATTTTTGTCAATTACCCTAAAAGTTCTAACGTTTTTAACAGTGACGTGCGGTGAGGGTCATGGCTGGTGAGGCACTGACGTCATCAGTCAGATTTACAAACATGAACAGAGTTGCTTATTCACCATTCGATTGGCAGCAGTTAAAGTGTGTTGTTTAAATTTCACTTCAACATTTTTCTTCCGTTTATAAACGGAAGCACAACGTCACCTGCCTCCCCTGACTGCACGTCACTGGTTTTTAAAGTCTGTTTGGTCTGATTTATCATTTCAGATTTTAAAAAATCAAATGTGAAAATGCTGTTAGTATTTTTTTTTTTTTTTTTTTAAGGGACAGTTCAGTCAAGGAATTTCAGTCTTAGATCAAGATTTTGAAGACTGTAAAGACTACTGGATCAGATTGGTGTTGATTTTTGTATCCATTGTTTTTTTTATTTATGAATTTATTGAAATTAAACAAATAGTCATCATGTTTGAAAAAAACACTTTTGTATTTGTAAAAAAAATAATGACAATGAAGTTCTATAAGATTATTTAAAAATTAAATTTTAAAAGAAATTCACAATGTTGTTAATTATTTCATTTTTTTATATGCAGCCTTCTATAGGACATTTAGTTGCAAAATGAAATGTTAGAGATATCTAAAATGGGACTTTTACTTCTCAGAGTGTAGAGGTTTTTTGTTTTTTATTTTTATTTTTTATTTTTTTGCAATTATTTATAAATCAGTAGGTGAGGTGTAATTACAATAAATGAAAATATGCACTTTTGATCCATGATTTTATTACTTTAACTGTCTGCAATACATTCTAGTTTGATGTGTTATATTATGTTAAAATCATGAAACTTTTCCATACTTTTGTAGGCTTTTAGCTAACCTATTCATTCATTCATTCATTCATTTTCCAAGCCGGTTTATCCCTTTCGGGGTCACGGGGTTGTCGGAGCCTAACCCGGCTACTCATGGGCGAAGGCAGGGGATACCCCTGGACTGGTCGCCAGTCTGTCGCAAGGGCTAGCTAACCTATTCCTGTCACAAAAGACACATTTTCTCTTTAAATTTTAAATTGTATCATTTCATAGATACTTTCCTTACAATGTTAACTGTATTCCATAATTTCTTTTACAAATGTTTCCTAAGCCTATTCAGTAACTTTTACTGCAGTGCAGTGTTGATTTGTGTCTCTCTTTGTAAGTTGAAGTTTTTGTGTGTCAGCGAGACATTAGATTGTGTCGAGCCACTGGGCTCTGACAATCACAAATCTTTTTTTTTTTCATCTGGCTTAATAAAACTGTATGTTAGTGTTTAGTAGTGAAGTGACCACTGGTTTGACAATAATGCAAAGGCAAGAAAGTTTCTTTCCTGTTGGAATGTTGCTTTTATTTTGGAGGGGGAAGATTTTAGTTAGCAAATACTTGACATTTTCATCAATTTCCAGTCAGTGGTTTTTGTTTGTTTGTTTTTGTTTTTTTCAATTTGAAAGCAATTTCTGAACTAATCTAAAAACTATCCTAGCTGATAAGAAATTGTCTTTTTTTTTTTTAGAAAGGATTATCTAAGCCTAAATGTCCTGCTGTATGGAACCAGAAAACTATGTCAAGACAATGGGCACCCTAGAGGAGTGGAAGAACATTATTCTGTTTTAAGTGCGCTAAATAAGGGGGGGGGGGGGGGGGTTAAATGTATCAATTATATCAATGTAGTTGATAAAAAAAACTGTTACAACAGAACTGTTGTACATATTTTTCATATAAAACGCTAAATGTTTTTTTAATTATTATCCTAGACATTTGAAGCAAGTTTTGATTTTTGAATTCGTAAAATATATATATATTTTTTTTTATTATAGAAAAATATAAAATAATAGTATTGATATTAAAAATACATACAATATAATAAAATTCTAAAAAATATATGAATATAACATTAGATTCATACATTGTCATACACTGATTCATTTTTTTTATACAATAACAAAATAAATAACGGTTTTTATGTTTAATCAACAAAAGCTGCATTTTAGTCGAAACGTTTTCATTACATTTCCTCACGTTGCACCAAACCAGTAGGTGGCAGCATTGCACAAGAAAATAACAATAGCCGTAAGAGACTTTTAATTTGCGTGATGACGTCATCGCTTTCCGCGTCCTTCTTGCTGATCCGAGGAAAACATGGCTTTCTTTACCCATCAGATCAGGAGAGCTTTCTCGTCGTCGATCGTCAAGAACGGCGTCATTAAAAATGTTACGATTATCGGAGGGGGGCAGATGGGGGCAGGAATTGCACAAGTGAGTATTTATCGTTATGGTGGACATTTTGGAGACGTCTTACAAGTTTTTTTTCCTGCCAGTTCTGTGTGCTCTGCCGGCTGGTCCTGCTTTTACTAGATTTTCAGCACATTTAAATGAGTTTAAAAAATGTGATTGAAAAAAATTACAGATAAACGGTTTTACAAGCATAAACGTGTGGAACCTTCTGATGTTAAGCAATTTTCCGAATTTGCACTTTTTCCTTACTATTGAAGGAATTGAAATCAATAAAATGACAGAATAAAATCAAACTTAAAGGGTTTCTTTCATAAGCCCAGTGCACGTGAGACAGGATGAATCCATAGTGAACGTATATGAGACACCTCCTGGGTCACTGGGACAAAGGTCAAACTTGTTACGCCATTACGTACAATTAATTCAGGCGCGTTCATTTACTTCAGTCAGGAACTGAAATTATGTGTTATCACATATTTAATTTTACAGTTGCTGTTTTTTCTGATTCATTTTAGTTTCCCACAGTTCTTTGATGCATCAAAACACTTTTAAAATGATCTAAGAAACTGTAAAAAAATATATATACTAAGATTGTCTTGACTGTTTGCATACCCATTACAAAAGTAATACACTCACTTGAGAACAAGTATTTATAGACCAGGGATCTACAACTTTTAATCCCCATTTGGTGGATTCATTTTTGTTATTGTTACTATTATGTTAAATAATAGTAACAATTATTTGTGTGTGTGTGTTTGGCATAAATAAAAAATAAGCAAAGAGAAATAAATTTTGCTTTTAAATGTGAAAGTTCATCATTTTTGAAAGAAGTGCATATGACTTCCTTTCAAAATAAAAGATACCATGTGCCACAAAAAATCATTTGAAATGATGCAGCAAATGTAGTAGTAGTAAGTAGTAGTATAACACGCTTGTTGTCAGCTTTATAATTTTTTTTTTTTTTTAAAGCACACATGGTGTATTTTACCATTTGTGGTGCATCTCAGCCAGAAATGTGTAAATCCAAAGAATCAATCTAAATCAGAGCTATTTAAGTGACTTTTACTGTATTTTACAAACCATAAGTCACACCTCAAATGCTTGAATTTGTTAAAAAATGAAAAATTTGACTTATAATTTGGTGTGCCTTAATTCTGGCTGGGCTTACTGACCTCAAATTGATTTTCTTTGTGATACATTGCGCACAATAATCTGTCTTAATGTTTACCTTGTGATACGTACTGTCTTTCAACTGTTTGTTAAAATGTGTTGTATCAAGTGTGGGGTTGTTTACTTTGTCCTTTTTTATTTACTTTACCAAACTATTTACTTTGTAGTTACTTTTTAAGATAAAAAAAACTTGTATATTTTTCTTATAACACGAGAGTCACAATAGAGGGGTAAAAGAGCTCTGGAGCCTCAGGTTGCAGACCCCCGCTGTAGACCATTTACGTCCAGTAAAAAGTAACCTTCAAGTATGCATCCTCACTTAGTAAAGACTAAGTGTCCTTGTAGTACACTTAAATAGACTACTTTTTGCTAAGGGCACCTCCCGAACGATTTCTGTGTTGTAGGTCGCTGCTTCAACCGGTCACACTGTGACTCTGGTGGACACTTCAGAAGACATCCTGAAGAAGTCGAGAAAAGGGATCGAAGGCAGCCTCAAAAGAGTCGTGAAGAAGAAGTTTGCAGACAAACCAGAGGTGAAACCTCAGATTATTAGTAGTACCAAGTGTTTTGTGGGGTCATTGAAGAACGCTAGCTTTTTTTTTCCCAGGCAGGTGAGGAATTCATCCAGAAGGTCCTGCAGAATGTGTCCATCTCTACAGATGCTGGAGCTTCAGTTCAGGCTGCAGATCTCTTATTGGAAGCCATAGTGGAAAATCTAAAAGTAAAGCAGAACCTTTTTGGTCAGCTGGATAAGTTGGCACCTACGTAAGCACCGCCTTCCTTCTCTTTCTGTGCTCAAACGCCTGCAGTGTTTCATCCCAGCCAGAGGCAGATCCTGTTTTTGAACAAGTCTCTATCATTTTTAAGATTCTACATAAAGTTAAAAGGATGATAATGCATGACACATAAATGGTCTAACATGAAAACTGTTTGATTTTTACATTTATTTTGAAAGAAATCTGAAAGATGACCTCATGGCTGATGTACATTAAACAATAGATCATACAATAAGCCACATGTTATCAGAAAACTTTATGCATTCCATTAAAAAAATGTGTTGATGAGTAAGAGTTGAAAGTGCTGCTCTTCTGTGTACTAATGATGGTAGTGTCATGATGTTGCTCTTTTGTTTTGGCTGTCAGTGTGAGTAATTGCAAAGCAAATCTCCAGATCTTTTTAGAAACTTAAAGTTTTAAGCAATGGCCTATTTAAACAACAGTTATAGCACGATTTTAGAAACCGTACTAGTTCTGGTGTGCCATTAATAATATATAATCTGTACTGCTTGTAGAAACACCATCTTTGCCAGCAACACCTCCTCACTCCCAATCACAGACATCGCCAGCTCCACCAACAGGCTGGACAGATTTGGTGGCCTTCACTTTTTTAACCCCGTCCCCATGATGAAGCTCGTGGAGGTGGGTTCCATTCCCGGTTTGCTTTCATTTTCTCTTTTTCAGATAAAATAAAAATGGCATTCAACTGTTAATCCCTGTTAGGTCGTAGGAACATCAACTACCAGCCAAGAGACGTTTGATTCCCTCCTGAACTTCAGCAAGGCGCTTGGAAAAACGCCAGTGTCATGCAAGGTAAGTTGCAGACAGGAAAAAACAGACTTCTGAGTGCTTGTGTGAAATGATGAAAAACGTCCAAACTTGTTTACATGTTTCCATTTAATATTTATTGTTTATTGAATATATATAAATTAATTATTGCAAAATAGCATAATGTTTCTGCATATGCACCTTAAATATGCAACTACACAGACTTTAATTGTTACTGTGATAGAGGTGCATGTGAAGATGATCTTCTTTGGTCAAATGCCATTGATCACATGGACTGTGATGGAGCAGTTCTTTAATTTACCTTTATTTAGAATAGAATTGCTTTTTTTGTTTTTGTACAAAAACTGTGGAAATGTAGCTCCTTTGTGCAAAGAATGTAAAAATAAGACATGTTAAAAGTAAAATAATATCTAAAAAAAACTACAAAAAATGTGAAACAGTAAACCATAATATGCTAATTTCTGTCTGTATATAGGGTTAGGGCTCTTGGTCTGTTTGTTCTTGTTCGTATTGACCTGTATTGCCTCCCAGAGGGCAACAGGTCAAAGAGGTCATGTCTGGACTGGAGGCTGTGTTTGGTGACACTTTGGTAGATGTCTAGCAGAGAGGGCATAGAGTGGCCGATGGTTTTTTTCTGCTGTCCTTACAACCCAGTGCGTGAATTTTGTTTGAATCAAATGTATGTTTGTTTTTTTCGAACCAATCAAAGTTAAGATTTTTCATCTTTATGCAATGTGTCGCTTAATGGCTCTTAAGAAAAAAATGCTGATCTTTTGATGTCATATTTGTAACTTAAATGGATTTTAATGCGTTGTCCTGTTTTTTTGTTTTTTTTTTTACTTTTAAAACTAGAAGTTGGGTCAAAAGTAACTTTAAAGGATTTAAATCCATCTATATAGCTGCTTTATGAATGAGATATTCTAATGACTCTAGATGAAGAGCTAACAGCATATTTCGTCTTTAGGATACACCTGGATTCATCGTAAACCGTCTGTTAGTTCCTTACATGATGGAGGCTCTCCGGTTGCATGAGAGAGGTGCGTTAAAATCTTTTCTTTTTCTTCCATATATTCAGATTACTAGTATATTTGGAGCTCTGTTTTTTTTCTGCAGGTCATGGATCCAAAGAGGACATTGATATTGCTATGAAACTGGGTGCTGGTTACCCCATGGGACCCTTTGAGCTCTGTGACTACGTCGGCCTGGATACAGTGAAGTTCATCATAGATGGTGACTATTGAGCAGATGTTTTTGTGAGATGAAATGAGTCTGGTTTTAGTTCAATCTGGATTCCAAATCTTTGCCTTCAGGTTGGAGTGAAAAAGATCCTCACAACCCCCTCTTTGCTCCGAGTGAGTTACTCAACAAGCTGGTGGCCGAGGGCAAGCACGGCAAAAAGACAGGAGAAGGTTTCTACAAGTACAAGTGATCTGACGAGGCTGTGCAGTCGTCTCTGTGAGAAACAGAGACGACTGCTAAGAATTTCACTCTGAGAAGTGCCTGTGATTTCTGTTTGGTTCTCTCTCTTTGACATGTTCTGAATGATTCATGTCTAAATAAAGCAAAAATATGAAACTATTCTGTATTTTCTCTATGATGATTAAAAAAGGGGGTCGAAGTGGCATTAGCAAATGATCTTATGGAGACAAAAGAAAAATAAATACAACCTCTGGATTTGATTTGAGGCATTTTTATCTTTAAGATTCTTAATCCTTTATAAAAACAAAAGAACATAGTCTCAAATGGAGCAAAGATTTAATTTTTAAAATTTATTTAATTTAAGACTGTAAGAATAAAACCTTAACTGTAGTGCCTTTGCATTGAAAACAAAGCAAAAAAAAACTGCTAAAAAATGTAAACTTGGTTATGAAGGGAAGAAAAGGCAATTTAAATGTAATTGTTTTCCTAAATTTTAACGGGCACTTTAGATCCTTGTCTTATCTTCCCAGTGTGTTCTCCTAATTCTCCAGCTGGCTGTTTTCTTTAGGGATTCGTTTTAAAAAAACATTAGTTTTTGAGTATTTTTTCTTGCTCTGCCTGAGTTTCTGCACTTTTCCACACAAACACGGCCATTCAATTAATTTAATTTTCATGGATCAGCCATAAAATATGTATCATGGTTCTTTTAGTTGCAGTATGCTTTAAAACACAGATGGACAGAAATTGATTTAATCACTGGAAAAGGTAGCAGCAAACATGCCTTTCTTCATCTGATTGTCTCAGCTCTTAATTCTGGATCTGAAAGACAAACTTTGAAAATATCCACATTTTTTGAAGTTTAAAATGTGGGCACACTTTCACATAAAATTAGAATATAAATGGGTTTTGATAATTGCATGTGCATAAAGAGCTGCATACACAACCCTCTACATTAGCATAATTGTTATATTTATGTCTATGCCGTGTCACAATAGTATACAGTATACTCGTTTTCTCCAGCTTTTTCAAAGAGCAGCTAGGTGGAAGCCTCGCTTTGAGACTTAAAAAATATAATCAAAGTTACTAGTTTATTGGTTATTAAATAATAATTAACTCAGTAAACATCAGTTGTATTGACTTTTTGGAAACAGGCATAAAATTAATATCTCACTCTGTTTTTTACTGTTATCCCTCACTGCATGTAAGCAAGTTTTCTTGCTTTATTTCCATGTCGAACTCAACTAGATCAACAGTGCTCTTGCGTTCTCATTTTTTTTAAACAAACCAGAGCTTAAAAGCCTTAAAAGCTTGATTTATGCTGTATTAGCTTATTTACTGTGCTAGTTCCCAGTTTTACTAAATGCTCTTCTTCTTCCTCTGAATTCCAAACACAAGGTGGTGCTGTTTCACCAGATAGTGCTTCACACTGTCTATAAATAGAATTTTCCTTTGATCTCAGCTCTTTAATCATCAAGCTCCCAACATGCAGTCATTATGTTAAAGAATGTTCGTTTTCTGGGCAAGACAAAAGACGCGATTCATTTTATAAACTCTGGGATGAAAGATCGTAAAAGGAAAGTCAACCATTAGGCCTTGTGGGCATCAAGTTCAAAATTCTTTAAGATTTCTATAAATACAGAGATGTCAACCAAAAAAAAAAAAAAAAAAAAGACACAAACTGTAAAATGTGGCACATTTAGCTCTGGTCTTTCCACCACACAAGCAATCCAGTGAGCCAATGGTGCCTTTTTATTTTTCTTTAAAAAACTGAACGAAACAAAGCATTTTGAAAACATTCAAATATGACCACTTGGGAAGCAAAATGCTAAACCAAGAAGACAGTGACCCCAAAAAATAAAACAATAATAATATTAATAAAAAAAAATAAAAGGAAATCATCAAGTAATACTAAAATAGAGTGCTCAACTCAAAATGTTACAGAGATGTTTGCATGGAATAAACAACATAGTTAAAGACCACAATATTAGCTACCAGAGAGAAAAGACAAAAGGTCCATTGCAGTAAAAGAAAGACTGTCAAGTGCTGGGGTAAATATATATATCTGCATCATGTTTTAGAACAATAAAATATAGGCCTCTGGAGCAGTCGCTCCTGCCTTTGTCCTAATGTAGCCTGCAAAAATACCAAGAAAGTTGACGTGTCCTGACAGTTTGAAAAAGTACACATACTGAGGAATTATTTTACATCTGAGCCAGACTCGAGGTCACTATTTGTTACAAATAGTTATCAAAAGAAGCCTTAAGTTTCAATTTCTGCAAGACATTACAACAAGAAAAAATGGCTTTCCTGTGTTCAAAGCTTATTTTCATATATACCACTATATAAAAAAAAACATTAAAAAAGGAAATCACTAAAATATACACCAAGAAATTGAAACAAGGGTACAAAATAAAAGCATTCAAAAGAAGGAAATGTGATAAGATGATGGTTTTTTTTGCACCAAATTGGCCAGCAGACAAGAAGACATTCCTCCATCTTCCTTAGTGCAGTCTAAAAAAAAGAGGTGTTTGGTCGGTGGGTGTGGGGGGAACCCCCAAATGGTCTTCTAAATCCAGTGAGAGAAAGTAGGGGGGGGGGGGGCGCTGGAGGAGTGAATACCAGCCTAGTAAACTATACAAAAGGAAAAAGGTGTCAAATAACTTAGAATAACTTAGTGACAGGTGTGGGGAGTGTGTTGGGGGGGCAAGTTGTGCACACATCACAATTGCTGCTGTTTTTTTCAGTGCAGTGCCTCGGGTAGCGGTGAAGCGGACATTGAAAGGAAACGGACGAAAAACACAGAAAAGTTTTGTTTTTTTTTTTTCTTTTTTTTTTACATGGTGCTGCTTCTACAAATTCATGATTGTCTCGTTCAGTTCAGTGTCTGCAGCAGCACCTTTTCCGGATGGGAGCGGCGCTCGAACAGAAACGCGGTTCGTTTGGCAGATGGTCGTGGCGTGTTTGGGTGTGATTGGGGGTGGGGGTTTTGAGGGGCTCCTCTGAGGACCGGAGGCTTCATTTTGGAGATTTCAAGGGGTCTTCATGGGATCTAGCAGGCCTCCATCTCTAGCAGAGGGCCCGTAGCTGCTGCCTTTGCTTTGCATGTGGAGAAACCGTTCCGCTTTCCTCCTGCGGAGAGAAGATCCAAACAGGTTAAAAATCTTTGGACTGGATTCAAACGAAAAACTGAGCAGAAAGTCAATGGCATCCATTCAATCAATTATTGTTTTGCAGCTCAACAGATGATAGAATGAAAGCATTTTGGAGCTTCACAGAGAGGTTAAGGGTCATTGACGGGATAGGGTGTTGGCAAGTCCAGCTTTGATGTGCTCCAACATTGGGGTCGCCCTGACCCAGCTGGCAGCGCTGCTGCCCTTTTCTTCTTCTAACCCTTACCCGATTGTGCAGTTTCCTGGTTTAAGTTGAAGCTGCAGGTGGTCGACAGGGGCAAACAAGTAAAGAGAATTCTTTGTAGCTTTGAGTACCTGAATGTGCACTGAGAGATCTGTGGGCTTCAGACAAAGAAGCCCCAGAGGGGAGAAGTGCCAGCAGCCTGAACGTTCCATCCACACTTCAGGATTGGAAATGTCAAGGACGACATCTTAAGATGAGATAGTGTTCTTAGGAAAATGTGCATGTACGCAAGTGGAACCAACTAAGTAGCAGCATGGAAACAAAGAATTACCTAAAGCCACATGGATGCATACTTTAATGATGTGTTAAAATAATTCTGATGAGCAAGATCATCTGCTTCAGCCTTAAACATGAGCGGTCACTGCCATAAAATGCATGTAAGATGTAGTCTGTCTTGTATGTCTTGATTTGATAAACTAGTCTGGACATCCTTCCCTATCCTTCCACATCAGCCTCTGCATTTTAACAAGAAAGCCCCGAAAAAGCCGTCCCATTGAGCCTTTCCATAAAAGTACTAGAACTAGGTGTGAAAATCTAAACCGAATAGTTTCTGAAAGTCTGAAATACTTTATGTTCAAAGTCGAGCTAATCACCTCTGTCTCTGCCTTAAAGCTACCTTCACACCGCCCTTGGGAACGCACTTGAAGCGGGCACTTCCAATGAAAAGTCTATGTAAACGAGTGTTTTGGGCTTCTGGGTTAAAAATTCTTGCGTTAACACGTCGCTGCGCAAGTTTTTACAACCTTTTCCGGCTTTCCGTACAAAACGCGTTGCCGTTGAACAGGTATCAAAAGTCAAACCAGTTTGAACGTTGACCAATCAGACTCAGATTTGGTAGTGACGTATGGATGGCTTCCCTTTCAATTCACGAAAACACACTAATGATCTGAAAAATTGATAATGGAGGAGAAATTGATAATGGCAGTTTGCGCCCGGCTGGAATTATATGACACCAGATATATTATATGTATCGGAATAGAGCTGTGAAAGAAAAAAACCTGGAGCAAGACTTGTGAGATTTGCACCGCACCGAGGTTTACACTTCTAACTGTAGGCGGCAGACATGCACTAGTAAATGGTAGAAAAAGTAAAAGAAGAAGAAACCTCTCCCTGCTTGTCCAGTGTGAACACACATGCTCAAAAATCTGCATTTACCGCGTCACATGCCTGGCGTGTCTGTAGCATAATGCTCAGTTCAGCTGTTCGTCTTTGCTCCTTCTACATGCACAAATGATAACAGCTGCTGCCGTATGATTCGTTGAACACTTCTGATTTGTATTCCTCTTTCCAAGCTAACAATCACTGCATCATTTACAGTGTTTCTAATACCAGAACAGATGTATAGCTCAAACCAAGACGAATGTCCACAAACAAAGCCCACTTGACCTTTCCCTCTACCCTACTGATTCAGCCGGGTGTTGCGTTCATTGGCGCAGCTCCACAAGCAGCCATAGTTATGATGCAGGTCAACACAAAGCTGGAAGGTTTTCTCCCGGGGCATCAATGAGCTCTCCCAGGCTCCTCACAGCAAATGGTTCTCTTCCCTCTCACGATTTGGGCTTGAACGACCATAACAGAGTTAGCTCCAGTTATTGACAAGCCAAGGAGAGTTATTTTAGACCCAAGCAGCATCAAATAGAATCTGTGATCAAAGTGGAGAGGCAGAGACAGAGGTGGCTAGATGCCTACCGCGACCAAAAAGCTGAATGTTTTTGTGAAAACGGAAAAGAGAGACTATATTAGCTTGCTTCTCTCTTGAGATAAAGTGAAGTGTGTTTTTGTGGGATAGAAGTCAGCTGAGTCCCTCTGCATTTAGAAGTCTTAACACACCACCCTGAATGCTTTATCACATGGGGATAAAAGGCAGAGGGACAAAGGCCACCTTGCCCGGGGAAGGCCGCCCTCGAGCTCCATGGAGCAGAAACTGAAAGGAGCACCGCGCTCCGAGAAGAGAGAGAAAGCCCCCCCCCCTCTTGTCACTTTTATTTACCTCTGCCGCCCTCCCTCTTTTCATGCCAGGATCTCAAAGTCGGTCTGCACGCCCGGCCCTGCACCCAGTTTCCTGGGGAGCTTTTTTTTTCCTTCCCCCACCGCAGACATGAAAAGCACCGGCCTTCCTGCCTGGGGAAGAGACCTGAGGGGGCTGCGGGTGAGTGTGAGCCGGAGTGTGTTTCAGCGCAAAAAAAAAAAAGGTTGGGCAGTAACAGCGGGGCTGTGTGCTTATGTGGCGGTGGTTGTACGGGGCAGAAAGCCAGAGCTTCACAAGGTCCAGCCGACACAAACACTGGGATTCAGAAGCAACTTGACCTCTCACTCCTGCTCACCTCCCGCCTTCCCCTCCATGGTCTCCTTCTACATTAGAGCTCAGGAATGCTGGCTGGATTCCCTTTTTTTCTTCTCTCTTTGGAGGAAATGAAACACTCCTCTGTTCAGAGTGGCGAGCAAATGTTCAGTCTCCTCTCCTTATTCCCCCCACAACTCCACTATGTGACGGAGGGAGGGAGGAAGGAGTCGAACAAGCTCTCACCCAGCTTTTGAAGTGTGGGAGGTTAAGATAACTGGCACAGCCTATCGCGTCTCAATCGCCGCTTTCACCTCCCGGGCCAAAATCAAAGCGCTCGCAGCTGAGGCCCCCGCACGCCTTACAGCCCCAGTAACCTTCATCCTGGCAACACCATCCACCTCCTCTGTTCCCCTCATCCTCCACTCTCACCCCCCTCTTTTTTCCTCAGTCTATCAAATGGAAGGAAATAAATAAAAACTGCCAAAAATTGTCTAAAAATAAGTGGAGTGGTGTGTGCAGCATAGGCGGAGGTGCCAACCTCACCGCTGCAGCACGAGGGTGAGGTGGGGGTGCTGAGGACAAATGAAGCATAGGGGAGGATAAATGGGAAAAGCAATGTATCATTAAAGGAAACCTTTGATAAATTACGTGAATAGTTACCTTAATCTGGATGGTAAACTACAACTACTCCCCATTCGAGCCGTGAGACACAAACTACTCCTACAGCTAGGTGAACAAACAGTGAGATGAGGTATGTTGGGCTGGACTATGAAACACTATAAATACACAGAAAAAATAATCTCCCCTATTTGCCCTTTTAAAGTTCTTGAGTATTTGAATCGTGGAGCATAAACAGACATAGAGTCGCTTTAACAATAAAGGGGTTTACATAGCTAAACCTCTGCAGTGCCCAAGGACAAGTTTACTTCATTACTGCAGAACGGACCACATCAGAAAAACATTTTACATGTTTACACTGTTGGTCCAGCTGTGGTACAAATCTAAAAACATTCATGTTGATTTCTATCCATGTGATGCACAATTCACAGCTAAAGTGCCAGCATTTCTGAACAGAACAATCAGAACAGTCAGGCCTAGTGTTCATGGGTACCATATTTTTTAATAGGTCACATTTTTTAATTTTGCATAGTTTGGCCGGGAGTGTGAGTTATACTAAAGTGCAACTTATGTTATTTTTTTTTTATTAATAACAACAACCACTAAAGGGCACTGTAGTCTATGCGCTACTGACAGCAATTCATAAGAGGAAGCGCCTCTCAGTTCTATGCCGGGCTGACACTAAGGGGGAAAAATTTCATGGATTTTGTGATTTAAAGCGATATAAAGAGTTTAGTTGACTTGTTAGCATGTTCTTTATGCTATGGTTGTCTGAATTGTTTATATGTTGCACTAATATACTAGATTCCTTCGATGTTTCATGAAGCTAAATAAGCATCAATACGTTACGGTAGTGAGCATGCATATATTAGTGTTATCTATTCTGTTATGATTTGCCCTTCAAAATGAAATGTCTATTATTTTTGCTAAATTTATTTTTCTAAAAGAGCATCTTTTATATGATTTTATTTATTTATATATGTGTGACGCACTAACATTTTTATTGGTTCCACTTATAATCGGGCGCGGCTTTCAGCCAGAAAAAAAACTGTACTAACAGCCTACTTTTGGTAACTCCTTCTCAAAGGCACTTGCAGTCTGTTAAGTCACAGCAGTCCCGCCTTTTGAGACGAAAGGGAAAAATCAGCCAGACATGCCATTTTTTTTCATTTAAATCCACTTGATAGAGGTTGAAATGTGAGCGTCGTCATCACTTTTTCAGCTCACAGATGCTTGACATAAAAGAGGAGGCTCTCGAATTCTATCTGTCAGTCAAAACGAAGATTCCACTTAAGAATCATTTGAGTATCAAGGAACCCTAGAAAGACAAGCAGATGAAAAAGGAGAGGAAGGTCTTTCTTACAGAGATGGGTGGGGTTTGGTTGTGGTCAAAAAGGGGGGAATGGGGCTGGGGAGTCACCAACCCAAACCTCAAGCATGCGTGGGTGAGACTAGGGGAGTGTGGGAGGATGGGGGAGTTGGAAAGAGCCGTCTCCCACATCTGAAGCAGCGTCGCTGGGGGCCCGGGCAGCTAGAGTCTGGCCCTGTGCCCCCGCACGACTCAGTCTGAGCCACTGCAGGCAGGAGGACGTCGGGAGGGAGGGCTGCGGCACATTCAAAGAGACTTTAACCGCTGCGGTCTCGCTTCAAAAAGCTCCTGCTGCCTTGCATATCCTGGATCAGAGCGGAGGAGGGAGGCAGGAAGCACAACAGTGAGGAAAAATAGGGAGGAAAAGAGGCAGAAAATGAGAGGAAGAAGAAAAGGGAGTTCAGGTTTCCCTCTCAACAATGACCCAACTGAAGGGGGGAAAAAAACAAAATCCCATCCCTTCACCACTAGTCATTTTCCTTCCTGCGCTATGCTACCTGCAGATTCAGATCTCAAGAGGGGAGCGTTTTATAAGGTCATGCATTTCCTCCTCTGGAAAGACTGTAGTGAGGAGTGGTAAAAGACAGGAAGTAGAGAAGACATCACAAATAGCCATGACACTGGACCCTCATACTGTTACTGCAGCTGGCCAAACCGCAACACAATAGGGCTGTGAGTCAATCAAAACATATTCTGCACCCCAGTCTAAAGAACTGGAGCACCAACGCTGCATTTCCTCCAGCGCAAACAGATTTAGAAGAGAGCTATACCCCCCATTCTCTTTTCCCTGTAGTGTCAAATAAGGTTGCTGGGGCAGAGACGAAGCCAGTTTTGGGGAGGTCAGAGGAGGGAGAAAACATTTCCGACTCTGCGTAACATTACCTGAGGTATTACTCCCATTTTAGCCCACATTTCTCCCTTTTACCCATAAAAGTTCCCCTGCACACAGGATTTTTTTTTTCCTTGGTGAAGTAGTTTTATAAACATCCTATCATTTCCTCTCTGCGCTGCTCAGAGCAAGGCCCACAGTTAGTTTTTAGCAATCCGGATTTCGTCTCCAATTATCTAAGGTCACTAATAAGGCAGGGTGTGGAGGCACTGGGCTGTGCCGCTGTGGCCTCGAGGCTCAGCGCCAAATTGAAACGACTCGGGAAATGGAGACAGACGCTGAATCTTGGCTAATTACAGCCGGAGCGTGTGGCTGGCAGGCTCTGATGTTTGTGTGTATGTCAAAAAAGGGAGAAAGGGTTTGCAAGTGACGAGGATCTGAAAGATACAGAGGGGGGTGGGGGTGGGGGGGGTGTTATGTGTGTGTGGAATGTTAGAAAATAAGGAATGGAGACAGAGGGATGAGTGGCAGATGAGTTAAACTGTGTAAAATCTGAATTCCTGAGAATGAGGAGGATTTTCTTCTGGTCCTTTTCTTTCCTTGCCTCTGTCTGCTAACACACCCGCTTCCCTCCATCTTCCTCCACCCTCATCGCTCATCAAAGAGTTTTGACAGCTGACTTCTGGCTGCACACATCAGAGGGAGCAGAGCTGGGGCACAGCGGAGACAAGGCAAGCTGGGGGGGTTTGGTGGCCACCAATGCTTGAACAAGACTTTCTTTTATGTTTGCGGACCAGAGAATGCAGTTAAGGATGACCCTTGACTTTCATCATAATCATCAAGTATCAATTTAAAAAGACATTCTGAATCTCCCAGATTAAAAAAAAAAAACAGCTCTTGCAAGCGAGGGGGGATGACTTGAAACAAAACGGGATTGGCATGAGAAGTGGAGAAATGTGACTCATATGCTGCTTCGTGGGGAGTGTTTGCAATGCTGTGGCTCCTGCGTGGATGATTAAAAAGCCACCTTTGTTAAAAGTGTCTCCCCCCAGTGAAAAAAATGTGCAGTGGCTGAGCTGAGAGGGAGCCTGGAGGGCGCGCATGTGTCTCAGCCAGATAACTATCTCAAAGGTTGTGAATCAGCAGGCTCAGCCAGACAAAGAGCTAACAGCATGAGAGGAAGCAAGAAGACGGAGGAGACAAAATAAAAAAAATAGGGGGTTAATGACGGAAGGGCAGAAGTGAACGGTTTCAGGGAGTGTAGGTGGAGATAAGGCCATGGCGAGGATCGTCAAACTTTCATTTTACAATCAGAGTCCGGACTTCTCCGAGAGCGGTGGGAACCAGCTGTGCGGCTGTTTGACACGCCAAAGATAACAAAGAGGAGCAGAAAGGAGCCGCAGAGCGCTGCCCTGCAACTCAACACCTATTGCCTCACAGGCAGAAAAAAAACCCACCAAAAATCCCAACACCAAGAGAGACTTTCTCACTTTTTGTGGGGCTGAACTCCTTGAGATCTAAAAATAAAATCCAATTTTGCAAATGCTTGAACTGTCATTTACAGCCGCTTCACGGAAATAACACACACACACAAAATCCCACATCACCACAACTTCTCTGGTTATTTATTAATTCCTGTATTTGTTTTCAAACAGAGGATAGAGGCAGATGGGGTGGAGGCTGGGACAAATTAGAAGAAGTAGACACAAGTTCATTTAAAGATGTTTTTTTTTGGTGTCTGCAGCAAGCTAACCTCAATCCGGCTCTTTGGGATATGCATAAATTGTGGGCTTGGGGAGTTGTGGCAGTATCCTCGGTATTATGCATATTAGTTTAAGGCTGTCACTAAGAATCAGCAAGGGTGTCCATCCCACTGCAGCTAGGCACTGTTAATTATTGGATCAGAGATAAAGTTCTTTTTTAGCTCACAGTGCTTGGAACTCAGAGTATGAGAGAGGGTGAACAAACAAAAAAGAAAAGAGAGCCATGGGGTCAAGAATCGATCAAGTGGAAAACCTTTGTCTGGTTGGTTTGATTTTGACGCAAGAGCAGATTTGTCACATCTGCCTGGCTTTCTCTGCTTCCAAAAGAGAGCGGAATAACAGGATGCTACCACACTCCCAGGGAGGGAGAGAGTAGTGGTGGTGGTGGGGGTGTGGAAGCAAGAGGATGCAGAAGGAGCAGAAGAAGAGTGGGTTTCCCCACACACACACAGACTGTGAGTGTTAATACTTTTTTTCCAGATAGAGAAAAGCAGGTGACAGTTCAGCAACATTCAACATAAATCAATACTCGTGGATGCATCCTTCATGTGATTAAAAACAGAGCTGTGCCTTTGTTATTGGAGCATTATAGACACCCTGAGACCTCAGATGCCATGAAATCTTATTAAGGTATAGCATCTCATTAACTTCCTGCCAAACGCTGCTGAATTCTGCTCTGCTTTACAAAAAAAGCAAAGGAAGACAACACATGTAGTCCATCTGGGCTGAAATCCTAGCCTCCACCACCACTTAAGAAAAAAAGAGTTCTTAAAGTGTTTTCAGATGTAATATTTAGTCCGCTCTCAGAAAAAAGGGAGGGGGTGAGCTGCCTGATTCGTGGAACATTTATTTTCCAAAAACACCTTTTGTTGGAAAGTTTTTCTAACGCATGGTAGGAGGCAAATAATCTTCAAATGTCTGATGCGACGTGTTACCCTTTCATCCACGCAGTGCTTACACACACACACACAAAAAAAAGGTCAGAATACTTCCACATGCAGCGCACACACAGACATGCAGAGAACCAACACGCAGTTTGCTTAGGCCTCTGAGCAAACTCCACACACAAAGCGCAATCCCTCTTCAGGCCTAAACACTGCTGACACAATGACTATGGTGAGGTTAGGGTGGACCCGTTTAGGATTAGTCTGTGAGCACAGGCTCTCAAGTGTTTAGCAGTTTCAAAAGAAAAACTTGACATCAAAAAGTGGAGCAGACAGGGAGGGCATAGAGGGGTTGTCTTACCATATTCTCAGATGTACGCCGTTTTCATTCTCTGGCCTGTACCTGCAGAAAATTGCATCTTTTTTTAAACATCTGAGATATATCTATAGACAGCATGGATCATTTCTGCCCATGAGCCAAAAATGACCAGAAAAAACTACCAACATTTTGACTTGAGATGTAATTCTCAGTGGATTACAGTTGCAGAGCTAAACGTAGGCTCAAAAGTGCAGCTAAACAAAATCAGCAAAAAGACATACGGTTATGCAGCAGGCAAACAAATAATGCAAAGCCCAGGATTTATAAGTAGTTGTAAGAATGGACAGACTAATCCCAAAGTAGGTGTAAGATGTGAAAGCAGAGATTGGATACGGACAGAGGACAGACAGATGAAGGAATGAAAAGTACACAAGGCCAGACTGGAATGCTGCTCACTGAAGAGGAGTCATTTTTTGCATTTCAAAAAGGGCATGCAGTAGTTTAGCTGGCAGAATGTGTGGAGTCTTGGGAAAAATGCTGTAGCTCTCAACTTCAAGATGCGAAGAGTTGCAGATGGTAGTGGAGCTTACCTGTGGCCGATTCCTGCATCTTCTCCCTCTTCCGCTTCTTCTTCTTCCCCTAAAACATATACAGGGGAACGCATAAAGTGTGGCTCCAGCACTCACGCTCACTAGACCACTCTGATATCATGCTGCTGACTGCCATGTTCACTCATCCCCTGCTGGGCATGCAACTAGCATCCCTCAGACTCCAGTCTCCACGGCCAAAATCCAACACTCAAAGGAGTCTGATCTGATGCTAAGTGGAACTCTTAGCTTTTTTTGCAGTTGTGTCCGCTTCAAAACAATCTATGAAATCCCTGAAACCATCAAGTGTAATTATCAGGGCTCACAATAATTGGGCCAGGCTGGCTCACGGGCAATGAAGAGCGCCACTCTTCTTCCAGTGAGGCGGTGGGGGTGCCCGGGGATTTATAGCTTACGCTAAATCCCCATGGGGGGAGACTATAGGTATAGATAGCAGTGTAGAGTCGTTCTAGTCAAATATGAGCAGCACTTTGGTTTCCTGCTGCAAAGTCTGCTAATCCACTTATTCATGAGCTAATCTGCCTTCCACTGCTGCGGCAGATGGGAAAGAGGCGACCAAGAGAGTGTGGGTGAGAGACAGGATGAGAGCCGCACATTCTGCGTCCCAACGCGTCGCCTGTTTTCCAGGAACGATCTGCCTACAGCTGATGAGATAGATGAGGGAGAACTGGAGAAGAGCGCTCGCAAGGAGAAATAATTACGAGTTACTTCTTTATATCTCTCTTGTGAAACACTGAAACTTGTGTGCAATTTCCCTCTATGTCTCATTAAAGATTAGGACTGACTTGGTGACTAGGCTGCAAATCTGTTGCTTCTGTGTCGCCCGTTTTGGCAGTGGAGCGTCAGAGACAGAAAGAGGAGGGATGCTGCCGGTGTCAGAGGGGAGGCAGATAAACACCACATAGCACTTTGGTGGTGGAGTGAATGTGAGTGCCGGAGCCACACTTTTAAGAAAAACTGGTGCTCTCTCTTTCAGAAAAATCCCACAGCACACAAGCACACATACAAGAACAAGTTTGGATGACTTCCACTCACATGGAAACCTAAACACACATATGTTAAAATATCTGTTAGAAAAGAAAAAAAAAACAGAATAACATAGGGGTGTAACGATTAACTGACTTAATCGATGAGTCAGTTTTTACTCCTACAATCCAACTAGATTGATCTGTCTTTAGGAAAGTTGTTCATAAAATCAAATCAACCTATAACAATATAAAGTCCTTTCAAAATGAAATAAATCGATTAAATCAATATTTGAAAATACCATTTGGACTGAGGCACGGTAGGTCCATTAACGTAAAAACGACCTACTGCTATCACAGCAGACAACACATATGATGTCAGCAAAAAATGATCAATCCATCATTACAGTCCAATGTGTGGAAACACTTTGAATTTTGCAAACGTGACCATGACCATACTGTGTGGTAGAATGTTCTAACGATGTTCAGTTTGTATGATTTTGATGTGGAAAAACAACAGGGGGCTCTAATTTATCAAACTCAAATGTAAATGGATTTTGCCATTAATTCTTGTTTACTTGTTTGTTTGTACATATATTTAATTTACACTTGATTATCTTGCAAGAAATACAAGGAATCTGGAAAACTTCACACTGGTTGAATTTTTGGCTAAAGATGTCATGGATCTATTTTAGCTCAGAGAATCAGATCGAATCAATAAACCAACATAGACTAAATTGTATCGTCAACCACAAATTATGATATGAATCGAGTTGTGGAAATGAATCATTAAACCTCTTCAATAACATTCTGTATTTGGCTAGATGGACAGTTCGGAGACCAAAGGTTTCTCTGCAGCTAAATGCCCAGTGAACAATCCAGTCCCCACGACTCAATCAAATCATTCTGAGCGCCGTGCTGACGTGGGACATCAAAGGCTGGCACAACCATTACTGAGCAATTTTCACTCACCGTAACCATAATGGCGCTGCAATCCATTTTAGAGCGGAGGGTGCAAAAACAATGTTATGAATTACACATCAGGGCAAAATAATGAGTCTACAAATGGACCCTTTTAGTATGGAGGAGGCCAGAGAGAATTAGGACTACGTGGTGTCTTTTTTTTTTTTTTAGGGTGTCGTTTGAAGAGAAAGTCATGCAGCACAAAAACATCAACACAGATACACACAAGCGCACCTCTGCCAGTCTGTTCTGTTGATACTTACATAATTGTCTCGAGCAGACCAGCCTGGGTAGAGCTGCATGTGAAGCTGCCGTTCCTTGCGAGCTAACTCATAATACTTAGCTTGCTCTTCCCGAGATAAAGCATGCCACTGGATTGAGGGGTTTTTTGGGTGGTAGTGGGGGGAGAAAAACATTCAATTAGCCATTTGGACCAACACATTTCCTGTATATATGTCTTTTGAGAATTTTTTTTTAGAAAAAATACATATTAAATTAAACATTTAGGATAGAAACAATAAAAGGGATAAAAGACCAGGAAGAAAATGGGACGTAGAGATTAAAATGCACAAAAGTTCACTTTTGATTTCATATCAAAAACACTGCTTCAAATTGAGCGGTGCTTTCTTACTCTGTGTCAGCAAGCAATTACTCTGTGCAGGCCACAAACTAGGCTTTGCTGTGGCTGGCTGCCTTGGCCTGTTCGTTAAGTCTTTTAACATGGCTCTGTGGTTCCACTCTGCTCCCAATCCTCAAAAGGGACAAATTTCAGCCATGCCATTATCCCGGGATATTTTACTGAGACCATTTTGATTAACCATCACTCACACAGACTGCATTTGTGTCGACGAGACCGACGTTTTTCCCACTAATTGGGCTCGGTAAAAGTCCATTTGGCCTTAACTGCCAAACACTTTTAAATGAATCTGTGAAGATAAGCTGTAGTTCAGAAAACAAGTGAGACAGAGTTTACATCAGCGATCTGACCTACCCTCCGTCCCAGGATCTGATTGATGGCAGCGCTTTCTTTCAGCGTGCACTCGGCGACCACATTGGCACGCATCTCTTTCATGTAGAGCATGAAGGCGTTTAGCGGCTTCTTGATGTGCGGCTTTTTGGGCTCCTGCTCCTTTCTCTGTTCGTGCTGGGGCTTCCTGTTGGAAAGAAAATGCAGATGCAAAAACGAAGCTGAGACTGAAACATTTAAGAAAAAAATACAGTGGATAAAACAGAGAGAGGAAGAAAGCCATGGTGCCAGGTTGGTGTTAAAATCATCAGAGGGTTTCTAGTAGCCAATCATGAGACAGCGCATGGGGCCATTTCCTCTTTAATCATGTGCAGTTGTGCAGTTGCACTCTGTCAATAGTAGCAGCCACAGAACCCTGGCTGAAAACCTAATGCTCAAACTTTCAAAGCGAAGAACTGATTATTGTGGACTCACTTTCTGACAACCTTTTTGATACGAGTGCAGTCCCAGCTGAGGATGGGCATGAATAATGGAAATGTCAGCCACAAGCACTGGAGAGTCCTGCCAACAGTTTCCAGCACATTCACTGTGGATGCTGCTTCACTAGAGTCAGACCTGTGTGTGCTGTTGGTGTTGTGAGGCCTGAGGCCAAACGAGGAATGGGGATATTATCAGAGGAGCACATGCCCTCACTGACTATCTGTTCCAATCAGGAAAACAAGAACAAGGACCGGACTGCAGGTCTGTGCAGAGTGTGACCGAAGGAGAACTTTTGTGCTTGAAAAACTCACATGTGCATGATGTCAGTTTCATGCGGAGGCTCGTGTTTGATCTGTGGGTTGACGATGGCTGGGTGGGGAATCCCAGTTGCGTGGGGACCAGGAGGGCCGGGGACCATGTGGTGTGAGAACCTGCAATAAGAATTAAAAAGTAAAAATGTGTTTGCTTTTAACTCTTTTTCCTAGAAGCCCTTGATGTTGTGTGTTGTTTCACCAGATACTGATCCACAAAAACATGCAGAGGAAAGGTTCATTCATACTCTGAGAGAAGAGACATTTGTTGTTGCATGGAAAGGTGTGAGAAGAAACCTGCTCTCTCTGGGCAGAACTTGGCTCATGTGCTGAACTCCTGTGGCGTCTAAATAGTAGCAGAGATGCCTGCTTCAGTGAGGAATGAAGAGGAGCAGCTGATGGAAGACACTTAAGAGTGTAAGGGATTTTTGGGGGACTGAAGAAAATAGACCTTCTTTGGCATCAAGTTTTATCACAACATTTAAGGCCTCTCTTGTGTTGAGCATGCAACCCACCCACTCACACATCACTCCTTTCAACTTGGGTGATGTGTTGAGATCAAGCTGCAGTAATTTCTGCACTTGAGGCCAAATGTCTCTCTTCTATTGACCAAACTTGATGAGAAAAAACGGGAACAAAAAAAGTCATTTGCCAACATAAAGAAAATGTAAGGATGAGGAGAGATTTGATGGAGCTTAAGCAGACATATGGCATTGCAGGGGCACGTATGTGCTGATGGATTTGAAGGTGCTGGGCACACAGAGGAGCACTGTGGCTGAAGTCACTGCCGCCCAACAGAAATATTAAAGAGGGAAGTCCACAGAAAGTCAGGATTTCTTTTACAGGCACACAAAGCTGGTCATTAATGTACTGTCTGTGGTGTCACTGTCCACATGATGAAGACCAAAGATGGTAACCCCTCATCCTCTGCAATAAACAACAACCGTTGCTTTGCCGTCATCCAACCTGTGACTCACCATCCCAGTGGTGGTGTGATTTGTCCCACTCCTCCAGGGGACAGGGAGTAGAAATTTGGCATGTCTGGTCCTGGATGATGTCTGGGCATTCCTAGAAAACAACAATGAAATACATACATAAGATATGGTGAAAGCAGAGAACTTAAGACAAAGGAGATGTCTTATTAGTCTTTTTTACACAATATGGCGAATGCTGACAGGGATGATCCTTGCTTTTTAATTTTGGGTGGGGTTTGCATGTTGGTCACAGGACTCCCTTTTCTCAAGGACAGCTGGGAGACGCTTAAACTACCTTCATGACCCACTTCAGAACAGAGCAGGTATTAGTCATACAGTACATATTTGAATCGCATTAGGGTTTTGTATCGTTCCCTCTCACATGATTTGACACGCATCTCAATACATGGTATACAAATTAATACATAAAAGATTTAACTAACTTATACATGTATAAAAATATGATACAGTCCAATTTTTTCACTTAAATTGATACAATCTAGATATATTACCTATTTGGCATTTACAACTCTAAATGAAAATGCCTTTTAACAAATAAACTTTTTTTTATTTTTTACTTGCACTCATCATTTTAAACAACAAAACCAAACTGTCTTTGACATAACAGCTTCAAACATTGAGACGTGGCATTTTGGGTTTTTTACTGTTTACCATTCTTTGTGGAAATAAAAAGTGTATTAATTCATTCAGGGCAGGCACTGTTTGAAGTGCTCCGAAAAAAGGGTTAATATATGTTTAGTGCATACAACACACATCCCTCACTGTGGTTCACCTTCAGTCGACTGTCATTGACCACACTAAGTAAGCTTGTGATTGGACATCTTTTTGTTTGATTGATTTTATATCTTTTACCAACATAATCTTGATCATACTTATGGTTTTCAACAAATACTGCAGTTACTCTCAGCAGTGGATCGATTTTTCAATACATATCTGTATCCTTTACATCTCTAGTTTGCATTTTTTTCCTGCTTGAGTCGTAATTCCATGATATCTGTGTGTACTGCTGCAGTCAACGCATTTATTTTGAAAGTTTGAAACGCTGATCACAGGTAGGGATTTGTGAGCTGTGTCGTTACAGAAGTTTGAAAAGCATTTGATTTTCTGTCTGTCACATTATGACAACCGAGTAAACTCTGGAACAGTGTAAGTTGGAGTTTTATCTTTAGTAAAGGACTCAACTCTCAGTTGGGCAAAGCCAGCACCAGTCAGAACCACAGAAAAATTGAATTTGTAGTTGGTATTTATTAACCCTGCTAGTTTACAGCTGGTTATTGACACAAGTAAAAACACAAGCTAATAGCCAAATAAATAAATAAATAAATAAAAAGACACAAAATTAGTAAAAGAAAGAAAGCCAAGATAACAGTGGGAGCATCCCCTTAGTTTGAAGAACCATATAGTTCTCTACAGTTTTAAGGTTTGTGATCATTCAAAAAGCTTGCAAAAGGACCATCTCTGACCTCAATATTTAACAAGAAGAAAAGTATAATAATTTGTTTCTTGAGCTTTGCTCCTCTCTCTCTCCTCTCAGCATGTTTCAGCATCTTTAAGCTGCATAATTGCAGCTTCTTCTTAACCGTGGAGGCAGTCGTGCTCCCTGTAGGCACAGGATTGGCTGTTAGGACTAACCTCTTTCTTCACCTCCTTCTGGATTTCAAGGTCAGGAGGTCTCGTTTTGAAACAGAAGACATTGAAAACGGAGCTGCAGGATGACAAACATCTGTCTGACTTGAAATCCCTTCTTCTCTTAAATCAGTTTGTTTCCTGGTCTTTACCGGCGGGTCAAATAGACATCAGGAAATGCTGTTCATGCACAGACAAGTGGAATGTGGCTACACGCAACCCCAAAACACACACCAAAAAAAAAGAGAAGGGCACATGCCTCCAGATTAGCACCATCTTCCAAACCCCGCTGGAGCCCGCCTTTTCTCCCCGCTTCTCTCATCTCTCGTCCTCCTCCTCTCCCCAGGCTGGGATCTGAAGGGGCATACCTCCTTGGAGAGGCAGCCTGAGAGGGAGGCTTATATCCCCAAAGCCAATGTTGCGACGCTGGATTCATAGCGCAGATAGCGCTGCTTCCTCCTCTCTAATCCACCGCCTAACACTCCTTTAGGGCCCTCCCAAAGGGAGAAAGGAAGGAGGCAAGAGGTGAAGCAGCAGGGGAGGAAGAGAGAGCCCCAGCGTGTTAACCTTGTCACTCACACCTCTATGATGCCTAATTAAACCCCCCTGCTCCTCATTTTACACATTGCTGTTGGCGTCCAACAAAGCCAAAACAAGCCACAAAAAAATCTAGCGCTCAAATTTAGACTCTGAATGTTAGATTTGGTTGTATACACTGAGAAATTAGCAAAGATTCTACACCGCCCCCTCCCTCGGTGCGACCTTCCAGCTCACATAGCGGCCCTCTGCATATTAGAGCCCATAATGAGAAAATCCATGATTGTTTTTCATAATTAAAGAGCGGATCAAAGTCGGAGCCCACTAAAGGAAGCAGAGCAGCAATTGGTCGATACGAGAGAAAGAACTAGAGGGACAGCAAAGGAGGAGAATGAGGGGAGATTTGGCTTTCTTCGGCTCAGCTCTATCAGTACATGAATATGCCTGGGGAAATCATTTGCAGCTAATTTTGCAACTGGATTGCTTGGACATGGATTTCTGTTAGGCTCTGAATGCAAAGATCAAATGGTAAGGAAAAGGCCCCCCAGGTGCTCCTTTCCACTCTTCGCTGTCAGAAACAGGGCGAACAGGAAAATGAATAGAAATTGCTTCTGAATTCTACATGACAACCAGTCCTCAAACCTAGCAAGTGCACCTTTCTTTTTTACCTGTCTGTTGTTTTTTACTATTTAGTTGGAAAGTAAAAATATCCCAGCACGTGTGTCAGATGCATTACATATGTGGAGCACAATTTTTTTTAAATCTCACAGGGCTGCACCTCTTGTGCTTACATCGCTATTTATAGCTGGTCCCTCAGAACTCCTCGTCTTCATCGCCTACATCCTGCCTCTTGATATCCCCCTCCTTTTCAACTGGCAGCCGCAGAAGAAGAAAGCAAAGAAAAGCGGAAAAGTGCAGGACAAAACTATGTTTGGCCCGCGTCTCTGTGGCATCAAGCAAGGAGCTGCCAAAGTTTCCAGCTGCGCAGGGCTGAGGAGCCCGTCCAAACAGCAGAGGAGCTTCTCCGCAGCTGTCAGAGCTGCAGCTTGAAGTTATTCCCAAGAGGCAAAGAGTGCAGAGGGAGAGGGCATCAGAGCTCAGCGTGCCATCCCACAGGCTGCTTCAAATGAATTATCACTCAGAGATGTTAGGAGGATGACTTTGCTTTGACATATTTTTAGCAGGAGCATCTCTGATTCCTGACAGAGTTGACAGTTGCAGTTAAATAAAAAAACACACACCAGGTATCAGCTCAGTCACATGTAGACCCAGTTTGACAAAATCCTGCATCTCATGCTTTATTTCAGACCCTGAAAACTTCAGAGCAGTGAGATAAACATGTTTTATTTTATTTTTTATTTTTTTGTAAAAGCCTTTTGGGGGCCACATGACAGCACTTAAATGCTCAGAAAAAGTTGCATTGATCTGTAAATAGCTCTGCCACAATATGAGCAGCTTTCAGACGAACACGATGGACATGCTGCCGCTCACTGTGTCACCAGTCTGCTTCTCCTACCTTGTTTGTTGTTGGCATCTTGTGGGTGGAGGCCCGAATGAGAGCTTGGGGCGAAGTGCTCATCGCTGTACGTGATCAGCGGGGTCAGTGGGTGGACTGCATGGGATGGCTGCACCACGGGGACTTTGTTGGACTGCGGAGAAAAGTGCAATGGGATTTTAAAATGATGTGTCCACATACAATAACACCCATATGATGCATGGAGGAGAACAGGTGAACTATTTTCATGCAGCTTTAAAGGGCCTATACCACGTTTTCTGAAGCCTTTTATAGTAAACAATACCCATGAATATGATCATATATCACCTTTGGCACACTAAAGAACAAATTATTTATGAAACATTAGTTATTTTTGTGGACTCTTTCACACCCACAAGTAAAATGACTCGATCTCTGAGGCACCGCCTTTCGCTCCTTGTGGGTGACGCCCAAATCAACCTAGAACCTGCCTCAGCAGCGTGTCTGAGCATGTAGCTCATGAAAACAAACAACACTGAACTTTTTAAAAGATGGATGTGCATGTCGTGGAGCCTTACATTCCTGACTGATTCAGATTTTCCTGATTCGGATTTTCTGTACGCGAGGCGCAATGTGTGTGGAAATGTAGCATTAGGACGTGCATTAAATGCTTTTTCTGGGTAATTTCAGCTAGTTCTATGATTTACTTATAGGTCTGGCATCTTCATCAGGTTTGACTGTATGAATGGCATCAGCTCTGAGGATCAGTCTCCCGGACAATCCACTTTGATACTGGCCAATGTTAACAAAACAGTCATCCGTGAAGTGGCAGTCACAGACAAAAAGTTTCTGGCGCACTCCCCAAGATAAAGTCCAACCATTTCTAATGATCAGGCCCTTCTCTGGGAAGGCTGAACAAACACAGAAATCTCTGGCAGCCTAAAAAACATTTTCTCCACTTAAAAGACATTGCATTGCCAAAAAAAGCTAGCCGCTGTTTTCTCTGTGGATCAAGAGTAACCACTTCTTCTATGAGTTGTTTTGCTGATCACTGCTGGCTCCACAGGCAAAGTGGGTGTGTGTTTGTGTTAGCCTGGGGGCTTGCAGCGCAGACTCTTCCTGGTATGGGATGTTCTCATTAGTTCTCAGTTCTCACTGGTCTACGTCACACGCTGAGGACTTGCTCATTTTCGTGGGTGTGGGAGGGGCTGAGGCTGGGTGTATTGGTAATTGGAGGATTACTAAAAAATGCGTGAATTGATCAAAATACCGCTTTCGGGTTCTTTATTGTGAGGAATGAACAGTGTAATATACTTAAAAGCTCAAAAATGTGATTATCCATAGTTTAGGCCTTTAAGAGTTTGGTCAAGAAGACCAAACTTTTTTTTTTCTCTGAGAGCCCAGTAGTTCAGAACTTTGCTTAGACTATGTCAGCAGGACTACAAAATCGCACTCCCTGAAGAAAAAAGTAAAAAAAAGTCAAATAGGGTGCGTTTGCAAGTTCTGATAGAAACAGAAAGAAAGATGCACACAGAAGAGAAAGCAAGCGAGCAGTGGAGCAAAGAGTGTGGGGGGGGGGCGAGAGACTTGCAAGGTAGTGTTAGAGCAGAGGTCTGAGGCAGGAGATCAAAGGCAGTCATTAGCCGGTGAATAAGGGGAGTTCATTACAGAGCAAGAGCTGGGAGAAGAAGAGATGAGGGATGGAAGAGGAGGAGGAGGAAGGACTGGGGTTGACTATGGAGAGAATGCGTGAGTTAGACAGATGTCTGCAGTGGTGCTTAATGTAGGGGTAATCACGTCAACAGTGGCCCAGCCACAGACTCCTCATCCTGCGCTGACTCAGAGGGAACTCGTAGTACCTCCTGACAATTAAAACAGACCCAAACAGGCACAGCAGTACCTAAGCCAACAGCACTTACACACTTCATCTGGACGAAACACATGGGAGTGTTTAGGCCAACTGAATCTGCTTTTCAAATTTGAACCCTGAGGCAAGCTGGAGTTCAAATATCATAAATACCCACTCCGAAATTGTGTTTTTGGTGTATTTAACATGTACTTGTCGTGTTTTTCTCATGATGGAAGACATATATAAAAGAAATTCAGCAAAAAAAAATGCATTTGTGAGTATTTCTTTATTCAAATTGTTGTGAATCAGGAGCAGACAAAAAAGGATGTTTGAAAAAGATGTTTTAACATTGTTTAACATGTTTGTTTGTGTCGTAGAAAATACAATGAGCCACAAGCTCCCTGCTTCCGCTTGTGGCCAAAAAGATCCATGTACGTCTTTATTTTTCTAGTCCCAACTGGCATCTGGCTCGAAAACGTAAGGCGGGTAGCTCCAATCTTGCTTGATGTTTTTGTTGGACCAGTATCGTTAGGTTAGAGTTGAAGAGGGGCTATTAGCTAGAGGGAGAGTATGTAAACAGATAGCTCTCAGCTATGGGTGACAGGAAGAGGGGGCGGGGTTGCTCAGGACCAATGTCCCGTCCATAACTCAGTGGCAAATTTCTATTGAATTTACAATAGATCAAAAGATGAATGATTGGAGTGGTACTTTGGAGACATGGCTATATTTTTACCCAGGTCTGGTCTCATTTTGATCAAAAATACTTTCCAAAGTAAATACATATATATACACATATATAGGCTTAAATATAGCAGTTTCTAAAATTTGCAAATAATACACATTAGAAGAGATAATTTCTGTGATTTCTGTGAGGTTGCTCTGTGCGTTCTAGTAACGTATGACTGACAGTGACATTCCTGCAGGATTGAGTGAAAAATTGAGCTCATTCTGGCCCACTCCCACAATACACACATCCACCCCACCCCGATGCCGGTGAGGCTGGAATGTCTGGGTTTGCCCGAACCTTGCACAGACTGGCACCCATGAGACCCCCCCCCCCTTACCCCAACTCTTCCTTTCTTCTAATTCTTTACATTTGTGCTCACATCAGCAAACGACTGAACGACTGTGGCTTCATTTTCTACAGACCCGTCATCAGTTGGAGTCCCAGCTCTTCTGCCAATTCAAACCTCAGGTTTCTGCTCTGTTGTGAGCCCTAAACTGAATCATCAACCTCAGCAGACTCTTAAATCTGACCTACTGACATAAAAAAAATGCCAGGAAGCTAATGAGACTAAGCGATTAAGCTGAAATGGATTTTTGACCCCTTGTCACCAAGAGTCAAAGGTGATGGGATAATCTGTGATTGAGGGAGTGTGCATCCCCATCCAACAGAGGGTAGAGCTGGTTAATAATGTGACCAAACCTAAAAGAGGGGGCTAACTGGGGCTGATGGGGGGAGGCTATGTACAAGCCCACACCACAGGCCAAATAATAGCTTTCTCACCCATATTACTTTACGCCTCTCCACTCCCATTTGTTATTCTGTGGGAAAGAGATAAGAACCTCAGAGATTGTCGCTAGCTTCAAGTCTCCTTTAAAGTGTATAATTTTTAATAACTGGCAAATAATTGTTACTTTTTGGTAATAATGCAACTGTTTTTTTTACTCCATTTAAATAAAAATGAGAAAGAAGGAAAACTGACACTGTAGAAGACAGTTCTCCAGCAATCCCACCAGTTACAGCTGTCAAATCCCATTTTTCTCAAGTCCTTGATAATCTGCCTCCATTGTGGAAAGAATAAAAAAAATCCACCATGGAAAAACCTTCAGCTTTCTATTTGGGTGCATGCTCCATATATTACTTTTAGAAGAGCAATCTATTCCCAATTGAATTTTATCAGGTTTACAGGGTTATAGATAATAATAAAATGTTAAAAAAAGACATGTCAATGATTATCATAGAGGTGCAGTTTTACCAGAGTCCAAACCACGCTGTAGCTCTTGAAAAATTCCACAAAAATCACATAATTCTTAACCAGTTCCCTGGACAAAGTGGTTGAAGACACTTAGCTGAGTGGAGGTCACACAACCTTGAAGCAATTTGATCTCCTTTTCAACTCCTCCATAACTCCAGAGATCTTCAGTAGCAGCAACTGCAGCCATGAATGGTAGCTATACTGGAAAACTCCTTTATTTTATAGGAAAAATAACAGGGTTTATGATCTTTTTTTGTTTCTAAACAAAACACAAGGAAAGAGGTGACAATAACTGAAAACACGTTCCTTTTTGGAATTTTAAGTCTAGGCTTAGACCTTTTAAAAGAATCCTTTATGCGGTTTAAGTGAAACTCGTGAAGTGGAACTGGAGCTGGCAGAGTCCCACAAAGCCAAAAAGAAAGTCATTGCGTTTCAGTTGGAGAACCAATGACTTGGTGTGCTGTTAAACTGGAAAAATTTGGAGAAACCTGACATTTTACGTGCTGAAACCAAATGCGAGACAACACACCAGGTGTCCGTGAGCTTTTGTTTTGTCATATTACCACATCCTGCCATGGTGGCTAAGTATGAATGCATGCGCTTCCATGGGTTTGCGTGTCACACGGAGACTATCGCCTTACAGCCCAGCTTTTGTACTCCCCTCAATTATACCACTTCTGCAGAGTGTAGTGGGGAAAAAAAAGGAAAAGCAGGAATTTTATAATCACTTCCCACTTCTGTAATTTATATGCAATGAGGACTCTGCGCCTGTAGCTACAATCAAGTGTGTAGAAACCATGTGAGGTGTTTCACAAACAGCTGGGGAGATGGCGCTCAAGTGGTGGCTATGGATTCCCATGCCGCTTAATCTATTCACTCAAAGGGCCTTCTCGCCCCAAAACTTCACCTCACCCACACGTATGATTTTCTGCACTCTAGAGAGAAAAAACAGAGGAAAAAAAGACATATAATCGACAAAAAATTGAAAAAAAGATGAGGCAAGAAACTGAAACAGTAAAAAGGAATTATTCTTCCTGCAGATAATCGTTTTAAATTACATCAGGTTTTTCACTAGTGAGAGCACACCCTTTATATATGTTACCAAAAATTCTTTTGATCATTTTTTTTTCTTACTTACAATGTGCACATAGAAGGAGCTTATACGGACAAAGCCACTGTAGATATTTAGAGTTTGAGTATGAAGCAAAGGTGTGTCCAATACTGGATTCCAACAATCAACTCCAGACCAGGTGTTCACTCTCAGGTGTATTTACGAGCTAGTTGTCCAACCTTTGCTCATCAAAAGAGAGCGAACATCTGCTTCAAGTGGAGCAAAGAACAGTAAAGAAAAGGCACTGTACCACCCAAAGTCTATGAAGACCAACCTGTAGAAGCCAGTTATCAATCACTTAATACAGCCAGCTTTGAATGACAAGCTAGAATACATATTTTACAGGAAATACACCTTTGTGGCCATAGTGCTCATTATAACGGGGGGTGGGGGGTGGGTGGGGCTCTAACATAATGACTGGTAACCTGTGTCCCATGTTTTTCCCAGAGTACAGATGATAGACTTAAGCAACCAAAAAACTAAATTTTGATTTCATTCATTCATTTTTCAAGCAGCTTTATCCCTTTCGGGGTCATGGAGTTGCCGGAGCCTAACCCGGCTACTAATGGGCGAAGGCAGGGGATACCCCTGGACTGGTCTCCAGTCTGTCACAGAGGCAAAAACAATTTTTTCCCCTTACAAAAAACATGCTACAAAACTTAAGATCAAATTTTCTCACAAATAATAGAACTCTAAGATCCTTATAATATGTCAATTTATTGTTTTTTTTATAGTTCAGATCTCTCTGTTATGCTGAAAAGATGCTGAGTTTTTATTATTATGCTTAATACCAATAATTTTAGGTATCAAGCATGTGGTGTTTCATCCTTCCCACAGCACTTGCCTGCTCTCTCTTACCTCTGTAACTTGGATTGTAAACCTGACAAATCAACTCTGTTCCAACAGTGCAACCCACCAGAATACCAGAGAATCCTAATACAGTTTGCATACTACATTAAATTAACTCCAAACAAAGTCTGCTCTGATCATTTGGATTTCTGAAAAAATAAAAATCAGGTAACAAATTCAGCAATCTAAAGCTTGAATGCAGGAAACTGTTATAGTCACCCAGTATATTGACTCCTTAATGTTAAAACTATGCTTCATAGAGTTTTGATAAAATTACATCTATGATATGTTGTTTCCTTCAGAAAAATTTTTTTCTGAAAAATATTTTTTGGTAATTTGTGGAGTCCATTGTGCCTTGTAATGGGCTGGCAAACTATCACGGTGCATCTTGTCTTTGTCCAACAGAGCCTGGAATAGGCTCCAGCAACCCATGACCCCAAATGGTACTAAGCAGGTTTAGAAAATGGATGGATGAATGGAAATGGAAATGTCTGTGCTGTTCTTTGCTCAATTAATTTGTCTCCAAATACTCTTAAGTCAAACAAAAATATATAATCTGTAAAACATCACATATCAAATTCTATATTTCTCAGTCTCATAATTTATACTAAACACACAATAGCACCAGTTATTATACTGTAAACATATTATACATAAACAGAAAAACCTAGAGGTCAAATATGTTTGAAATTTCTTCTTGGTGCAGGGATCAAAACCTTCCAAAGACTGCAACACATACACGCTGCAAACAAACACAAATAAAGGCTATAAAAAGCACAGTCTTCTATCCCACCACCAAACTCAAGTGAATAAAACAAAATGGATTACCCATCATCCTTCAGCTGGCATGAAAAACATGCGCTTGCAGCAACCCATCATGTTAGCTCTGCTGCTGACATTCTAAACATGCAAGGGAGATAATATGTGTGAAATGTGCCTGCCCCAGATTAAAAAGTCCTTTTTTTAAGTGTTCAACTCTTAATTTCTGTGCAGCGTGGTGCTATTAACAAACTGAGGGAACAGATTATTATAAATAATCCAGTTGCTGTTTTTCCCTCACATGTTAATTCGGAGAAAAAAGGAAGAGGGTTAGCGACAGTACAGGCACTGCCTGTGAAACGACAATGGTAAACAAAAAGTTCCATGTAAAAGTTCTAAAAGCTTTGATGTGAGCTGTTGTACAAAAGCTTGTTATAACACAGATAACAGACAGATATAATGGATATAATGTAATCCCAATCCAATTAGTTTTGCAAAATGACTGCTGTTGCAACCTCCAATTTTAGGAAGTCATGGTGACAGGGGTTTAACTTTAAAGTTTTTTTTTTTTTTTACGTAATTTTCATCATGACTCTTCACTGTTAATAAATTATTTATATAATTATTATTATTCATATATTTATTTACTATAACTTTAAATGACATAATTATTTACTACGAATGCATTAGTAACTCAGTTTTTATAATAATTTAGCCAAGGGCGCTACATTTCTAGATGTGTTTACATTTTTTTACACCAAACTTTATCTGAAGGCGCTAAAAAAAGCCGGATAGAACCCCTAATGGTTTACATGAATGTAAGAGATGTTAAACTCTCAATTATTGTTGGGCTTTGCTGATATCCTGTTCCACAACTCAAACAAAACAATGTGCAATGCATCAGTGCAATGCTTTCTACCTCAATTTCAAGTGATGTGTATTTACAGTTTTAAAAGGTAAAAAGCTAGAACCAATCAACCAATGCTGTAGATGCGAGTTTTGTTTTATAGTTTTGTTCGGCACCTTCTTCTCCTGCTACAGTGTTTTTATCGAAGAGACATTTTCCAACTTTTTCTTGATTTATGCTTCTTCTAATTTGGTAGTTCATGCTTTTGAACATTTTTTATCATTTCAGTTCTTTGTTTTTTTCTCATTCTTTGGTCTAGTTTGCATGGTGTACCAATATACACCATGGTTCAGAGGAGCCACCACACTCGCCTAAACAAGGAAAACACAATGAAGAAACAAGGTTTGTTTGGACTACACAGCCTCTGTGTCACAAGTCACCATTTGTTTTATTGATAAATAATATGATATGACAATCCAACTTTTCAGTCTACAGAGGATAAGAAGCTGACACTCAGGTACAGTATTTTTCTACATTTGAACACGTAATTATAAATCATTGCAAATGTTTACCTGAATCTACGCATTAAAATGAATTTCTTATTATGTCTGTAAAATGGAAAGTCCACATACACACCGGTAGAGACTTAAGATTTGAACTGCTGCCAATCCACAACAATCCATGCACTAAATGGAACTCAGCTTCTCCACAATTCTGTTTGCTGTGTGCATGTATGTACGTGTAGCTGTGGTGGGGGCTGGGCTGCTGCTAGGGCCCTGGGCAAACTGCAGGATGTTCACCTTGCGGCAGGGCACGGGGCTCATTATCGCAGTAGGACCTGGTCACATCAAAGGACTAAGGAAAGGGCAAACATTCTGCTGAAGTGCCACAGTCAGCAGGCCTGCAAGCACATACGCAAATAGCAAAGGCAGACCGCACACAAACATTTGTGAGCACAGAGTCCAAAACTTCTCCCACCTGAACACCAGATTTAACATAACATAAATGGAAAATTCTAGTGTAATTTTCCAAACATTAGCACTCATGAATAATTCATGCAAGCTAAGTTTTTAGCTTGACCAAACTTGTTTTTTTTTTCCATCTGCTATAAACTAAAAATGAAACCAGGAAAAACTGGTCTTTAAAGCTGACCAAAATCTGAACATTTTTGGAATACATTCCTCCTAAATCAATCATCATCCTGCTTCAGTAACTATTCATAGCAGCCTCACTACCACATTAACACACTGCATGATTTATCATTAGACGCCAGCTCTGATCTGCTGAGCAGCTACATTCATGCCAGGCAGAACGATGATGCCAACATCCACATCCAAAGACAGTCTGAGGCCTT
Organism: Adrianichthys oophorus; assembly: GCA_036245035.1. Lineage (NCBI taxonomy): Eukaryota > Metazoa > Chordata > Actinopteri > Beloniformes > Adrianichthyidae > Adrianichthys > Adrianichthys oophorus. Next base: position 9,663,816 of record BSAI01000119.1, on the reverse strand, counting down.
GAGACATGTATACAAATAAAATCGCAACACAAGCTAACTTTGGGTAGCAAGAGCGCCAAAACCCTAGCCTACAATCCCACACAAACAGGGAGAGAAAATGCAGTGCAGAATGGGAGGAAAAGTGCTGATGAATTGCCTTATGCAGGAGCTTCATAGATCTGCCGAACAAGAGCGGATTTACCTGCTATACCTAGATAGTGTTTCCACCCTCAGCTTTCACCCAGGTATTCTGGGCATGAATGGCTGTCAGTTTGGATTTGGGAGCTCAGCGTTGAGGGGGAAAATAGAGTCTAGTGGGGGTCTTTGTGTGCGTCTACTTGCGGAGACGAGCGCTAAAGACAGTACTCTTTGCACTAAGCCTAGTTTAGCTTAAATTCAAAATTTCCTATTTGCAGAAAAGATGAAAACGGATGGCATAAGGACTGAAAGTAGCCACTAAAAAAATATGCACCAAGCAGCTGGCAGTGAGAGTGCCGCTGTGTTTGCAGGTTAATGGCACACACACCAAGAAATGTGGATGGGGAGGTGATTCAAATGGAGACTTCTGCCTGTGCTGAAGAGAGTACTGACCTAGTTTTCTTTCTGTATTTCCCTCAGACGGAAGCACACCCTCCCACATGTTGTTCAAGAATAAAATGAATAAAAATAGAGATCAGTGGTAACTACCAGTGATGACTTGATGCAACCAGAACAGGTTCAGGTTAGAGTTTTTATAATTGATTCAGTTTGTAGGGTTATGTAATCATAAAAAAAAACAGATGGCATTAGTGACACTTAGCTCACCTCCATCTGAACCTTTGACCTTACCATTAATTGAGTCAGGTCTTTTAAAAATCCAATTGAAACATTTAAAACAATTTCCTAAAAATTGGATAGAATTAATTTGACTGATTTTTTTTTTCTTTTTTTGCACGGGTTATAAAAATGTATCCCTTTTGTCACGGTGCTAAGGAGCTTTCATAGTATTGGATGGCATTGCAAACATTTCATTCACATAATGGATCAAACAACAATACAGGCAGCCCACTGCTTGGGTTCAATTCCACGTTTTAAGGGATTAACTGGTAAAGTCTACCAACAACTGCCTTTCACCATGGAATTAGTCATTAATCAAACCACACATTTCAGGATTTCTTTCTAGCCTGGCGCACACGCCCCTGCTAAGATCTGAATGGCAAGCAAGGAGCTATTCAGATCTGATCCCCCTTCGAACAACCGGCTTTTCTCCAACCCCACAGAAGAAGGGAACTCTTAAAGAACCTCTCCATGGATCTGGAGCGGTCACAAGAAAACTCCTCCCCGTCAATTAGCTTTGTAGCTGGGTTTAGTGGACTTAAACACAAACAAAACAATGACCACGTATATGGCAAAGATGTCTGCTTATCCCTTGATAGGTCTAAAGATATGGTAATTTTTGGAATACAAAAGGGACTCCTTAGTCCTGGGGCATATGGTTGCTGTGCCATTATATGGCACGTTCATGCACCTGATGCCACAAACCTGAAGTGTTGGCCAAATAAAGAACGCAACACGGATCCATTTCAGCTGGATTCATTCATGAAGGACAACTATGAGGGTCATAATTGTTTGTCTCCAAAGAAACCAACACATGGCCATACAATTACCAATCGGTAAAAAAGAAGCTTTGTATGGTTTTGAGGTAAACTTCTTAAAGAATATCAACATTTAATTACAATTAAGTTAAGCAAAATTTAAGGCAATTTGAAATCATGGTCTTGTTAAACTGACTGAGAAAGAAGCAAAATATCAGATTATTAAATGTGTTCTATTTTGTTCTTTAAGAGCAGAATCTGTTATTACTGCAGCCTGCCTATGCAAACTTCAACATTATACAAGGCGTTCAACTTCATCCAATGTGTCATTTTCAAAATGAGTTTTCAAAATGCCACGAAAAGAAAAATTTTTGCACTTTTTAAGTCATTTGCTTTTTTTTTGGTTTATTTTGCACAGTCATGCCTTGCTTTCCAAAAGCAGGTAGTTGACTTTTATGGAACTTGGAGCATATATGATCCAGACATTGGTAAAATATGGAAAAACAGACTGAAAATGAAGCTGTTTTTGCCACCACTTTGTCTACTTGTAACTGTAAAGTTTGAATTTAAAAACAACCATTTGGTCTTATTGCAAACGGCAGTTTGAGTGTCTGCCCTGCCAAAGGGAGACCTGGAAGTAGACCCCTCCCCTCAATATGTTTCATCTCAAAGAGACAGCCATAGAGTGGGGGTCGACTGATTTGGTGTTTTGATGCATTGTTTGATGACGGGCAGCTCAAAGTGGAGGATGCTTCTGTGATGTGTCTCCATTGGAGGACATGAAAAGCATCACCTGGCTCCTGCGTCGAGGGACTGTGGCTGATGGTGGATTTAAGGGTTCCTGTGGTGCTGGACGGTGGCTCCATTCATGCCACATAATCCTTTCAGCGTGACCTTTATATTTTTAGAGTCAGTTCTACCACTCTGTGTCAGCCTAGCGTTTTAAAACCTGTCGCAGACTTTAGGGCACTGATCATCTGCATTATACAACTCGTTTATTTATATCCTACAAAAAACATGATTTTTCCATCACCGACTGTGTTTTCTGATGATCAAAAGAGACACGGTACAGTGCGAGCTCTTCACGTCAACAAAAATATTCTTGCTGGATATCTTTGTACCTTTCATCATCCTTGCATGGAGCGACTGCAGCAGGAAAAAAAAACAAAAAACATAGCTTGTTTTCTTTGCTGTGACACCAACGCCTACTGATAGACTGCATACATTTTATTGTTTTCCAAAAATGCAAGTCTGCAATATTTTGACTGACCCCCTTTGACGGCTTTAAATATAAAGAATCTAAACAGCCATGAGCTTCATGTTTTGAAGTTTCCTACACTGAAGAGCAATCACGATTGGTATGGCTTTCTGAGGACGGAGCTCTATGAAAAGGCAGGAGGGGTTGAAACGGCGATGCTGCGTATTAAGATGCTGAAACAGTTGCTCAAATTGGATGAGCTGCAGCAGCAGGGAAACGAGCTCTGCTGTTCTCCTTTGTGACTTGAGGCCACAGTGTTTCTCCAGCCATAGTAAATTGGGCGCCTGGGGCAGGAGCCTCAGCCAAGCTTGCATTTCGTAGCCGACTGTGGAGGGCATGAGGGATAGAGATATGGCACTAGATGGGGGACAGAGCATGGACGGGGCAGAGGGAATCGGGGGGTGACTAGAAGAACAGTGGAGATGACAGTGCATACATGTTTAATAACAAAAGGGACCTGGCTCGTTAGCACACTAACTAGCAAGCTCCATGGCAATCAGCACTTGCTATTCTTTCGACTCTCTCCATCCATCTCGTCATAAATAAGGCTACATCTGCAAGTGTAATCACTCCATTGTACTCCGATTTTCTGCTCTGCTGGGCAGCAGCATGGCAGCCTGCTTTTCAGCACCTCTCCCCTGAATCCCCTCCTCTTTCCTCAAGTGCCTCTGCCTGCTCCTGGCTCCTTCTCTGTGGCTGGTGAGGCCGGTGTGTCTCACAGATTACAGAGCTCTGGTCGCTCAGGTAACGAGAGTCACTAATCTGGCTGGGGTTGAATTACACATAGTTGCTTCGGCACTGTGATTGATTTCAGCCTCGGCTTGGAAAAGACGATGCCCCCTCCAACAACCCCACCCCCTCCACTATCACCCCCCCACCACTCCCTCTCTGCTTCTCTCCAGCGTTCGCGAGCAGCAGCCAAGACTCTCCATCTAGTAGGAGGCAGGAGGCTTTGAAGAGATCAAAGCCAAGGCCGGGAGCAGTTGCGGGCCCTGGGAATACGGGAGAGAGGCTTTCTGCTCCTCAGCCCCATTTTCTAGCGTCATGTCGGATTGCAGCTGTATTGCATTTCGCCAGTTTTCTTAATGCTCTTGGTTTTGACTTTGACATCAGTGATCCCCCTCGGTTTCTTCCAAAAAAAAAAAACAAGAAAGGAGGAGTTTAAAAAAGAAAAAAAGACATGAAGAGTGTGGAAAGGGAAAAAAGAGGGGGAAAGTGGAAAGAAAAGAGAAGGGGTAAAGAGATCCACAGACTGATTTTTTTTTCACAACTCCATAATTGGGCAGTTCAAAGGAGAGGAGGGGAGAATGTACCATTTGTTTTCAATTCTGCCACCGCTATGAAAGCAGCGGCAAACTTTTATGGGTTTCCCAAAAATTAAAGACAGGCCTTTTTTTTTCTCACAGTCAAAGAACAGGGTGTTTTTATGGGCCAAGACCACACAAAATGAACTGATAGCAAAGCTCTCCTCTTTGTCGTTCCACCAAAACCTGTGCAGTGCAACTCTTATGTGTTGGCACACATGCCAATCTTATCTGACGTCTAATTGTGTTGGAAATGGTTAGACAAAAATAAAGAGGTTTGATGTTTAGCAGAAGAACACTGAAGAAGGCAAAAAAAACGAGTGCAAGCTTTACCCATCTATTCATTTAATGGCTTGGCCAATAAAGCCTGGTGGCAAGAAGGCACCCTTTGTACTGCAACCATCCAGGCCCTATACCAACCTCCTACACTGGGGACCATTAATATTTCAGTGCTGTCAGATACACATTGCATGTGAGCCTCTTTAGCACTTACACCCACAGCAGAAAGAAATAATGAGCTTCTGAAAAATATAAAACTGCACAGAGGGAAGGGGGGGCGAGAGCACGCCCTCGACTGACCAGATTCATGCAACAGAGCTGCTATTGATCATAGCTCCGTTTCTTTAGCTGGACAAAGTGAAGGCTGTTTCAGCTTTTTTGAAGTCTGACGCGGCCATCAGGATTTGGAACCATAGTTCACCCCTCTGATCTTATTGTTCTCCCTTGCTGCAATTTAGCACACTGAATGCAGCTCACCTTCTTCCAGACCTACGAGCTGTCAGGATGAGATCAAAACAAGCTATTCATGCTTTTACTTATTTTATGGCTTCATCAGAGAACAGTGGGATACTGTGAGACGCATTTATGAACTACTGCTAAGTTTGTCATGTCTTACAGCAAAACTTTCAAAGTCAAAAACAGGAACTTGTATGTTTAGATCTTAAAAAAAAGCTTGAATTCTGACCTGTTTTTTCACTGTGAGCACATTTTATTTACCCTAGGTTAAAATTGCAATTAGAAATGTCAACTATTCATTTAATCTATTCCCAAAACAGTAGGACAGATTTGAAATTATTTTAAAAAAATGTACAAATGCATACGTTGCCCTTGAATCTCAATTTCTTATACACTTTTTCAGCAAGTCCGCACCCCAGCTCTTTAGACAAAAGTGAGCATCAGGAATGACCTTGGATAGGACCTGATCCGTGGGGATCAGTGGCAAACTTCTGGTGAGGAGTGAAGTCCTCTGAGCAGGTGCTGAGGCCCAAACACAAGTCTGACTGTCTGGCTCCAAGCTGCATGAACAGTTAAGCTTTATTCAGTTTAGTGGGAGGACTGGGAACCAAGAAAATGTCATCATCCATGAGTGCTATGCTCAGAGCAATAGCACGCGCCCAAAAATAAGCATCAGCAGGGTGAGTCACGTGTACGGGGATGTGGCCTGTGATGCAACGGCTTTCTTTCAAGAATGTAAAAACTCTCATTTTTACATCCATGAACCTAGAAAAATGGTTTAATGTTTGATGCTTTTCCACTAAGCGTCAGAGTTTAAAAATGATAGAACCAAAACAATTAATTTTAATGTCAAGCTGGTGAGAATTGGAAATGTTTAAAGGTCTTTGAATAGCAAAACTACTTTACAAGTAATAAAAAACACTGCATATCCCATGCATTACGAGTGCCAAGAAAAACAAACCATTCAGCAGATCAAACTTTGATTGTCTTATCCTTGCTCTCATCTTAACAACAGCAACACATATCTTGCTCCACTAGCAGACAATTACTCTGCTGAGCTCCATTTAGGATGATGAAAACGCTGATAAGAGAATTGCAAGCACATGGCGTCATTAGAAATGTGCATGCGGAGTAAATGTGTCAACCAGCCTCACCACACCACAGCAGACGAACGAAAAAAAAAACAACCTTGCCGTTAATGGCGCTGTTTGTGAAACCCTACAACACAGCAGCAACGAGAACAACAAAAGCCAAATGATTCATTTGAGTTGTGGGGTCCCTGGTGAAGACTTTGCACAAACACATTGCAGTGTGAGATCTGCACCACAGAGGACACTGACATCAGCATGACAGTAAGAGAGGAAAAAATGCATGTTGCAACACAGCAGAAGAAGACAACAAATACAATTCCTTCTGCTGAACAAATACAAACACTGCAAGACTTTTTTTAGTAACCTAAATTTATTTTAGGTGGTCTCTAGCCTCCTAAAAAAAATCCCCTTTTAGCTTTCAAAGAAGTTCCCACAACACGTCCACCCTGTAGAGACACTGAGGAACTCCTGAAAGTGCCAGAAGCTGCCATCTAAAACATGATGTGTGAACATGGAAGGCAGCTGATAGATGTAGTGTTCTCTTTAACAGGGATCTTCCACGGTAGCACTGAGGGCATGAGCTCAGGACACACATGGCACTGAGGGACACCAGAGCAGTCCCACCAAATCCCGTTAGGTAAGCCTGGGTTAGTGATTCCATGCTGCGAGACTCTGGCTTGAAGATCCGTCACGTTACCAGTACTTCAAAGGAGAGCGCAGTGCTGCGCCCCCACCACCCCCTCCTTTTTGCTATGAGGATCTGTGATTCAGGGTCCAAAGGCAAAAAAAACAAGAGAGAGCTCCCTGACTACACACCAAGAACCAGCACAGCAAACAAACCTAAAAATCAGCAATTCTTCTTTCTTTTTTTTATTTTCAAGCTGTTACTCAACACCCACAGCATTGTTCTTACACAGCAGGAAGGAGATCACAACCATCTTCAGCATCAGGTGCTGCATCTTCACTCAAAACACTGATTTAAAACTGAGAACCTTTGCTATCCTGTGTGAATTTACTAAAGGAAAGCATGTCACGATCTCCCTCTTTTGGGAGGCATGTTAAAGCCTCTTTTTAAGAAAAATTTTATTTTTGAAACTGACCTGTTTTTTTTTTCAAAATTCCAGCCAATTAGGTAAACCTTCCTTAATTAAAAATGAGTTATTTAGTTATAAAAATGTTTCCAACAACAATTGAAATAAAATTGATTAATTAATTTTAATTGATACATATCTCTCTTCCTGTACTCATCATCCTTCCCGGTTGGCACACTAACAAGCCAGAAAAGTTTTTTTTTTAAACAAAAACATACATTTAGGTTTAATAATAAATAAACAACACAAATATTCTTTAAAATGTATTTAACCTCTGAAGACCTGAGCTAATATTTGAACTAACCCTCTAAACACATAGTCAAAAAGTCCCAGTTAAGCAGAAATAACTACTACCGAAAATGTGATGTCCATGCATGTGGATGCCAGGTCTTAAGACGTTAAACAAGTAAAGAAACAGCTAAAAACCCAAGCGTCTTTACACCAAATCTGAGCCCTTCTGGAGAAGTCAGCTCATTAAGCCAGAGGTCCTAAAATCTGCTGACAATCAGCAACTCCCAAAAGCTCCATCACGAGTAGACGGCATGTGCAGGAATGTCATGGTCAATGGAAATCAATCTAAACTGCCGGGATTGGGGGCGGTGATGGGGCTGGGGATGGAAGAGAATGAAAGAGAGAATGTGCCTTTGATCTCAGTGAAAACCGATCCCAGGCCTGCAGATACTATGGCTGCGGTGGCCAGCAGCAATGGCAACAAGCTGACATCAGTGAGAAAGCCAGAGGACTTGTGTTCCGTGATCCTTCCATCAAGCCTCGGCTCGTGTTATTTGGTTAAGTGAGAGAAGAGACATAAATGACTACCGTTTTATTGAAGACAGTACGAGTGGAGGGTGGTGGGGGTATCAACCACAGAAACTGAAATGAATCTTGGGCTTCAGAAGTTCTGGCTGCAAGTGAGACGCCTAACCGCCTGGACCAAAACATCTGTGCCAGGAGGTAATTTCCTTTTACAAAGTCAGCTGGTCTCCATACAGACTTTGAATTTTTTTAATACATCAACCAGAAAACAAACCATAAAGACAGCTTGGAAAGCTGAACTACAATTCTGAAACCCTGAACCACATTTGAAAATGTATTGCAGATTGTGAAAAGAATATGACACCTTTTCTCCAACATGTTGAATAGTTTCACTTCTGCAACTTTAGCAGAAGGGGAAGAAATGCAATTTTACCACCATTTAATAAGGAAAAATTGCATGTGAAAGGAGATTCTTTACACGCCGCATGTGGCAACTGCAATTACATACGCTGTTAAAAAGTGACTAAAAGCAAGACAGAACAGACACTTTGCAATGTACTCGAGCTGTCTGTGTGCACACAAAGAAAACAACAAACAGTAACTTTTAACCACTCATACCACTTTTTCATTTCCAGTGGGGGAGACCCATCTAAGGACAGACTAAACATCTTTGGCCAACCAAGTCAGATACTGAGACATGGACCAAACCGGATTATGGTGGACAGCTGCTGGTACACTTTGTATTTTATGTCTGCCTTGGGAGGAGAAATTTGCAAATGGGACAGACACAGGAAACTGCCAGCGAGAGACCTGCAGCTGGCCTGAAATTAATACTACCATCTTTTTTTCCCCCTGTTCACCAGACAGTAGAAGAAAAATCTTCTACAGGGGAAGTTCAAAACATGACTCTTGCACTCAGGCCTACTGAGTCATATTGAGCTAATTAGAGGGTTTACTTGGGTCATAACGGGTGTAAAGGCATCATTTGACTTGGATGGGAAATATTGTAGATCACTTGGTAATCTTGTAGGAAAAATAAACAATATTTGGTTTTCAGTTATGTGGAGTTGTTGACTGGACAAGTGTCAACACTGCTAACACATCAGGTAAAAAGACACAAAAAGAGGGAAGTTATTTATATAACAAGCCTAACTTAAATTCTAGTAACCAATTTTTTTTACAAAAAGTTTATTGTTTAAACTTTTGTTTTGAGCTAGCTAAAAATATTGGCTAACTGGTGTAATAGAAACAAAACAATAAAAAAATGCTAAAAATGTTATGATTTTGGTGGGATTTAAGCCATACTGGAATTAAAGTTTTAAAATTATATATAAATTGCAATAACAAACATATTTTGAGAGAAAGTTCTTATTTTTTTTTCTCTGATGGTTATGCACTGTAACTGTGTTGAACACACCCCCTCCCCCCCAAAATAGGATTTTAACACACAACCTAAACTGTACAATTTATAATGGTGCCTGACTTTGGACTTGAACGGCTGCAAAATTAAATTAAATCTTTGTTGGTCAGTCACAGCTATGCTTCATTCTTTCTTTTTTTTCTTTCAGTGTTTCCTTTTCTTTAACTCAGAGGGGCAAAAAAAGGAAAAAGTGACAAACCCATGCTTTCAGCATTCTGTTATCAGCTTAAAAAAATATGTAATGAAATAATATAAACTGCTGTATCCACGAAGGATTTATTCAACGTATAAAATGTATTACAATAGATGAAACATTTGTACTTCAAATACTTTTTTTAACCATTTCCTATTATAAAGGGGTTGTACGCCAGATTTCTCATGGCAAATATTTCACTACATGCATTGTTAAAACTCAAGCTTGAGTTTATTGTATACAAATCAAAAATTATGTGTGGATAGTATTTCCTTTAAGCTGTTAAACCAAGATGTAGTACAAAATAAAACAGAAACAATAAAAGCTGGTACTTACTGTTCTGGGCATGGGCGGTGAGAGGGAGCCATTGTTCATGTAGGAGTCGCTGTTCATGTTGCTCATCATGATGTAACCTGGATAACTCGGGTACACGTGGCCTTTACCATACATGTCTGGATGTTTTCCTGAAAAACATTAGTCTGCTTAAAAAACAAACAAAAAAACATGAAACAGAAAGACAAAATATTTTACATTTTATTTATATATATATTCTTTACAGTGGAATATCAAAAACAATCAAATTCAGGACCAATGATAGTCTAAAATGTGCACGGGGTTTAAAATTCCGAACAGAAGGACTGGTTCCGAGCTTCACCTGGTTTAAAAGCTGTAATGATATCACTGCCTATTGCTTTAACCTATGCCCCGTTTTGCCACAGCCTTTTGTCTGTGCCCTTTCTTCCCCATGTTGGAGAGAAGTGTCGTATTATGCAAAGGAACAATGGAGCCCCTCTGTGCCAATTAGCGCCAATTAGAAGAACATACAGACTGTGTCAAAACAGGAGACGCCCCAACTGTTCTTCAATGACCTAAGAGGGGGAGCTTCATACAAGAGGCCTCCATAAAGCGCCACACGCCTCTCAGCTGTGCAATAAGGCTGTGGGGGGTGGGGGTGGGGGGTTATACAGACTGATGGCAACATGGCTCTTGTTTTGAGAAAAATGGGCCGTGGGTTTTGATAAAGTCCTTTTCAAGAGTGAAAGGAAGACAAAGAAGAACACACTCCTCCTCTAAAGTCCTAATGATGACCTGCAACAGCAGGGTCAGACTACAATAGCCAGGCAGGAATGAGTCCCAGGGGCCAGAAGCAACATGTTGCATGTGATAGCGCCGATCCATGTGAGAGGAGGTTTAACATTATTATAAATAAACAGCTGTAAATGTGATTGTGAGGATTGTAGGCCAGAACCACAATATTTTTTAACCTAAAAAAGAAGTCAAATATGGGTAGCTTATTTTTTGTTTTTATATTTTCATTTGATAAATTGAAATTTTAACCAGGAATCCTCACTGTTGAAACAGGTAGCTGTGTTTATGAATCCAAGGCATGTCCTGACTAGACCTGGATCAGGACAATCAGCAGTTCTGATCGAAAAGGGCCCACAGGATGACCCCTATCTGTTTGGGTAAAACAACGTGACGCCTTCTGTCGTCTTTTTTTTTTTTTTTAACTCCTTCTAAAAATAAAAGTTTGCATTGCAGCCGAATGAGTTGCTGTCACTTACCATCTTCTACAAGGTCTCTGTGTTTTTCATGATATGAATCTGGTGGTATTTGAGACTGCCTAGCTGCCTGTGAAAATATCAAAATAAAAGAAGAGGTGTTGAGAAAACAATTAATATACGTTGAAGCAATGAGCTGCCCAGCAACCACATGCACATGTTCATGTGAGCAGACCCCCCGCCCTTCAAAATGCTTCTGGGATAAGCGCATCCTTTTTGCCTTTCACTAAGGCAGAACAATTTTTTTTTTCTTGCTCAAACACACATACTCACACAGAGAGAAGATGGTGCAGCCGGCATCAAAGCTTCAGAAGGAAGCACTCAATTAGAAATCCTGTCCTTTATAGAGGTTACACAGCTTCATTTCAATTCCACCAATCCGCTCTCATTTTTTAATTCAAACACAAATATGATTCCCTTTTCATTACAAGTATTGCAAAAAAAACTTAGGTAAATTTGTTTTTTTTTTTTTTAGATCAAATGACGCAGACAGACAGCTTCTTTACAAAAATATTCAACATGAAAGACTTGTATGTCATCTATTAAATTGGGAAACCAGACTTGCGTTTTGGGGGGTTCAGGCCCCTCAGGAGAGCTTTGAGCTGAGTGAAGAAATTCCATCAGATTTCTAATTACCATTCAGCCTCGGTCACACAGCTTCTTTAGTGACGACTGTGTACAATTTCATTTTTGGACGTAGCCAAAATTTCATTAAAACTTCTGCTAACGACAAAACAGCCGACCGACTTTGTGTGAGGAGGTGGATGGAGTAGAAAGCCACATAGACTCAGGTGCGTGAATGGAAGGATGCATGGAGAGGTAAATATAATAGTACAAAAACACAAGCTAGAATTTTCAATCTTCTGTCACCACATATGCTGATGTCTTTAGAGCAAAAAAAAAAAAAAAAACAGAATGCAATGTTTCTTTCCAAAAATTTCAACATTTTCACTGTTGTCTGAAATCTATCATCAATTTTTTTTAGATATTTTAAGCCAAATTATAAATAAATATAAAACATGATTAAAATGAAATCCTATATCAACGTGTATTCATGTTTAAGTTGTTTTTGCTAAACAGATACAGATGCAAGTGCATCAAGTAAACACATCCGTTCAGGCTGCACTCAAGGCCCTGTTTTTTGCATCCTTTTTTCCTTGCAAATTTCATCCGAATTTGAAGGCCTGTCGTTCACACACGTTAGGGTAGAGAATTATGTTTTTAAAGGACCTTCTTCCAACTGTCTTAAGGCAGAATTTGCAGCATTTGCCCCTTTAAAGCCAAACCAGGTGATGCTTTAAAAATAAATAAAGTAAATAAATAAATAACTGAATGTTATGGGGCTGCTGCCCCCACCCCGAGTGATGGACATCCCCTGATCCCCAGACATCCCCTCAACATCTCTGCACACATGACTCACATCGTGGTTGTTGCTGTTGGGGCTGCTCTCAGACTCGTTGACCAGGGATGACTTGATGTCTGCCAAGTCTCCTTCCTCTTCGGAATGGCTCAGCTCAGCGAAGATCTGCTCCTTGTGCGGGTCTCCTTCGTCTTTGAACGGGATCATTTCATCTGTGGCGCAAAGCTCAGGGTCCCCGCCACCGCCTCCCGATAACTGTGGCATGTTTCTTCTTCTTCTTTTTAATTAAAAACGCGAAACAGACTCCAGCACTGACTGTAAAATGGAAATAAATATCGGAGAATTAACTCCCACGGAAGTCCCCAGAAAAACCTCACCGCACAGGAGGAAGCGGCGTTCACGCGCGCGGTGGCGGAGGGTTTTGATTTTTTTTTTACGCTGAAGCAACAGGAGGAGAGCGGCTGCTGTCCGCCTCCTTCCTCACCATCACCGCCGCGCTAAAAACGCTCAACCTGTTAGCTTAAAACTGCACTAAAAGTCCGACTTACTGCCACAAAAAAGAAAAAAAAGACAAAAACAAAACACAAGTTAGCAACTCCTCATTTTTTCAGTCAACTAAAAACATGTGTCCTTGAAGTAAAAAAAACAAAAAAAACAAAAACAAAAAAGTTAGAAAAATATGTATCTCCTCGGTGGCTTTGCGAACCAAAAGTAAGCTACTAAAAAGGCAAAAAGTCGCCTCGGCTAACTTCGAAGACTTCAACAGAAGTGATGCTTTACAAATACATCCTCAGAGCTGGACGAACGCGGAGAAGATAAAAGTCACCAAACAACAAGAAAAAAAAGTAAGATGTGCTGTGAGTGGGGGGGAAGAGGAAAGAGAAAGACTTCCCACTGCTCCTGCAGCGCTTCCACGGCGTAATGTAACCAGCGCGCGCGCGTGTGTGTTGGTAATGTAGCTGCGCTTCCTCCTCCTCCTTCCCCTCCTTTTTTTCCCTCCCTCTTCAGTCACTGGGAGGAAGGAGAGATGAAAGGGAAGCCGAAGCTCTGATTGACACCACACCAATTGACACTCCTCCTGAGAGAGAGATTTATACAAAGCTCACAACAAATGGGCAGACAGGAGGGGAAGAAGGAGCAGCCATGGCTGACACACACTGATTTAAAGCAATTAGGAGAAATAAAAAAAGATTACAGAAAAAGACACCAGAGGAAGCTTGTTTGGCGGAGGTGAGAGGCACTGGCTTCAGCGTGCAAACCCAATAATAATAATAATAATAATAATAACAATTTTTATAGGAAGCACACATTTTGCATTAATAAAAAAATTAAGAGTTTTGATTTGTGTGTTTTGACAATATCTTTGTAATTTTGAAAACAAGCTATTTGTATTATATACTTATAAATATTCAGACATTTAAAAAGGCCTAAACAGTTTTTTTTAAAGGTCCTCTAAAGGTATTTTATTTTTATTTAATTTTTTTGTTGAAAACATTTTTTTAGCCGGGCATGTTTAGTGCGCGAGCACCGAGTCTGGGATTGCGTGAGAATCAGAGATGGGGCAGGGAGGCAAGTCTTTATAAAGCGCGGAGGTGGGGTTAGGAGGGCGGAGCCGCGGCTCCTTTTGATCTTGCGGCGGCTGGCCCTTTCATCCCCAACTCCCCCTCTCCCACCCTCCCTCCAGCCGATTTCCCCACCGCCGCACCACCCCTCCTTTGCGTTTGTATGACTAAATTTGGTCCGAGTGTGGAGCCGAGCCACTATTTCCACGTGTGCGTTCATCCCAGCTGAGAGAGGGGAGAAAAGGAGATGCGGGTGGGAGAAGGGGGTTCTCTTCCGGGTAAGGAGACCGAGGGGGGAAAAAAAAAAGATCAAAGGGTTTTGGGTTTTGGAAGCCGAGTGTGGATTCAAAAGAGACTGGCTGCATTCCAGAGTATAGCGGAAAGCGCAGCAACTCTCATGCACGCAGTAAATACGGCACTATAAAAGAGAGGGCTAATTAGACAGATTTCACCCAGGCAGACAAGAACAACCGAGCCTTTTTATTTAAAAAGACCCTTCAACAATTTAGCCCCCCCACACACACACACTTTTTTCAGCCAAAAACCGCGTTAAAGCTGAAAGCTGTGTTTGTTTTCCTGTCGGTTCTACCTCAGCACCGATCCAATTAAGTTTAATTATCTGATTGTTTAAAATAATGACAATAACAAGCAATAGCCAGAATAAAATGAACATGGAAAATCCACATAGCTCATGATACAAATTTATTGCAATAAAAAAAATGAATAAACTGCAGTTCCTAAGGATTTTTTTTCTACTTTCATAAGGTTGCTTCTTTAAAAGATTAAAATAATTAATTAAAACAAAACTGGTCTTTATATAAACGATGAACATCACTTATATAAATTGTGCCTAATACAAATATACAAAAATATATATTTTTTTCTCAAATGTATCAGCTGAACATTTGAACTAATGTTATATCCAAGACACACACACGCACACACTTAACATATACATGCATGATAAAATATTCATGTTCTGCAGACAATACAAAATACAAGCCTCTAATGGATTTCTGAAGTAAAAATAATCCTCTTAAGTTCTGGCAAACAAGATATAACTTTACTTCTGCTCCTACATTTTATTGTGGTTATATAATTAATATTTGCTGTTTGGAAAAAAAAAAAAAGAACATTTGCAAAGATAATATTTAATTATTTTATCATTTTGCTGCAAGACTAATTAATCACTTCTTTCAGAATAAAAGTCCTGCCTGTCATCCTAAACATTTTTTTGGTTGCATAACAATGATGCAAAAATTATTTGATGCAACGTTCATATTTTATGTTATTATATTGGTTTAGCTCATTTTGATGGTTTAATTAGGTCATGACAGATAAAAATCCAATACCAGTTTATGATTTAAAAATGCGTCATACCCCAGCCTTTATCATTTCTGAACCGTTGAATGCACTTTCACTTCACTGAAACTATATGCTCACAGGACACGCCGTATATCACAGCTCGAACTGCTAAATGGGAAAGCTGAGCTAGTGAAAAAGATAGAGAAAAGGAGAGGAAAAAAACAGAGCCACATTTGCATTTTTCTCCTAATGAGTTCATAAGAGTGACCCCTCTGGATCTCACATGAAAAGGGAGATTTCCTGCTGTGCTGTGGCCTGAATTCGCTTGTCTCTCACTTTAAATACTCGTTTTTTATGTTATATAAAAGAGGGGAAAAAACATCTATACACACGGCATAATTTATGGCCAGCACATTTTGATTCTTTGGTTTTCCCTTTCTTAAGAATGCTAGTTGATCTCAAGGATAAAATGAAAATAAGTGTTTTTCCAAGTGCTGATGAACAAAATACTGCTCATCTACTTGTAGATCACAATTTTTTCTTTATGATAAACTTTGAGAACTGTATCAGTTTATCATACGCATGAGATATGTTTGACAACATTGAGTTGATCTATAGTTGTGTCATTTTTTATCTGCTTTATTTTAATTGAATGCTTCAAATGGAAATGACCTGCATTACCTTTTATTACCTCCACTGTGCTGCATTTGTTAAGTGAATAAGTGAAACTTGCTTTCTGGGAGATTTTACTGCCAAAATCTTTCTGCTGCTGTTTGTTCCGCCTGCTACTCATTCACAAAAAAAATCTTCCTTGATGTAAAAATTACAGCCTTTGTACTTGTAACTTTGACAAAACTACAGGAAACAAACATTAAATTATGATGAAAAGAGTGTGCAATTAAAGCAGAGAGTAGACACATTTATCAAAAGCATAAATCAAAATCGGTGGAGGTCCAAGGTGGATGATTATTGGTGCCTCTCTTTGATTGGTAGAAGATGAGTCACCTTCTTGAAGTGAAGGAAAGTGTCTGGAGGGGAAGGTGAATGAGGATGGGGGGACAGGCCTATGATCTGTTGATTTATGGCACTGCTCCCAGGAGGCGGTGTCAGAAAAACTGTCATTAAATTTAAATGATCTCCTTGATGGAAAAGGAGGGGAATTTGTCAGACTGTGTATTTATTCTGTAATTTGTGAATCTCTGTTGGAAAGTTGAAACAATTGTAAACGACCCAAGAATATGAAATGCGGGATTGTCCACGAGAATTTTAAGTGAAAGTTTCAGCATCCGAATGCAAATGGATGATAAACACACTGGCTTGCACTGGCAAAAACATTTCAGTCTTAACCACTTTGTTAAGTAGGACATCCTAATTGGTACAGATTTTTTTTACCCCTTTTTTCAAATCCAGTAAATAAAAAACGGCTTACACTGAGATGAGCAATTGCATTAATTCCTGCATTGTTTAGTTTTACAACTTTATTTTCTCAAACTCAATCCAGGCAGGTGGTTCATCCCAACTCTGTAATATTTTGCAGTTTAAAAATTCCAAATATAAAAAAGGTCCAATGCCACAGTCAAGCTTTGTTGTGCTTCCGTGTCATTTTGAGAGGCAATAAGCAGTGCAAAAACTGTCAACCTGGAATGTCAGCTCCAAAATACCAAGTTCCTTTTCATAAGCTAGATCAGTGACAGAGTGGAAGACTTTGGAAGGGTGGCAAATGAGAGCAGCAGAGTGGAAGGCATTCACCAATGAATGGATCAAAAATGCATATGTTAAACTGTTTTATTATCATTATTGCCATTACTGTTATTAATAAAATGGCATTTTTTTAGCTGATGTGCTATTACTAATGTCAAGTAGTAGCAAAAAATAATAAATCAATCTTACTTATACTAAATTTAATATAATATAATATAATATAATGTAAGATAAGATAAGAAAAGATAAGATAATGCTGTCAATCGATTAAAAACAGCTTAAAAAAAGCCAGAGAGAAATTTTTTTTCTTAATTTTTATTGTCTGAAATGTTTATGAAGTGTTAACTTAAAAGTTCATTTTCTGTGCACAAAACACTTTAATGTCTGCAGCATTACTCCAAGAAAACAAAGGTGCTTTGTGTTTCTGCACATGAAATGGTCCGGGTGAATGCTCTATTCTGATTGGCTGCTCGGTGTTCAGCAAGAATTTCCAGTCACAATGTTATATATGTGCAGACTTCTTCAAAACAAACTTTTCCTTCATGATGTAGACAAAAACAAGCAGTAAGAGGTGAACTCTCTCGCTGAACTGATGCTTTATTTAGGTTTTTTTTACCCACAGAATCAGAACGATCAATCTATAAGCTAAATGTTTTTAAACCGTTTGTAGAGGTAATATAGTAATTGTCATTGGTAGTAGTCTATTATTACCATTACTGCTTATAAAATATGGATTAGATACTTGACGTGAATGCTGCAAGGGCCAAAAAAATGGAGTTTTATTACAAAAAAATTAAAAATGCATTCATTTTTTTGCATTTCAGAAATCTTTGTTGGGTCTTGAGGAGAAAGTTCTTCTATGGCACTATCTCCTAAAAAAACTGATAAAATGTGCTGCAGTTTATAAAGATGAAATAAATGTGAATAATTGAAAACATATTTAAACTTTGACTATTAATAAAAATAAAAAATAATAATCCTGAATCAAAACTGTATAATGCCAAAATCTCTTTTGGAAAGGTTTTTTGTTCGGGAGAGATAAAAACAAAAACAGGGGAAATATTTCTGTATTTACAATACATGAAAAAGATGTTTATATTATAAAATCTACTGTATCACTGTATTCTTTGTACTACATTCTGGAATCCTCTTTATGGTTTTACTCACAGAGAATAATTGAAGTGACGTGTGACTTCTCCCTATATTCTTCAGCCAGTCATGTAGATAAAAAAAAAAAGTCTGAAGCTCCAGGCTAGAGATCACCTTTTCCCTAAGACTTGGCTGTTTCTCACACACGAGGCAGTAACCTTTAAGCTTTAAAACATTGCCAGACACCATTAGACAAACATGCACAGGCAACAATTTTATCTACTGGGCCATCTCTCTTGTTTAAACACACAGCAAGAGGATGCTCAAAGGTGCTACTTCACTGCAGGCAAATAAAAATCCTCTGGGGCATATAATTTCATAACAGGCAGCCTGCCTCTGCTCTGTGTGTGCATGCAGCCCCGTCCTGCTGTCACTCCAGAGGACTAATTGGAAGATTAACATTTGGCTCACTCAGGTGTCTATGAGAAAACGGCCTGTGAGGGTGTTTCCCTTCGAAATCTCATCTCAGCTGGGACATCCATCTTCTCTTGTACTGTCAGAAACAGTCTGTGGACATCTGCTGATCTTCTCCATTTTTGTTCACTGGAGCAGAAGTTTGAAATGCAAAAAAACTAACACAGTGATTTATGATTCACACGATGATCTGAGAAAAGCAGTTTTTTCATATTTGGGCTGAAAAATCCGCCAGAAGAACATAACTTATCAGTCGTGAGTGCATAATGTTTTTTTTTTAACTCCTTTTTTCTTTTTACAGCTCAGGAGGCTTCATTAGATCAGACTGTCGTTCTGTTGTTCAGAATGCGGTTGAATTTTGTTCTCTGCTGTGCGACTTGCTCCCCGTCCACAGAGGAAGTAGTCCGGTGTGTGCTCGCCACCACTCCTCTCATCCCACTGAGTTATTGGAGAAAGAGCTGAGTAGTGCGTCAAGGCCTGCTGTGTAGGAGTCAGGGGTCAGGACTGACCTGCTAAGGGGTCACGGGGCCCCTATCCAATCTGTAATCAAGCACACAGTACAACTCCCTGACCCCACTCCTATGTCTGCGCTCATCTCCCAGCCTTGGGCTGTCTGAGATCAAACAGCGGCAGTACCTCTGGCCCTGCGTTATCAGCCTGGATGTCCCATCACATCAGCTCGCAGGGCTAAACAATAAACACAGCTTGCCTGCTTTGGCTTAGTGTGCATTTGTGTGTTTGTTTATAAGTCTATTGTGGTATCTTTATGGAAATACAGTCACAAAAGCACTGTAACATTTTTTCTTTCTAAATGTCTTATTTTTGTACAAAAATACATATTTTTTTCTTCTCGTCTTTAGTGTGCTATGAGGTGTGAAGACAGCACTTTTGTTTTGGAGTTTAAAAATCTAAAAGCCTCTGATTTATCTGATTCCTGATTTATCCTTATGACACTGTAAGACTAACTTCTGTTAATTAAGCTAAGTGCTCATATGCTTTTGTTGTTTTAACTTAACATTTACAACAACTTAAACATCATTTAGCTTAATAGGCAACTGCAGCATTGAAACATTTAAATGCAACAAAAGCTAATAATAGAACAAAATCAAAATATCATGGAGTTTAAAAGAATGAGTCTTTTGCCATTTTAAATTGAGAATATTACCACTTGACTTCCTTTTTAGAAGACTTTATGGAAGTGGTGTAAACAATAGTCAAATTTACAGAATCATGGAATGAAAAAAAAGAGAAAAAAACAGAAAGGTTAATGCACACTCATGCAGCTTTTTCTTTTAGTATTGCATTTTGTGTCATACAAGAAAATGGTTCAATTTCTACTGCACACTGATTTCTTGAGAGAAACATACACTTTCTGGCAAGGCTTCTTTTGAGGCAAATGGCCAAACTATGTTATCAAAAAATGCTGATCCTGCAATCAAATCAAGATAATCCTGCATGTAATTACTTGAAGACAACAACCTGTTCAAAACTTGTAATGTGTTGCATAAATTTTACTCAAACTGTTGTAGTTTTCAGTCCTTTTAGAAAGATTCAAACACACACACACACACACACACACACACACACACACACACACACACACACACACACACACACACA